>OX380337.1:25569454-26169454 GCA_947425015.1 Pterostichus niger | reverse complement strand
GAATTTGAAGAACCTAGCAAAAATATCGCACAGTAAACTAGAATTTCATCATGATAGATAAATTTAAATGGAGAACCTCTTTGTATGGCGTTTAAATCATGCTGTGCAATTGGGCAATTAACAACATTACCAATGTTAAATATTATTTATATTACATTTTGTTACGTTCCAATCTGATCCTTTTTTTATTATCCTTCCCATTCCACTAACCTAAAACATAATTAATGTTTCTTGTAATTTTGCTTCAATCGTTATTTCATTAAATTAGATATATACTTAGTTTTTGTTTTCTCCTATTTAAATTTATCCTTCCTATTCTATATTTAACTTAGCGTTCTTCTTTTTCATTATTAATTGTAAAATTAGTTTATTGATAGTTTTTATTTAGAGTAATTTATTGTTTTGCCGCTGTCGGTTGACGCGCGATTTATTTTTGTAAAGGCTTGTTTACAGTGCGGCGTCAAACGGATTGCGAATTAGTTTATCTTATCTTTATATTAAAACTCTAGTTTAATCATTTATTAATTTATTTCATTTATATAATTTCCTACACATTTGTTTTCCCTTATCCCTAAATTTGCTTATCCCAGATTGTCGTTCGTACACAAGTCTTTGGTCTTCATAGATTCTTCTGCCTGCTTTATTATCTTTCTTTCTTCTCTTTCTTCAAAGGCATCGACCTTTCTCTTCTACATTCTTTCTAAATTCTCTTCCGATTTAGAATTATTACCACCAACTTGTTTATAGTCTTTATCTTTCTCATTTCTTCACCTATCGGTCTGTCTCGGTCTTTGTCTTCAATTATCAAATATCCGGTTGAGGGTTGAATTTAATTTTACTTAGATCCGTGACTTAAGTTGAGACGGTTGATTGTTGGTCGTTGTAAAGAAAAACGTGGTTGAAAATAAAGTGGCTATGTGCTGAGTAGTAGTTTTGAGTAAGCTCGAGTTTTAGTCGATACTACCCAGTTTGGGGATTACTTACTTCGAAACTACAAGTTTGGTAGCGAGATTCTTGGGAGATAGTATGGTTTTCTCTTCTACCGAGCTCCCACGTGGGGATCCAATTCAGTCCCGTTGCTGCTGCATTTCTCAACGCCCCCGCTTGTCATCTTCCTGAGGGCAGATCAACAACCGCGACCATCTTCAACTTCAGAGACTAGTCACCTCGTAGTCTACTGGTTCAATTCATTCCGGCATCCAGGTCACCAGGCTCGAGCGTGAGAAAGAGACCGCAGATAAGTGCTTTTTATTGTACTCTGTAAAAGAACTTTATATTTATTATTTTTATTGTTTCAAACATTTAGTTAGCTTACTGCGCCATTCACTGGAGTTTTCGTTATTTTGTTGTAAGGGAACATAGGTGTTCTGGACTTTATTTAGGATTTAATTTATTTGGTACGACGTTGGTACCATCCGCGTTGCACTGTTTCCCTGATTCCCCATACCTGTCTCGCGCTCACCGGTAGATCAACCTTTAGACCGCGAAGTCGAAACGCTAGGTGTGCGTTGGGTGTGTCGGTGCGCAGGTGGTCGCGCTGCGAACGGTTCAAATTGGGTATTTTGAGTCAAATATCTGATTTACGTTATAAAATTCGTGCATACTGTGTACTCCCATTATACTTTACTGTTTTTGTACACCTCCTGAATGACCTTACGTCAAGTGCAGTAACTATTTACTTACGGTTTTTTATTTGTCGCAATTTATTATTTATATTTTACTTGAATTTATATGTATTATCTTTTCTAATAATAGTTCAGTAGTTAAGATTATTTCGTTCTTTATTTCGAGTCATTACGTACCCCGCACTTTCCCGATCTCTCACTCTCGCACAGAATTTCCGTCGAAGGTTAAGCCGACACGTTCTAGCCGCCATCACAATTTGGTTTAGTTGAGAGCAACTGCTCTAATTGTGTGGCGCCCTCTCAAAAAGTTAGAACCCGTTCTCCACTGAGAAGCCGGCACCTCATCCATAAGGTAGGATAGTTACATCACAATTTTCACTAGCCTTTTCAGGAATTCCTGCTATCTCAATATTATTTGAGCGAGATCTCTACTCGCAGTTATCTACCTTGCTATTTATTTATACTGTTGACCAGCCAGTAGCGCTGAGAGCAACTGCTCTAATTGTGTGGCGCCCTCTCAAAAAGTTAGAACCCGTTCTCCACTGAGAAGCCGACACCTCATCCATAAGGTAGGATAGTTACATCACAATTTTCACTAGCCTTTTCAGGAATTCCTGCTATCTCAATATTATTTGAGCGAGATCTCTACTCGCAGTTATCTACCTTGCTATTTATTTATACTGTTGACCAGCCAGTAGCGCAGTATTTTTTTATTTTTCTGTTTTATCTCCAACATATAAACTAGTTGTAAATAAAATAGGAAAAAAAAATATTTTTATCTGAATTTGGTCATGCTAAGTTTGGCACGATGATATGGATAATTTTGTTAATATAAAATAATATGTAGGTTAATGAATTATAAAACCATTATTTTAAATTTTGTATATTTTACATAAAAATGATGTTTATATAGCCAAAACATTATTTGCTACTATAAACATGAAATATTATAGTGTTATGCATATTACTTAATTAACTATATTTGCCTGCGAAATTATCATATGTGTTAATTGTCCGTTAAACACAAAAATGGAAGACTATAAATTGTTTCTAGTTTCGTTAGTAACTACTCCTAAAATCTGTGAAATCGAAAATATGTTAATAGTTGGTAACTGGAATCTAAATAAAGTGAATGATACTTATTGGCATAATAGTATCTATATTTAGTGAATAATTGTTTGAATAGAGACTTTGTTGCTCTAAATTTAATTCTGTCTACGGTTTCTGAATTGAATGTACACGTAAGTGAGTTTCCTTTTATTAATAATGCTGTTTTTCACCCGCGCATGAGTTTACTAGTATTATTATTAAACACAAAACTGTTAGAAAGAAGACTACTAGACCTATAGTACTAATGGCAGATATAATTTTTAAAATTCTGATTTTGTCAAATACTGTATGATATCATTGATTAATGCTGCTTCAACTAATCATCAGCTAAATCTACAAAATATCGTGTATGGTATATAACAAATTAAATTTAAATCAAAATTAAAATATTTACATCTAAAACAATACAGAATTTGTAAAGATAGTCAATATTTAACTCAGTTTAAAACTGTTCGCGTGCAATTAAAAATTTAATTAACAAAGCACACAGTAACTATTTATAGCAACTTGATTTAGATTTAAACACAAATCCTAAATATTTTTGGATATATGTGGACAATAAACGTATAAATAATTGTATGCATATTACGTTCTCTTATAATAAAAATAGTATACCAGGCAAATGATATTTTTAATGCTTTTGCTGATCACTTTAATTCCGTATATGTTTCAGATGTTAATTACGATAATTCTTTTAAAGGTTATGATAAATATAATTTGGACTTTTTAAGATTGAGAGTATTACTGAAGAAGATGTATTGAATACAATTATTATATTAATTACAACGCTGCTACAGGCACCGACGGAGTTCCAAGCTTTATCTTTAAAGGTTATAGGGAAGCATTATGCACACCTTTAATGGTAATTTTCAAAAATACTTACAAAAACAAAGTATTTCCATATAAGTTATGAATAGCTAGTGTATCATCCAAATTTAAATCTGGGAACCCGAAAAACATTATAAACAATAGACCCATACTTATATTGTCAACAATATAAAAAACCTTGAAAAAATAATTTAGCATAAATAATGTCAAACCTATTATAAACAATTGGCAACATAGTTTTATCAGTAACACATCAACTATTACTAATCTAACTATTTTCGCAGAAGAGATTTATAATGTAATTGATACAGTAAGATATTATTTTTACAGACTTATGTAAAGCATTTGATACAGTAATCATATTATTCTTGTTGACAATTTTGCTATACGTATGAATTAAATGAAATTTATTTTATAATTTTTAAACTTTTATTTAAGCAATTGTACTCAATATGGTCGTTATAATACCTGTAAATTAAAACCTTTTGTTGCTACATAAGAAATTGTATATATATATGTAAAGGTTGGCTACCTTTAGATACTTTTATTAGGTTTATAACCAACATATTAACTCCGTTGTTATAAGTAGGTTATGTTACTTGTTTCTGTTTAATTAATTTGTTTTAATTATGTTTGACATTTCATACTTCACTTACTTGTTAAAAGGACGTGTAATTTAATTCTTTTATTCAGGTACCTAATTTATATCTATATATGTTCAATATTTCCAATATTGTATTTATTTCTTTTATTCAGAATAAAATCACGTCTTAGAAATTAAATTACAAGATCTCAATTTGTAAGAAAATGGAACAACTTTATGTTAAAATAGTGAAGAAAGTTGAGAAGGAATTCGTGATCCAGTGTATTTCCACTAATAAAAACACTTGGTGTTTAATGCCAGAAGAATCTAAGGATTTGAAATTTCATACTATTTTATCAAATAAAAAACCTATACATAATGCAACAGTTGCCATTAAAAACGTAAATGGTTATAGAACAGTAGCTATAAAGATAGACAAAGATATTCAGAAGGAATATTTCGATGAAGACGGAAATATATATACATATACATATTCACCAATTTAAATCTGCCTATGTGGCTCACTCTCCACTAACATTTTTGGGGGCCGTGATTTGACGGTTGGTAACCGCACTTCACGCGAAGACATATATCACTTACCGAGAATTAGTCAATAAAACACAAAATATTTATTATCCATCCAAATTATTGTATCGCTTTCAGAATAGGCATTTTTAATCGCTTTTTCCGGAATCGATTTCTGTTCTCGTCCGAATTATCTTTTAAGCCTTCTATCGATTTAAAACGGATGACTCGAAGTGGTAATTTGAGTTTTGGAAATAGAAAAAATTTCGATGGAGTCATATCAGGTGCATACGGTGGTTGTTTGAATATATTTGTTAAGTTTTTGGTCAGAAATTCGTTCTCAATGATAGCCTTGTGAGATGATGCGTTATCGTGGTGTGATTCCACGAGATTTCTTTTCAAAAATCTGGTCGTTTTTGACAAATTTACTCTCTGAAACGCCACATAACGCTCAGGTAATATTTTTGATTTACCGTCTGACATTGTGGCAAGAATTCCGCATGAACAACATAACACTAATCAAAGAAAACCATCAACATCACTTTAACTTTTGATCCATTGTAAAAATCGAGAAACACACTTGAGAGAACTGACAAAATCGAGCATTGTAAACAAACTAAATAACAGATCGCTCTCAAACTCCGCGTTAGTATAAAGCGCAGATGTGCCAACTTAGCGACGAAAAGAATTTTGACAATCTCTTTAAGCGGGCTTTTAAAATGATCAATTCCCGGTACTTTTTTGACCTAATGTATAGACAGTCTGTCCAAAAAGTCTGGAAATGCTTAAATATCTCGAGAACGAAGCATACGATGACAAAGATACCAAACACGTGTTTTCTTATTTTTCCAAAACTATTCAGGTATGATATGCAAACGTACCTCCACCCTCTGGTAGGCGCGTCAAGCTACATACTCGTAAAAATTGTATGTATTCTACTTCCGGTGTAACTGGGAGTGACCCAACTTTTTTGATTTAAATAAAACCTACTTCATATTTTTTTAAATGTATGTTCTGCATTACATTTTAAATTCAACCATGTATAAAGTTAATTTATATTATGACAGAAAAATTCTGATGACGCCTGGATTCGAACCAGGGACCTTCCGCATACCGGGCAGAGATGCTAACCGCTACACCACGTCACCTGTGTTCGAAATATGGCATCAACTGAATTTTTCTGTCACAGTGTCTAAGCGTAGCTTCGTTCCGAGAGACTCCTATATAGGCATTGACAACCGGGTTCGTCTACAGTGACACAGTTTTTTATTATGAGGGAATCATACCCAAGCTTAGAGCTAATATTATTAAGTTGTGTGATTATTAAAGGTAATCATACCTGTAGTTTTTGACTAAAGTTAATTTATATTATGACAGAAAAATTCTGATGACGCCTGGATTCGAACCAGGGACCTTCCGCATACCGGGCAGAGATGCTAACCGCTACACCACGTCACCTGTGTTCGAAATATGGCATCAACTGAATTTTTCTGTCACAGTGTCTAAGCGTAGCTTCGTTCCGAGAGACTCCTATATAGGCATTGACAACCGGGTTCGTCTACAGTGACACAGTTTTTGATTATGAGGGAATCATACCCAAGCTTAGAGCTAATATTATTAAGTTGTGTGATTATTAAAGGTAATCATACCTGTAGTTTTTGACTAAAGTTAATTTATATTATGACAGAAAAATTCTGATGACGCCTGGATTCGAACCAGGGACCTTCCGCATACCGGGCAGAGATGCTAACCGCTACACCACGTCACCTGTGTTCGAAATATGGCATCAACTGAATTTTTCTGTCACAGTGCCTAAGCGTAGCTTCGTTCCGAGAGACTCCTATATAGGCATTGACAACCGGGTTCGTCTACAGTGACACAGTTTTTGATTATGAGGGAATCATACCCAAGCGTAGAGCTAATATTATTAAGTTGTGTGATTATTAAAGGTAATCATACCTGTAGTTTTTGACTAAAGGTTATTTATATTATGACAGAAAAATTCTGATGACGCCTGGATTCGAACCAGGGACCTTCCGCATACCGGGCAGAGATGCTAACCGCTACACCACGTCACCTGTGTTCGAAATATGGCATCAACTGAATTTTTCTGTCACAGTGTCTAAGCGTAGCTTCGTTCCGAGAGACTCCTATATAGGCATTGACAACCGGGTTCATCTACAGCAGGCATGTCAAACCCGCGGCCCGCCTACAAGTTGTCTGCGGCCCAGCAAGGTTGGTATCAAATATTTAAAAAAATTATTTCCATACAAGGTAAAAATCATTGTTTTTCATTTAATCTACAAAAAAATTATCCTACGACATCATATTTTGTTACAAGTGTCATAAAGTGATAATATTAATATATAAATTTATCAATTTAACATTTATAAAAAAATATGATGTCTTGGGAATATATTGATATTATAAAAATTACAATACTATTTTTGAATATCGCGGATAAAAGCGACAATAGCGCCCCTTTGGGTGGGCCATGAACTATCGTCGTCGAACTTTGTTGAATGTGCACGAAAACCGCTGATATCAAACGTAACCAACTGCAGTTTACAACTGGAATTAATCGAAATTCAGTGTGATTCCATATTGAAACAAAAATATATGGAAGTTGGAATACCAAATTTCTATAATTATTTATCAGTGGACCGATATCCTAATGTGTTATGTGTAATTAGGCGTATTTTAGCTATGTTTGGTAGCACATATTTGTGCGAACAACTATTCTTCTATACTATATACTTCTATATACTTCTTTCCTCACTACTGTACTGTATTGTAATAGATTCTAATTTATATTTATACATATTTTTATAAACCGTGAAAGTCCATTATTGAATAACTATCAAATAAGTAAATAAACAAGTAAAAAAATAATTCAATCAATATAGTATTCACAAATTTTATTATAATTTTGCGTGTAATTATTAACTACACCATTTTAAACAGATTGTTCAATTCTAATATATATTAATCATAGATATTACCACTTGTAGTTCACTTTATTTTAATTTAAGAAGTCTTGCCCGACTAAGTTGATGTTCACACATTTTGACTGCAAGTAATCAACACTCTCTTGAAGCTGGACAGCACTGCAGAGTAACAGAACAACACAGGACAAAAGAAAAAAGACGAATGAGGGACAAGAAAATCGAGTTTAAAAATAAAGTGGATTTCCACTTTTCACTAAGGGAGAGTAGCAAAAACAAAAGTGCTTCTCTCTAAATATCCGAATGAAATTAATGAAACTGCCGGCTTGCAAAAGGATATTTTGTGTTTTTATTTCTGTTTATTAAAATATTTACGAACCTTAAAGTTAATAACTTTATCGTTTTATCTTTGCTTTTAAACTTTAATATGTCTAAGTTAGTATAATAATAATATTTTTTGAACGGCATGTAAGGTCTCGACTGCTTTTATTAAGTGCTTTACACTCTTTTTTACTCTTAAAATGTGAACTTACACTTCCCTATATATTTATTCTCCTGCATCTTACTGTTGTGTTGAGTATACGCGCTCAGTTGTCATGACAAAAAGCTTCACTTAATAAATATTTAATCCAAAGCCAAGTTTAAAAAAAAGAACAGGCAAATATATAACTATATCAATCTTAATATAAAAATAATATAAACTGAAACCAAGCTACATATTCATATTTACTGTTGAAAATCTATAGGCTCAGATATTTAGTAAAAGCTCTTCTACCTAGGAACGGACTTTCACCTGGGTAGACTCATTTTCTTAATTTTTACTCAGGATATAAAAAATAAAACCGATACTACGATAAAACTATATTCTTTTTATAAATCAATATATTTCAATGCATAATCATTTGAACTTTTTTCATTCGGACGCCCAAGTGAACAAATGCGCCGCAATAATATAGTAAGGTGTCGGATAGCACATAAGTTTTTCACGTGCGCAGTTCAGCTCATGCAGCGATCCAGCAGTATACAACAAGTTTATTAAAATGTAAGCAATCATCAATCAGCTATCAGATATTTATGAAACTGAAAAATTAAGTGGTACAATTTAGGTCTTGTATTAAACAACAAAATATTACATTCCCGGCATTGATGCATTCATTTATTCAGGATAATCATATTGTTATAACTTTTCTCAATTTAAATGTAGTTTTAAGAATATATTTAACACTGCTACTTGCATTGCTGCTAGTGAAAGGTAATTTTCGGTAGTTGCAAAAATATATTTTATAAGAAGCACTTAAAGACAGAATATGTTGAATTATTTGTTTCTATTATATAATGAAGAAGAGTTATTACAGAATTAGATTGATAACGACACACTTATTACTGACGTTTCAGAATTTAAAAAAACACATAAAATGTAAATATATTTATTATGAAAATAAAATTAGTTATATAACAATTATTGTAATAAAAAGTATATTGTTTAATGAATGTTTTCTTTTATAATAAGGTTCACAAAGTGCGCCTTACCTTTTTTTCTTTATGCTTACCTCCATCACAATCTTTATGGAATATATATATATATATATATATATATATATATATATATATATATATATATATATATATATATATATATATATATATATATATATATATATATATATATATATATTGTAGCGAGTATGGCCCTGTTCCGTCTGGAACAGTCGACATGTCTGCTGCACGATTCACCGCTGTCTCAGACGCAATAGACAAGTCCAAACCTGTTCGCTCTGCGTCATGCTTCTACTGTGTGCCAGAAGCTCTCGAATATTCTCGAATACATGGTTGCAGTATATAAAGGAGAGTTTCGGCCGAGAAAAGGATTCGGTATTCGAAGTGTGAACAGTGCAAGTCGTTGCTAAATACTTTGTTGTGAATATAAATACGTGTTGAATATAAATGTATGTCTTAGTAGTTGTACTACATTAGTTTCGTTTTAAATAAATATTTTGTTTTTACTCGTGTTTCATTTAATAATAAACTTCACCGAACCCGAAATTGTAATAAACGTTACAATTGGTGTCAGGTGTGGGGTTGTGTTCCGTGAATTAAAAGTGAAGTTTAAGTGCAAATATATAAAAATGGCTTCGAAAATGGTGAATCTCAGTGATTTAAAAGTGACTGATCTCAAGAGAGAATTAGAAGAACGTGATCTGGATACTACAGGCAAGAAAGGTATACTGCAAGAGCGACTTCATCAATTTTTGGTTGAAGCTGGGGAAATAGTCGATACTTACGAATTCAAAATTCCGAGCGATTTGGACTCTATATACAGAAGCATGCAAGAAAATTCAAAAATTTGAAGAAAGAACTTATGGAAAATTCCAGAAGCTTGGAAGCCAAATTGGAAGAAAGTTCCAGAAATACCGAAGAAAATCCCAGGAGCTTGGAAACCAAATTAGAAGAAAAATTTGAAAAGTTTGAAGAAAATTCTAGAAGCTTGGAAACTAAATTAGAAGAAAATTCTGGAAGCTTGGAAACTAAATTGAAAGAAAATTCCTGAAGTTTGGAAGCTAAATTTGAAGAAAGTTCCAGAAGCTTGGAAACGAATTTGGAAAGTAAATTTGAACAAAAGTTTGAAAAATTTGAAGAACATTTGAGAAATTTTGAAGAAAAGTTGGAAGAGAAATTTGAGGAACATTCGAAAAATGTTGAAGGCAAATTTGAAGAACATTCTAAAAATTTGGAAGAAAAATTTGAAGAAAAATTTAGAATTGTTAAAGAAGAAATCGAGGCAAGATTGGCAACATTGAATCCGTCATTGAATCGTGAACAGCCAAATGTCCAACAAATTCACGACTTGATTCAGAAAACTCCATCTAGTGACCAGCCATTGAATAACGGAAAGGTAGAAGATTTGGTGACAGAGGGGAAAGAATCATTGCGTAGATTCCACATGAAACCACCACAGTTTGATGGCAAGGTATCTTGGCCTAATTATTACGCCCAATTCGAAGCTGCCGCAGCATCTAATGGTTGGTCGTCATCTGAGAAGGCAACGGCCTTGATAATTGCGCTACGTGGTGACGCAGTGGTTATATTGCAAACAATTCCTCCAGACCATTGGCTGAAGTTGTGAAAGACCAAGAAGGCGATCCAGAATTGAAATACCTACTGAAATGGAAAAAAGAAGGTCGCAAACCAACTTGGCAAGAAGTTGCACGACACTCGAAAACCGTAAAATCGTACTGGGCCCAGTGGGACTCCATTGTTATAGAGAATGAACTACTGAAACGTATCCTGAAAGGTCCTGAGGCTACAGAGCAAAAGATGCAGATCATAATCCCTAGGAAAAAAGGACCGGAGGTACTGAACGAGATTCATGATGGAACTGCTGGAGGACACTTAGGAGTAACAAGGACAGTTCAGAAGCTGCGTGAGCGATTTTACTGGGATAATTGTCGATAGGACGTAAAGGAGTGGTGCAAGAAGTGCGTAGTTTGCGCCGCAAGCAACGGACCGCAGAGACGTCGGAGAGCCCCAATGCGTCAATACAATGTTGGGAGCCCGTTTGAAAGAATCGCAATTGACGTGGCCGGTCCATTTCCAGAATCCGACAAGGGACACAAATACATCATAGTGGTCATGGACTACTTTAGCAAGTGGGTTGAAGCTTATGCCTTGCCAAATCAAAAAGCCGCTACGGTAGCAGAAGAACTTGTCAACCAGTGGATCTGCCGATTCGGAGTATCGTTGGAACTACACTCCGACCAAGGTAGAAATTTCGAGTCGTCTCTGTTCCAAGCAATCTGCGAGCTATTGAACATTCGCAAAACAAGAACAACTGCTCTACACCCACAGTCAGATGGTATGGTCGAACGCATGAACATAACCATCAATAGACACCTCTCCAAGGTTGTCTCCGGCCACCATAAAGACTGGGATTGTCATCTACCAATGTTCCTGTTAGCTTATCGATCATCCGTCCATGAAACAACAGGACAGACTCCGGCTAGCATTGTCTTTGGTCATGAACTGCGATTGCCCTGCGACTTGAAGTTCGGCAGCAAGCCAGGTGAAAATTTGGCTGGCGAAGATTTCGTCACCGAACTTCGGAAGAAGATGAACGACATCCATGAGCAAGTACGCTCCAACTTCCAGAGCGCTAGTGACAGGATGAAAGACCAATATGATGTCAAGGCTGAGAATGGTGGATATCAAGCCGGGGATCTGGTTTGGCTATACAACCCACAGCGTCGCCGTGGAATGTCCCCAAAGCTACAAAACTCCTGGGAAGGTCCCTACGAGGTACTGAAGCGAATAAATGACGTCATCTATCGAATCCGGAAAAGGACTGGAGGAAAACCAAGAGTGATTCATTTCAATCGATTGGCTCCTTTCGCCGGTGACAACAACGATGGCAACGCCAATGAATCTCGAGCTCGACGAATTAATGTAAAAGATCCGGAAACCACCTTTGACGAGTTCATGGCTTCTTATTCTACGGGTCATAAAGTACGAAATGGTGTGACCAAAGAACATCAGGGTAACCTATTCAAAATGCCTACAGAATACTCATTAGCGCATTGTGTGGCCCAAGATCTACACATGTCTTGAGGAATCACCGTGGTTTTTAAGAAAAAGTTCGGCCAACTTGAAAAATTACGGCAACAACACCCATTTGTCGGCACAGTGCTACATATAGCCGACAAACAGTCGAGCCGAAACAGAAGCATTTTTTACCTGGTGACTAAACATCTGTTCTACGGGAAACCAACTTATCGCGCCGTCTGGGACGCCCTATGTGATCTACGAGGTGTGCTGCTCGATCAGGATATTTTAAAACTAGCTGTACCGAAGCTAGGCTGTGGCCTTGATGAATTGAGCTGGAGAATTAAAAGAAACATGCCATGTGCCAGAAGCTCTCGAATATTCTTGAATACATGGTTGCAGTATATAAAGGAGAGTTTCGGCCGGGAAGAGGATTCGGTATTCGAAGTGTGAACTGTGCAAGTCGTTGCTAAATACTTTGTTGTGAATTTAAATACGTGTTGAATATAAATATATGTCTTAGTAGTTGTACTACTTTAGTTTCGTTTTAAATAAATATTTTGTTAGTGTTTTCATTACTCGTGTTTTATTTAATAATAAACTTCACCGAACCCGAAATTGTAATAAACGTTACAATATATATTATAAATTTCCACACATACACCATACAAGATTCGCGTTAAAATAAAAATATTACCATTTTTATTAATATGTTTTTTTTTAATAAATTATCATGCTGGGAAGTTAACTGGCGACTTTCCATTTATGGAATGGGGTTGTTATATATCGTCCGGCGAGAACTAGCGGCTGAGTCGCACTAATAGGCAACACATAACACGGAACTTAGAATATAACAAATGGATTTTTAATATAATATCGCAACAAAATTGCGTTAGTTATAACATAGAATATACAGGGTGTAGAATTGAAATGTGGCGTATAGAGATTTCAAAGTTATTTTTTAAATATTGCTGTATCTCTTTACCTATTCACTTTAGAGCAAAAGCGTAAATACAAAAATTGTTCACAAATT
Organism: Pterostichus niger; assembly: GCA_947425015.1. NCBI lineage: Eukaryota > Metazoa > Arthropoda > Insecta > Coleoptera > Carabidae > Pterostichus > Pterostichus niger. The sequence goes on along the minus strand of OX380337.1, from coordinate 26,156,269 downwards.
AAAAACGCTTCCTATAAAGTAAATTTCATTACATAAATGTGAATAGTTCACGAGATATTAATTAAATGAAATTCAAAATTTATTTAAAAAATTTTGTAGATTGCGTTGGAAAATTAAACAAATAAACTGAATATTTGACATATTGTAAAAGAGTTTGACATTTGTTTGTTACAGTGTTGTAATATTTGTTGAACAAGTTTTTGAAGAATATTGTAAAGAATTAATGAATAATCTTAGCACGCCAGAGAAAATTGAATGTATTGAGTGGTATTTTGCGGGAAATTCTGCTGCGCAAGTGCGAGATCTTTTTAGCGCTTTGTATGTGGATCGGCCAATTCCATCCCTTACTATAATCCGTAGAATAATTCATAAATTTAGAACGACTGGAAGTGTTTTACCATTATGTAGGAAATGTTTAATTTTCCAACGCAATCTACAAAAAAATTGAAAAATTTTGAATTTCATTTAATTAATATCTCGTGAACTATTCAAATTTATGTAATAAAATTTACTTTATAGGAAGCGTTTTTAATTTCTGAACAATTTTTGTATTTACGCTTTTGCTCTAAAGTGAATAGGTAAAGAGATACAGCAATATTTAAAAAATAACATTGAAATCTTTATACGCCACATTTCAATTCTACATCCTGTATATCCAATTAATAACTTCATATTCTCGGGCTAGATTTTCTCGAATATTCTTACTTAATAATCGTTACTACTAACTATTTATGAACTATTACTTTCTATGCATTTATAGTAAATAAATGCTAGACCGCAATAATTTCACAGGGCAACAAACTCTCACGAATGGTTCCTAAAATGAATAACATGACATGTCTTAAAAACGTAAGGTCTATAATTTTTCATACGTTTGTTTATTACATCATATTACTGTGCTATCTTACCATGCGACCACTTTATTTTCGACAATGATAAATGTTATTATTAAGGTACATGTCACAATTAAATTATTTCGTATTGATAATTATGGTACATCATGAATGTTAGCTAGCGAGATATTATTTGCAAAAAAACTAAACTTTTTCCCATATGAAAGTCTTATGGCGCAACTTTCGTAAATCGATATAAAATGTAACAAACTGAAAACATCCTGCATTATTATTTTGTATATAATCTCACAAATGTAGAATCTACAAACAAAACATACGGCAATAAAAATTATAGCTGCAACAGTAGATATTGTAGCTATAAAACATGTTTTTTAATCTGTCACATCTCACATAGTTTTATTATGGAAATATGATTACTGTTTTGTCGTAAAATTTGCAGTGCAAACTAATAATGTGATTTTACTTTAACTGCGGGAATTTTTTGACTAGCCGTTTTTGCGCCACTGGAGGCATTATTTACATCCCTGGATTGAAGACTGAGTATGATGTGCCATTGCACAATCGAATAATAAGGACCTGGGGCAAAATATTATTAGAGAGATTAAAAGTTGAACCTGCTTAATTAGATAAAAATAATAAATTCAGTAATTCTTAGAATTCCAATATCAGCATTTCACTAACTGCCCTCGTTCGTCGCAACGTCCTTTACACTTTAACCTCCTTTACTCTTTAACACGTACAGCAAGCTTTTATCAGCGATCCAACAAGAATGGTCCCGAGAGTTAATTATTGGTTGAACCCAATTACCCTTTAGGATCACAGCCAACACCCAGCGTGGCCAATGAGAATTCAAACATGAGGCGTTTATGTAAGTTGGAGAATTCTTATATGGCGTCAATGCTACTTCAAAGCAATCAAACTAGGATTTTCCTTGATCCCTTGACACCGAAGACAATTTTATAGAGTTACAAATGACGGAATTTCGCTAGTTGAATTACATACCTTGGCTAATATGTCTTTGAGATTAATAGATTACTCAAAATTAGTTTGATGCAATTTTTCTTAGTGAAATACTATTATACATAGTATCATTTTTGCATATGGATGGTAGATTTTCATTTGAAAACTGTTATAATATAGATAACATATTTTGACAACATTACATCAAATCCACGGCAGGTCGTACTTTGATTTACAGCGAGGTAAAATTCATATTTTAATAAATATATAAGTTAATAATAATAACATAATTTATTTTTTCAATAATACTTAGGTATATATACACTTTTTTATGGGGTAGGTGGCTCAGTGGTATCGAGTCGGCCTGTGGATCTTGTAAACCCTGGTTCGATCCCCACTGTCGACAAACAATTTTCACCAATTTAAATCTACCCCTGTGGCTCGCCCTCCATTAACATATTTGGGTGCCGTGATTAGACAGCTGGTAACCGCACTTCACGCAAAGAAATATATCACTTACCAAGACCTGCTTCGGCACAGTGCCACACCCAGTAATGGGTAAAAGGCGTGATGATATATTTATTTTATTTATTTGTTTAAACTTTTTTATTTCAATCAGTGCAACGGAAAAATTCACAGAATATTTACTAACTGGATGAGAATGTTGGACGAGGACTCATATTTTGTTGAATCTGTTAGTGGATTCCCAGTGAATGTTTGAAGGGTTCGTGCTATCTCATTTAATGGGATATAGCGTGATGTTATGTACGTAACATTATTTTTTTGTTTATTGCTATAATGCGAAGTATATAAACAATCAAAACTAATGTGGCATTATATGCAGACATTATGGTTCATTACACCCGCTCTGTTGATAATTTCCACTCCGGTCATAACAACGGCATCCTTCACGCAGCACCATAGTTGAATAATACCCTTATATAAATTACTATGAACAAAATTCTTATAAATTAAACCTAATTCTATATATTCTAGACGTTACTAGATGACAATTACCTCGGACGATATCCATCCCTGGAGTCAGAGGTTCTCGGGCTGGATATCGTCACCTTCTGTGCATATTCATCTATTTAACGTCCTTGATGCATAAATTACTATTTCGCTCAGTCGACAGGGTGTTACCTGTCCGAGCACCAATATTGGGATTTTGAAAATTATAAGTGCTACGACATTGATTAAATTGAACAAAAGTTATCACATTTGTATAATATTTTAGTTTTTTTCTAAAAAAAATTACGTAGGGCAATATTTCAAATATAAATTCTAGAAAGGAAAAAATTCAAATAAAACTTGGTGATACTAACACCGTGTTTACCATAGAGAATTTATTTACATGATTTAAAAATTATAAATTATTAAACGTTAATCAAATAGCTTATAGATTTTATTTTTCTTTGTTCAAGTAATGAATTTATATATTAAAGAAACAATAAACTATTAAACATATTTACTAATAAATGTTCAAGTCAGATAAAATAAGCAAACTTAACGCCATTGAAAAAGAAAATTTAACTATCAACATCGGTTCCATTAAAAAAATACCTTATGTCATATCTCAAAAGTGGGGGGTTGAAAAAATGCTTTAGTGTACTATTTAAGAATTTAAATTGTATGAAAATTATGCTATTTATTCATTTTTGTTTATATGTTGTGATCAATGCACTATAGTGAGAACATTTGTCTAATATAATCGGAGTCATAATATTTTTTATAATTTTCGAGATCCCAGTGGTGGTTTTCATACAGGAGTCCAATTGTTATATTTTAAGAGAGCCAGCAAATATCTTGCTTATTTTTAACTTAGCAACTTTATATAACATGATTATGTTGACTAGATCCGAAATTGATTGTGACAGAGTGCTAACGTATAAAATATATTTTCCTTAAGTAGTCTTTATTTTTTATATTCGATTGTAATTAAAATTTTAATTGCAATGTTCGCCAGCTCCAGTTATTAGTTTCAGATAAAAAGAGACGACAAATTTATTTCGTATACCACACTCAGTATATTGTATTGTATCTTTCGTAGAATAAGAGTATTTCGATTAGAAAAAAAAACAGTAGCATGTTGTCTATTGTTTTAAAATTTATATTGCTCTATTAGCAATAATTAGATAATTAAATATGTATAGAAATAATTCATGGAATAATATGAAAAATAGTGTCTATACAGGGTGTTTCATAACTTCAGGTACTTACATTAATGGTATATGTTATTTTATAAGCTGATTACGAATCAAAAATATTTTTATTTTAAACCGAAAAATTATTTTCCATGTTTCCCAGTCCAAAATTTTTCGTTGCCATTGCCACTGGGTGGATGATTATGTTAAAGTTATTAATGAAATAAAATTCTATATAAAATAACTGCTAATAATTGAATTGTGTCATTATTCTTTCGTAGTTCGTCAGTAGGTCAATTTATTGTTTCTTTTGTGAATGATACATACATAACAGTGTAAAAGAATGGGTGATTTGTTTTGAAAATGGATAACACGAACGGATTTAGTTATAGTGAATTAGTGGACATAGTGCTAGCATATGGAGAACCGAGACTAGCAGAGCGTATTTATGCGGAACGTTTTCCTAAAAGACGGCATCCTAACTATCGTATGTTTGTTGGAATTACACGACGCCTGCGTGACACAGGATATTTGCGACCTAATCGCGGTAGAGAGGGAGGCCCTCGCCAAGTAAGAAATCATCACATTGTTGAAGATGCAATTTTAAACGCCGTCCATGCTGACCCTACAGTTAGCACAAGAAGAATATCACGACTTTTACATGTTCCACATTCCAGTGTTTGGAGAACTATTCGGAATCATGGTTATCATCCGTACCATTTTCAAAGAGAGCATGGACTACTACAAACTGACCATACAGCTCGGGTAAATTTATGTGAGTGGCTTCTACAACAACATACCCTACATCAAAATTTCACCTCGCACATAATCTTCTCTGATGAAGCAAATTTTACGAGAGACGGAGTTTATAATTTTCATAACTCACATCACTGGGCGATTGAAAATTCGCATGTTAATGTGAAGAAGCAATTTCCAGCAGCGATTTTCTCTGAATATCTGGACTGGAGTCATAAATGGAACGTTACTTGGTCCCTATGTTCTATCTAATAGAATGAATGGTGCAAATTATTTATCTTTCTTGCATAATAATTTGCCGGAGTTATTGGAAGAAATTCCCTTAAATGTACGGCAGCATGCATGGTTCCAGCATGACGGTGCACCACCGCACTTTACACATAATGTGCGGTAATACTTAACTCAAACCTTTTAGGATAGGTGGATAGGACGTGGTGGTCCTGTACAATAGCCTCCTAGATCTCCGGATCTAAATCCATTAGATTTTTATTTTTGAAGCTATTTCAAATCATTAGTTTATGATAACCAGGAAGCTCCTGAAACTCTGGAACAACTGAGGGAACGGGAACGCTGCTAATTTTATGAGACATCATAATTCGTTCAACGAAGCTTGCGGCGTGTCTTTAATTCACCGTGCTGCATTATGTATGGCAGAAAATGCCAACAATTTTGAGCAATTTTTGTAAAATTTATTCGAATTGTATGTGTTTTATTTATTTTGACGTCAATTATTTTGAATACATAATAAACTATAATTATCATTCCATTAAAAATAATAAATTATTGTTTGTTTATTTTACTAGTAATTTAAATTGCTGATTATCTTCTTCATTGTTTGTGTTTAATAGGAAAGCGAATCCAGTGCAGTACTACAAAAAATGTTTTAGGTAAACAACCCTTAATTTTTCGAATTAAAAAAATCTTTTAGATTCGTAATCAGCATATCAAATAACATATACCATTAACGTATGTACTCGAAGTTATGAAACACCCTGTATAATTTATATCTAATTTTAATAGAAAAGAAACAATTGAGTGCATTCCGAATCTGCTTCTCAGAAGCTATATATCGGAAATATCCTCAGCATATAGGACAAAGTAATAACAGGCCGAAAAAAACATCACTGGAGTATACGCTTCTGACTGACCAGATCGGATATTTCCGCTGCACAACAAAAAGGGAATAAATACAGTACGAATGTGTACTTCGTACATCAAACAAATTTTTATTAATTTCTACATAAACGACCTCTTCTACATCAGATACAGATATTATATATCAATTGAATATGTATATAAATACAAAATATTTTTGTCTATATATTTATTTTTAACACTGCATCTCTTGACCAAAAAGTTACGCCACCTAACAATGGAGTTGAGATAAGATTATGTATATAATACGGTATAGTTTTCATGGGATATGTGTGTGAATGTCGCACTAATAAATAATAAATCAGGGTTTTAAAATTATGTAGCTAATTATTGTACGTTTGATGTTACCTTCTCGATTTGTCAGTCTAATATTAATACAATGACCTTTAATTTGTTAATTTGTCCCGCGTGATGGTCGCGCGGGTTGAGGGCCTGACTCGCAACCATATGGTCGTGGGTTCGGGTCCCGCCCGTGGCGACCATACAAAGGACATATCGGCATATGACCTTAGTAGTTGGTCCGATATATAAATAAAAAAAAAAAATTGTTAATCATAGACAAACAAATTAAACAATAATTTCTAATTAATTTAAGTTTTAAATTTCTTTTCTTGTTGTACTTTTGAATTCGCACTGTAGTTATTTTTCTAATCCGCTTTTCGTAATTAATATAAAATAGAAATCAATTAAAAATTTCTTTCAAATTATCTGCATAATTACCAATCCATTATCCTCTTGCGCATGAAGGTGGGATTATAAAATAAAAATTACGGGTAAAAGTTACGATTAACAGTACATTTAATATGTGCAATATCTCACATTCGTAGAGCACATGCAGGAAGACGGATGCGCCTGCCACCAACTCTGAAGAAATGGGGGCTTCTACTGTAGTCACAAAATAATAATTATTCATTTAGCTAGATCAAAAAATTTGGTGTCGCAGGCTATCAAAGTTTCAAAAATATTATTGGTTTTAAACATATTTTAGATTTTAATGTCATTGGGTTTGACGTTAGAGCATTGCGATCTTTCTTTAACCCTCTCTCTTGCACAACTTGTCTCTTCAGAATTCTTTCTCCTATTCACAAGTATATTTTAAATACATATCTAATTTATTAATTATTTAGTAACTAAAGAATATGTTACTCAATAAAACTAATTGGTAAACATTGCAAGTTCAAAACTTAAGTTAGCTTTAGACAAATCTGTGAGAAGACATGCTGGGCAGCAAGTCGTACCAATGGCAATTAACTCTTATCTAAGGTAAACTTATAGTTTATTTAATTTTGTTTCTGAAATAAATGATATCTATGCATATTTTTCTTATTTTCAGCGAAAGTTAGATAAACTCTATTTATATATTTGTTTAAATTATAAAATTGTCATTTACGTCACAACAATTGTAAACAAGCCCCACTGTTTGAGGTTCGCATTTTCTGATGTCACAAAAATCATTACGGCGCAATGAATAACAATGAAACTAAAACTTCAGTGTTTCCAATTTAAAATTTAGATGACATTTCATTAGTGGAAGACTCCGTAGTAGTCATTGTAGAATAAAGTGTACTATAATGAAATTTTAATTTTTAGTTTTGCTACTCGTATTAAAATAAAATAGTTGCAATTAATGACTCATAAAATAAAACTAATTTTCACCTTAAAATTTGTATCATACCTACACCTAATGACCCTTCTAAATACAATGACAAGATCCGCCACTGATTCTATAAAAAAGTAATTTTTCACTATTAAAATTGTCGGTTCTATATTTTGATCTATTAGCTGTTTATCTTGTGTGTTAAATTAATTTCGCTTAGTTTAGACGATTATATTATTTGTAGATTCTTCATCGTTAATTGGGTCCATAAATTTGTATCTGATTATGTCTAAACTAAATAAATGCATAAATAACATACTTACACTGGGTGATGCCTGTAAAGGATCAACATAGGGATTCAACATGTTATATTAATTCAAAATTATAAGTTGGATACAAAATTATTTTTACATTTTTAATTACGTTATTGGTTTCTTCACAAATTAAAACATATATATATATATATATATATATATATATTGCTGTGTGTTTTAAATAGTAGGCAATAACCATGTGCTATGTTTGTAAAAGGTGTTACATTTTACGAGAACCAGAAAATATCCGGCTTTTTTATTAATTCATATAACGTGATTTATACAGCAAAATGTAAGCTAATTGATAATGGATGTACATTGATGATTTCGTTTCCAGTTTACTAGTAATTAATATCAACTTCGAAATTTAAAATAAAACTTTCTATATTTTTATACAAAATTGGATATATATATATATATATATGTGTGTGTGTGTGTGTGTGTGTGTATTGTGTGTATTTTGTCCACTATTGATATCTCGAGTACTATAAGACCTACGAAGTCGGTTAAATTAGCAAACAATTTCTATTTCACAAGACTATTTTAAAGAGCATCATTTTTTTGAACCAGTAGTTCACAAACTATGGATACCAAATTTTAAATGGAACTATAATTTTTGTATTTGCTTGTTCGATAGAGAATTTGATTCTGAATTCAGTGATATACTATTCTTTGTATACGCTTAGATAACAATATTTAAGAGAAGTATGCATATTTAAAATTAACGGCACCATGGACGTATATCAACTTTTTCATTATGAGTAAAATTATACATTTTGTATTTTATTGAGCTTATTCAGTATTCACACAACAATAACAAATAGTGCTATTGTGTCGGCCACAGCATTCTAAAATCTGAATCCATATTCAACTTGTTGGATACCGACTGACTCAATAAAATATACTGATTTAATACAATATATTAAAAATTCATGCGGGACTGTAGAATTTGGAAAAAAATATTATTAATTCGTGCAGAATTATTGTACATCTGTGTTAAACAATTTTTATATCATAATTATAACAGAGAAGTAAACTGTGGGTTTTATAATATTAATTTTACTGTGTAACATGTGAAGCCATATAAAACAAAATACAAAGCAAGCAACCGAAGTAAATGACCAAAGCTTATTCTTAGTTTGACGTTTGACTTTTCTTAATACGGCTTCTATTCTTCACTACAAGAAAATGTAATCATGTTAAAAAATTGCTATATACGACAGAAACTATATTTATGTCAGATTAGTTAATTCAATAAAACTTGTTCTTTTCGTCTTTACAATGTTATCTTGTTTTGAATATTTGAAAATTTAAAAAGAAATAAATATAATTTTGCTGAATTCTAAGTTTCACATTGATATATTGTGGTAGAACTTTACAAAAACCACGAATTATAAATAATTTGACAAGCCAGTCAACACAAAAATTAAATTTATTTCTTTTATATCTCGTGGCAATCTATAATTCTATTTTTTGTCTATTTGCTTAATGAAACGGATTTGATTTAAAATAGTTATTTGTGTATTAAGAGCGTAAAATTATTCTTTGTTACTCGAGCACGGCAATAGTGCAAGAGGAACAAAGACACTTTATGCTCGTGATACACACATATATTTTTCCACGATTGCATCTTAAAATTATTCAAAAACGGATACGTACTGAAAATAAATTCATTCTGTCAACTGTCAATATAACACGACGTCTTTTTTTCTACGATTGCTATGAAAAGTTGACAATTACGCTCTCGTTTGTCATCGTAAAATTGACGTTTTCTGTGGAACAATCGAAAAATATATTTTTTGCGCGTCTCCAATGGCAACGCGCGAAAATGACGTTAAATGCACGCGTTTCCAATGGCAACGCGCGATAAATATTATAAATGCGCGCTTATTTCAATAGTTAACAGGGATACAAACAAAACAGGAACTTGTCATATTGACAGTTGCCAAAATGAATTTATTTTCAGCACATCTACGTTTTTAAATAATTTTAAGATGCAATCGTAGAAAAAATTATGTGTGCATCACGAGCGTAAAGTGTCTTCGTTCCTCTTGCACTATTACAGCTCTCGCCTTCGGCTCGCGCTGCAATTACCGTGCTCGAGTAACAAAGAATCACTTTACGCTCTTAATACACAAATAACTTTTTTCTACGATTGCTGTGAAAAGTTGACATTTGTAATCGTAAAGTTGACGTTTTCTGTGGAACAATCGAAAAATATCTTTTTTGTGCTTCTCCAATGGCAACGCGCGAAAAAGGCGTTAAATGCACGCGTTTCCGATGGAAACGCGCAAAAAAGATATTATATGCGATATCAATATGACAAGTTTCTGTTTTGTTTGTATTGATGTAAGCGCGCATCAATATCTTTTTCGCGCGTTGTCATTAGAAACGCGCGCATTTAACGTCTTTTTCGCGCGTTGCCATTGGAGACGCGCAAAAAAGATATTTTTCGATTGTAGAGCGCAATTGTCAACTTTTCATAGCAATCGTAGAAAAAGTATATTTTTAGATTCTGAATATCTAAACATATATGTGCATAGAAGTTCATATGAAAATCTGGTATGTAATTTTCCTATAATATTGTTTATGTACTAATGATGCACAGAAAATTTTATATAGATTTTAAATTTGCGTTTGATATTTCAAAAGCTGATATTGTTTATTCCAAAACCAGATCTAGAATCATACAATTCAAACCATTATTAATTGAACAATGTATTTTTTTAAATTAAGTTAAGTAGTTAAAATCGCAAAATGCTTAACAAACCACAAAGATATGTTCCACACACTGTAACTAATGAAATTGCATTAAAGACATTTTATAAAAACTAAAACAATTACCATTTATTATTTTGATATAGATGTTACCAATTCAGTTACAATAAGGACGTTCCTATTAAAACTGTGAGGCATACAGAGTATTTTGATCTCGATAGGTGATATATTTCTTCGCGTGAAGTGCGGTTATCAGCCGTTAAATCATGACCCCAAAGATGTTAGTGGAGGGAGAGCCCCAGGGACTGTCGACTGTGGGAATCGAACCCGAGTCCTAAAATCCACAGACCGACCCGATATACGACTGAGCCACTTACCCCATATACTCGCATATATATATATATATATATATATATATATATATATATATACCGGGTGTAACACGAAAAGTGAAACATAGGCGTTTAACATGGCAAATCAGTTTTTCCGTGCGCATTGCTTCCCTAATTATTTTAGGAAAAAATGTTTGAAATAAATGTTGTAAAGCATAAAATTCTACATCCGAATCAATAAACAAAATTTATTTTGACTACTTCATAACTGCAGAAATTAAATTTAAAAATTCACGTAATTTAAATTTAATTGTAATAGCCATGGAATTAAAAACAAGAGATGAACAAATGCGTAACGTCTTATACGTCAAATTATTAGTATTTATTTTCACAAACTGTGATATTAAATCAATATTAGGGTTTATTATTATCAAAAATGAATAATTATTCAGATGAAGAAAAGTTGCAAATAATTAAATGGCATTATTCTGGCCATAGGTTACGACTAATTCGTGACTATATTAGCGCTATTTGGCAGCATCATGATAATCCTAGTACGGCAACTATTCAGAGGTTTATAGTAAAGTGTAAAGCAAAATGAAGAAAATATTCTTGCTTTAATAGAACGGGAGCCAACAATGAGTGTGCACGAAATTTCCAGGGAACTAAATATAAATTTTATGACAGGGCATAGAATTCTCAAAAAAACATAAATACATTCCTTTTAAATTTCAAAACCACCAGAATCTTTTGGAACGAGATTTTGAACTGCCTGCCTCATTCTGTGAAATAATGATGGAGAAATCAAATTGGAATAGAGAATTTTTAAGTAGTATTTTATTCACAGATGAATGCACATTTACCATGAATGGCGAACCAAACTGTCATAATTATTAGTACTGGTCACAAATTAATCCACATAATATTGTAGAATCGAGGACACAATATCGTCATTCTGTCAATGTGTGCGCAGGAATTTTTGGTGATAAAATCATTGACCCATTCTTCATCCAACGAATAAATTTAGTATCATTTTTGAATTTATTAATTAATGCTGTTGGACCACAAATTGTTGAAACAAACAAAGAAAATGTGTGATTCCAGCATGATGGCTGCCCTGCACATAGCACTAGAGAAGTTGTGGAATATCTAAACCATGTATTTCCTGAAAGCTGGATAGGACGAAATGGACCAGTTTACTGGCCAGTACGGTCGCCAGATTTAAATCCGTGCGATTTTTTTTATGGGGCCATTTAAAATCTTATGTTTATAAAAAAAGATACCAGAATTTAGAAGAACTTAAAAATGCTATATTACATGAATGCTAGAAAATAAATAATCGACAATTAAGGAATGCTCGAGAAAGCTTCTACAACAGATTAGGTTATTGTTTAGCTCAAAACGGTGGACTATTTGAACATCTAATTTAACAATTTAAGAATATTTAGTTTGTTGATGTTTTTATTGAATTAAATTTATGTTACATTAATTAATTTGTTAAATAACAACCTACCTTAAATATTTTATCGAGTTTATTATTTTATTATTCTTAAATAATAAATCTAAAAAATATTTTGCCTTATTATTATTAAATTTTTATTTAGAAAATAAATATTTAGTACGTAAAAATGATTTTGACAATTTATTCTGATATTGACGTATAAAACGTTACGCATTTGTTCATCTCTTGTTTTTAATTCCATGGCTATTACTATTAAATTGAAATTACGTGAATTTTCAAATTTAATTTCTGCAGTTATGAAGTAGTCAAAATGAATTTTGTTTATTGATTCGGATGTAGAATTTTATGCTTTACAACATTTATTTGAAACATTTTTTCCTAAAATAATTAGGGAAGCAATGCGCACGGAAAAACTGATTTGCCATGTTAAACGCTTATGTTTCACTTTTCGTGTTACACCCGGTATATATATATATATATATATATATATATATATATATATATATATATATATATATATATATATATATATATATCTCAGAACATCAGAATTTCTTCCAAAACTTAAGTGTAATAAATACAATCTCGTTGATTTTTTATAATTTTCTATATTATATACAGCACACGGCATCCGTTCGCCGCTCAGTGGGGCCAAAACGTATAAAAAAGTTGATGATACGTTTTTTATTATTAATCTTCCTACAAACATAAAATAAATTCGTATACATGGTTCACGAAGTTTTAAGAAATGAAAATAAGGATAAATTAAGTTAATTAAAAATTTATTATAAGAAATAAGTACATACACTTACATGTGACAATAAATATAACACGATAGTACATAGATTTATTTGAAGTTGATATAACACTTTTTAAAATTTAGAAGAATTTAGTTTGAATATAAAGCGAATGATTTATGATTTTTATTTGAAACGTTTTCTTTCGAAATACTTAACCCATAGGCGAAGAGTTATAAAATAAACAATTTCTATCAAAGATAAAATAGAAAATCCCATAAAAAGTCCGAGAAGTCCACCTATATTGGCTAAGAAGTCCACTCGACCATAAATTTCGCTTCTTTTGAGGGCATAGAATTGTGATTCTTTGAAGAATATATCCACTTGGGTCATTACCAGCATCCCTCGTTCTAGATTTTCTATTACACTACACATATTAAATAGCATATTATATACGAGTCAAATACTTTATGTAGTTAGAAGCAGTTACTAAATTGAGTGAGGGAAATGTCATTTGACATGGTGACCAAGAAAACGTGATGTACATTTGCAAATACAACTCCTTTGATTTAAATAAAATAACAATTAAATTTCTTGTATCTCAAATGTAATTTTCACGTTTAATGTTGCAAAAAATTGTATGTAACACACGTGTCAAAGGGCCATTACAAAACTCGTACTATAGAAACATTCGCTATCGCTCGTGCTCCAACTTTCGTACTCATTTTGAAATTAAACCCTTTCTTCACTAGTATTACAATATACTATTATTTAATTGAAGTCGTGTAACAGTTCTATTATTGTTTATTGTTTACTCATTTTTATTCATTACTATAACCTATAATTACAGTGGCACGAAACATGTTTGCCTCAAGTAATGTGCAATTATTTTTGCGAATTTAGGAATAATCTTGCGATATTATAATCAAACAATATATACCCTTAAATTTGTTTGCAATTATTTTGAAACATATGTGTATCTATTTTATACATAGCACCACGCTTTATTCCATAAAATGGTTAGCACAAACCCTTGAAACATTCATTGATTATTTATTCATTATAGTCATCTTCGCCCAAACATTCCCCTACTGGCATACCTTTACACTTCATCCACAGTTATAATTATTTTTGTATAAAGTTATTTATTTATTCCACTCAGAACTTTTCGTTTGTGCAATAAAACTTCAATCATTTCTATTCGTCCACATAACTTTCACTCTCAATATCACCAACATACACTTGTTTCACCAATATTTTATTCAGTGTACATTCTTAACTTATATCTCTTTTTCTTTTGAAAGTACTTACTACATTGGTATTCTGTCTTCTAGTTGTCCAGAAGCCAATATTGTTTTCACCACGTGATAGTCACTTTGAGATACTTCCGCAGAATAATGCAGACCATTGCAAGTAGGTAGACAGTCGCAGTTATCATATATTTCTCGTGTATATTCGATTCTTTCCCTGTATTCCTCAGACGTATTCACTCTCTTTTCCATCATTTCTATCTCTAGTATTCTAACTAGAATATTGAACAAATAACAAGGTAAATAATTTGTAAACTGATGAAATATGGAGAAGCATCCTGTTTGTTAGTTTACTTGTTTTAATTTGTATTTATAGATGGTGAAAACAAATAAATTAGGTGGGAATGAAAGCGTAAACGTTTCATTAATAAAGTTTACTGTGATTATTTACTTATATCTGTTCATTGCCAACAAATTGAAAGCAGTAATTGTAAAAATAGTCCTGTTGTATACAAGACAAAATATGTTTTTTAATACCTTCATATATTGTGATCAAAGAAAGACGAACATTTATAAGAAGGACAGATGTTCTTTTCTATTTTTGTGTGGGTTTCAGATTTTCTGAACTAACAAATAAGTATCTTATGGCGTTATGGCATTTGGCAATAAACTGACTATAAAATTCTCAACACTTCAAACTAATTTTTTTAATAGGCTTGCTTCATCTGTTTAAATGAAGTATGTTCTACATATTAAAGTCGTCAAATTGAAGTATGAAATAGTTATTTTTATATCTAGTGGAGAAAGTGAGGCAAATCGTGTACCTTTACTAATTTAAATTTTTAATTTAATCTATAATAATACCCAGAAAGAATTATAAACTGAAAAATGTACCGGCTCACAGTAATTGTGTGTATTTGACTGCAGAACAATATAAATATTTAGTACAAAATTTCACATTGTAATGTGTTACACCGTGACCAACTTCATTCAATTGTGCTTCAATTATTCTGGCCGTTTCATATGTCATTAAAGCGTGTACGGCAACTAGCGCCTCTCACGAGATACATGGAAATTAACATAACTTAACCTAATAATGTTGGATGTATAAATAAAATATTATTTATTTATTTAATTTACAACCACTCTACAGGATACAAAGTATCCCAATAACAGAGGGTCGGAGATACAAAATATTAAATTTACAAGTAGAACAATAATTAGACAGGGATTTACAGAACTGTGTATAAGAAAAATACATTTTGAAAACAAAAGCATCAACAGAAATTTAAATAGTTAAAAAAAATCTAGATAGAACAAATTTAAGTTGATTATATGACTGACTGAAAATATCAAGATCTATTTCACATTCGCAGTTATTAAAGATGAAACATAATCGTCTAATAGGGGCTCTAAGTTCATAGTTGGTTTTCATAAAAGTGGTATTAAAAGTAACATTATGTTTACAAGATCTGGAGGGTCTAGGAACATTAATGAAAATTCTGGCTAGGCTTGAAATATCATCAATATTATTGTTTAATAATTTAAAAAGATATAAACAAGATATTAGTTTACGTCTGTTTTCAAGAGTAATAAGATTGAATTCAATCAAAGATTGTGAATAACTGTAAGTCAAAATATTGAACGAATAACAAAATTTACGTGCGCAGAAATTTACAAATTTTCTCTGAATTCATTCAATATTAACACTAAGATTATTGTATAAAGGGTTCCAAACAGTAAGACAATATTCAAGCCCAGGTCTAACGAAAGAAAAATATAAAGATTTGAGTGTTGATATTTTATTGAAGTTTTGAGAGTTTCTGATTAAAAAGCCTAAATTTCTATAAGATCTTTGTACAATATTATTGATATGTGATGTGAAAGATAATTTAGAGTCAAATAACACACCCAAATCTTTAAATTGATTCATTCTTTTGAGACATATACCACCCATATGATAATTATAGTTAGACGGGTTATGTTTCATAGAATAAGTCATTATTTTACATTTATTAATATTAAATTGTAATTTTGAGGAAGAAGACCAAATTAGTAGATTATTAACATCAGACTGGAGATTCACGTAGTCAGTGTGTGAGTTTATAATACTAAAAAAAAATAAATCATCAGCGTATAACAATGGGTGTGCACAATTTATGTAGTTGGTGATGTCATTAATAAATAGAATAAAGAGTAACGGTCCAAGATTTGATCCTTGAGGAACTCCTAACGATGGCATAAAGTAATCAGATTTGAAACCATTATAAGAAACAAATTGCCGACGATTTCTTATGTAAGACTGTATGAAAAGAATTAATTCATGAAAAAAATTAAATTGATTTCGTAATTTATATAATAAAATATCATGGTTTACAGTATCAAAGGCTTTCGCTAGATCAGTATAAATGATATCGATTTGCGTGTTTTTATTTAAGGCGTTAATAGTAAATTCAGTAAAGTTCATCAAGTTAGTTGCAGTTGATCTTCCCATTAGGAAACCATGCTGATAGGGTGATAATGCATGGCTAACACTAGAATAAATGTACTTATATCAAATTTTTTCAAAACACTTGGAAATGTTGGGTAATATGCATATGGGACGATAGTTGGATATACTACGAACATCACCAGATTTGAAAATGGGACAGATTAGGGAATTTTTGAGAATATCAGGAAAAGTGTTAGTTTTGATAGATAAATTAAAAAGAATAAGTAACGGCTTTACAAATATATCCCTGCAACCTTTAATAATATATGCTGGTAGATTATCAGGTCCAGGAGAGCAGGATGTTTTAAGGTTATTGATTGCAAATTTAATGTCCTCCTCTGAAATTTCTGTAATTGACAGTTGATTTATAGTTATAGAATTACAAGAAATACCACTAGAATCAGTGATTGCAGAATTAGATGAAAAAACTGACTCAAAATGATCCGCAAAGCCTTGAACAATAGCGGGAGTATCTTGATATTGGAAATTATTTAAATACATGTCACTCGGTAAACGGGAGGATTTTTTTTTATTATTAATAAATAACCAAAAGATCCGTGGATCATTAGCAATGTTGTGTTCAGTGTTGTTCATGTAATTTTTGTAGGCTATTTTCAGATCTTTTTTATTTTAGTTCTTAAGTTTTTGAAAGTTGTATTATAGATTACATCATTGTGAGTTTTAAAAAGTTTGTGATATTTATCTTTCATCATAATATCAGAAATAATTTGCTTGGTAAACCAAAGAGGATAACGTCGCTTTTTTATTTTTGTCTTTGGTACACTTATATTAAGAATGTTGGCGAGGATATCAAAGAACTTAGTAAAAGCAGCATTAACATCAGTATATGAAAGAAGAATATCCCAATCAATGTTATTAAGTAAGGAATATAGAAGTAAGTAGTTAGCACGACGAAAGTTGAAGGAGAACTCGTTGTTAATGGACTCGTTACTTTGGACTTGGAGAGTTAAATCCGGAACAATGGATAGGGAAGGATGATAACTATCTTCAGGAGCTATTGGACAGGAATGGCGTTTAATAGTGCAGTGTAAATTTGATAATACAATATCAAGAAGACGTGAAACAACATTTAAGATATTATTAAATTGATTAGCATGAATAAAATTAGAGAAATTGTCGAACCTGGTGATACAATTATCGGTATATCCAGTGGTGTAAAAATCAGCAAGTCTACTAATGTTCATATCAGCCATAATAATGTAATCAGAGTTAAATAAAAAGGGACAAAATTCAAGGCATTCATATATCATTTCGTGTTGTTGTAGAGAAACAGGTGGAGGGGAATATATAACAACTACAATCACAAATTTGTTAGCACTTAATTGCACTCTTACACAGACAATGTCAGCAAGTGAGTTAGTGTTTTCATTCAGTTTTATTAACGACGATTTGTAATTGTTGCTGACAGCACAAAGTACACCACCACCACGAGTTTTGCCTACTTTCATTTTGTCTCGGTCTTTACGGTAAACAGTGTAATTATTGCATTCAATAAACTCATTGTTATAGACAAGAGCCAAGTTTCAGTTAATGCTATAACATCAAAATTATTAGATAAAGTGCTATTGTAAATCTCGACCAATTTAGTATTCATTCCTCGAATGTTTTGATAATATAATTCCATCTATGGAAGAGAATCTGAATTAAATAAATGCAGTAAAGAGAATATATAAATAACTACACCTAGTGTGAAATAGTTAATTGAAATAGCTATGACTCGCAACAAACATAATCAAAAATTATAGACCTGACAGTCAAATAGTATAACCAAAAATAATTTGTTAAGATATGAATTTACAAAATGTAAGAATATAAAGTAGTTTTAAATATACATAGAAGCTGTTCCTATATAAAAAAAAGTATAACAAATATAAAACAATAGATTTCGTTAAGCAAATAATACGTAAGAATTTACATCTTGTTAATATCATCATTAAGTGAGGCTTGATTAATTTTATCATCAGTTTTATAGAATATGTTGCCATTAGAGGACCATACATTTTTAAGACCAAAGTTAGCGGAAACAGATTTCAGAAGATTTAAGCGTTTTTTAGTCAGATCTTCCTTGATAGTAATATTGGATCCCTTAAGTTTGGTTCTACTATTTAAGACAAGATTCCTAGTCTTAAACGATGTAAATTTTATAATGATCGGTCTTGGTCGGCGGTTGGAGGAATTTACACTATCACTAGTTTGTTTCGATTTCCCAACACGATGACTTCGGTCAATGGTTTCAGGGGGAAGAGAAAGCGAAAGTTTATCTTTAAAAATATCACAGACCTTGCGCTCGGTGACTTCAAGAGAATCCTCAGGTACGCCAAAGATACGGAGACAGTTTCTTCTGGAGTACTGTTCCAGTCGATCGATTTCTTCATGTAGGACACGATTTTCAGCAGCAATGTCATTGATAATGGCTTCATAATAAGCTTTTTGCTCAATGAGTTTTTTGTCCACACGTTCAAATACAGAATCCACTAACTTCGAGATGAAACTATCATCGCAAAGTAATTTGGAGAGCACTGCGGTAACAATGGCAGAATTACGCGTATTAGAACTCATTTTTTTAATTATGAACAGAATAATAGCAAAATATATTCGAATTTATTTAGTAAGTTGCAAATTATGATTTATTGTTTAACGGCACTGAAACTGAGTGTAGGAGCAGCAAACACACGTCTACTCGCGCTGACACATAAAATATTATATTTCATCAAATATATTTAATTAGATCACAAACTTCAATTTTTAAATATCATAAGTTTGTTTTTATTCCTTGACAGCGTGCTCACTTTGCTTTAATTAAAATAAAAATCGCTACTTGACGTATTAAATCTGTACTAAGCTCGCGACAAATATCTATACGGCATAACGATGGAATGAAACGGCTATAATATGCGTAGAGCAATTCAATAAAGTTGGCAATGGTCAAACGCGAATATGAGGAACGTATGTCTTGTACCACCAACAAAATAAATGACGCAATTGTCTTCTTATGTAACATGACCTATAAACATACTTTCAACATCCTTGATGCAATTTCTGCTAGCAAATCCACAAATTGAAGCATTTTCTTGACCTAAAACATATTTATAATAAAAAATACTTCCTGCAAAGTTAGCAACTGAAAATACATACGTGGCAAATAGAAAGGCACACATCTACAAAAGTTCAGAGTTATATTGGCGTCACATTCCATTCGGCAGTTGTTTTGTGTGTACACTTTAAAAAATCGCAATACTTTTTCGTTCGAAAAATAACATTTTCTTGAATGTGGAGGAATAGATACTAGTGATTTTGACGTTTTAGTTAATTCTGGTTTGATTATTATGTTGGCTTTTCTGTTTGATGGCACTAGAAAATATTGTTGGGCTGCTTTTGGGATTTCAGCTGGACTGTGTAGAATTATCTAGAAGTATACGTTGGTACTTTAAAAATAACGTTCGAGGTAAAATTAGTATTGAAAATAATAGGAAAAAAATGGGGAAGTAATATGAATAACTCCCTTAATTCTATTCGTCTTCAACGTAAAATTTTTATAAATGTAAAAGATTTTTGTTCTTTTTAATAAGCCGAATGATATAATTTTATAATTGGTAAAGTATAACTTCAACAATATTTTACTTTTAGATTTCTCTGACTTTCAAAATTAGGTTTTTTACAATTGAACCATGTAACTATTAAAGTTATTTTATATGTATTTTTATTGATTCAAAATGGTCAAAATATTGTGCCAAAACGTCACCAAATAATAAAAAAAAAATGTCCCTCTTCCCGCTAATGCCTGAAATCCAATTTAAAATTATAAAACTATTCGTCTTTAATTGAATAAAATACTTACATCCAAATTTGGACAAATGATATGTTTGCCTAATTATTTATTTTTTAAGTTGATAAATAACAGTTATTTAAGTAGTAACGGCAGTAAGTGTTTTTACCGATTTGTACATGCAATTAATGAATTTAAAATTTAGAAATTTACTGTCGGAATTATCAATTTAAAGCATGGTAGATGGTATATTATTACAGAGGAATTTATCTACCGCTTTCCGATCGGTAAATAAATACTTTTTGATTAGTAATTTATAAATAAAACGCTGTCTGCGAATATTGAAAATCAAACCTATTGTGCAAAAACATATACAATTAGGAATAATAATCTTAGAATTAAAGTTAAAATAACAAATTTAAAAATATACACTTTTATTTACAAATTGTTCTTTATTGTAGGCTGTTACGCAATTTTAATAGAGATTTAAAATGTTTTATTTATTCAAATTTATTTCTGGTAATTTATCAAAAAGAAGTCCTTTAGTTTTGTTTTGGTTTGAGACTATGTTCATTTAAATCACTTCTATAGTTAACTATTTATATTTACATGTGTCGTGGTTTGACGATCTGCAACAACAGAGCTTTACTTACTTTGTATCCTGTAATAGGCATTCCGCAAACATAGTCTGTATCTTCATATAAAGATGTAAGTTGAAGACCCAATCCAAAAGCAATGCCATCTCTTCCTGTTCTTTTTGGGTAATCTGTCATTTTGATTTTACCCGAATATCCATCTTCGATTGACCAGCCATTATTTCTTTTCTCATGGAAAATGTATGTATAATAATTGTTCCTGTTTCTACAATAAGACATCACTATAATATAGTTTTTATTATTATTTAGAAACAATATTACATTTCGTCTGTAAACATATCTTCTTGGCTAAATGAGTTAAATGTGTAACATTTCTTCAGTAATTTGACCTGCTACAGCGTTTTCATCCCATTCTAATCGATTTTTCCATTTTACATTTACAATTGTATGTGAAGCAGAAGGAGCATACTAACACATACAAATTATTTGTATTATATATAAATATAAACAGCTTTAATAACCTTACTTCTATTATTTTCCGGAGCGCGTATTCATCAGTTATATTCATGGTACAATTGAATTCAGAGATAACATATTGTTCTAGGTTGCACACTAACGATATGTCCCAAAATTCTTTATACCTGCAGGATAGATTTAT
The DNA here is from genome assembly GCA_947425015.1 of Pterostichus niger. Taxonomy (NCBI): domain Eukaryota; kingdom Metazoa; phylum Arthropoda; class Insecta; order Coleoptera; family Carabidae; genus Pterostichus; species Pterostichus niger. The sequence goes on along the minus strand of OX380337.1, from coordinate 26,134,458 downwards.
TTAGCAAAATAATTGTTATTTGTGTAACTAACCTGTAAAATAATTTATGTGCGCCAAAGAGAAAGACTATTTTCTGAGCGCGCTAAATCATCTCGCACTTGCAACTGCATAATGTTTAATAAAAAACCTCAGTGGTATCGAGCCGGCCTGTGGATCTTGAGAATCCTGGTTCGATCCCCACAGCCGACAAACAATTTTCACCAATTTAAATCTACCCCTGTGGCTTCCTCACCACTAATATCTTTGAGGGCCGTGATTTGAACCACACTTCACGCGAAAAAATATATCACTTACCGAGATCTGCGTAGGCAGAGTGCCACGCCCAGTCTTGGGTAAAAAGCGTGATGATATTTTTGTTTTATTTATTTATTTACAATTTATTACAATTTTAATTTCGAAATTATGGTTTTATAAATATGAATATGTATTTATAGGCGGCATTTTGTAATAATGTTTTTGATTGGTTTAGAATAGTCCGCTAAAGTAGTTTACAGCTCGGTAATGAATTTTTATGTTCATTTTCTATGTAAATGATACTTTATAGGTATTTATGGTAACGAAGTAAATGAATAATTACAGTGCGTAGCCCTGCAAAATTTTACAGGCTCATAAAAGAGACCTGTAAAATTTTACAATGCTTAAAAAAATTATTACTTGTAGCATCTGTATATTTTCTTGATCTACAAGAAAATCGCCTTTGAAGTCTTCGTCAGGCATTTAATCTAATATTTGAAATTATTTGTTTCTAGAATTCACGAAACTGTTGACACTGACAGTAGTTGTTTTTTCATTACAACGACCACAACATCATGACAACGTCTAACTATAAATTGTCCTACCACCAACAATTTTTGATTACAAAATGTAATGTATCTGTTTATAAAACTAATTGAAATAATTTTTTTTTAAAGCGCTTTAAAGATAGAAGTAAAGGTATTTATTATTACTCTACAAGATCTTAAATCCAATTACGGTACATGGAGCCTGCAGCATTTACTACTGAATTTTGGATTAGTCAAATTAGCAAAACCATTTATTCAAAAAAGTAGTAAACTAATATATACTTATTAAAATTTGTTTTTAGCAAAGTGATTTTTATAATTTTGTTAAATCGAACCTGAATATGATTAGCTAATTCAAAATATAGGATTAGCAAAATCTTTTTTCAGAATCGGACTGTAAATGTAAATAATTTATTTTTCCAAGTGTTAGGGTAATATTGAACAACAGTTAACAAACATTGATTCTGTCAGTTTACGCTCTACACTCAAACAGAACACTTCACTTGACAGTGGTACAAAAATTTATTTTTAGGATTTCGTATTTTCATGAATTATACCCGCTTACAGCAAAATTATATTAACTGTCAATTTTGGTGTTCTATTTTTTGTTTGTTATACTGTTAAATTTATTAGAAACTTTGTTGAGTGGTTGAAATATTGGCCTTCAATGTTAAATAATCGAAATTAAAATAAAGTAAATATATCATCACGCCGTTTATACATTACTGAGTGTAGCATTCTTCCATAACTGAGCTCGGTAAGCAAATATATCTGTGCGTGTAAATTTATAAATTATAATTAACAACTTAAAATTACTCGCAAAAAAATGGAATCGACGCATTTTCAGTCGTAATTTCTCAACAATAAAATACGCTAAATAATTTTTAGATCAAAATTTGCCAGAAATTCAATCGTATTTCTATGTAATCGGTATATGTCGACTGCAACATTAATGAAATGAAAATAATAAATTTACAGTTACACCTTTAATTTCAATTCAGAAATTCCCGATGGAAATATGTTAACGGCTTTGGTACACGGAATGGAGTAATTAATTTAGATCAGAAAATGAAATTAATTTTTTAATTTTAATTATATTATATTTAGGGTTGAAATTCAATCACCTTACAAAGTGTGTAATAAATTTATCCTTCTAACAAACAAAAAATAACACATAAAAAATTATAGTAATTATAATTTTTATAATTTGTACCACAGCTTTGATGCGATATTTTTTATTTGTTTGACAGATAAATGATACGAGACTTTGATTGAAATATCGGCCCTTAAAGTATGCAGGTATGCACGTAAATCATCATTAAACAATTGGAATTATATTTTTAATTTATTGATAAGTAATTGTTAAGCTGCACTGTGCTGCCTTCATCAGAAAGTATGTTTTTTTAAATTTGTTTTAACCCAATATAAAAATAAAACACAGTATGGTAATACGGCTTCACGTAGAGTAAACAATTAAAATTGTTAAATAAAATATAACGTAAATTATTTCTTACTCTGCTTCTGTCAAATTATTTCTATTACGAAACATATTAGTATAATTATATGCTGTTTGCCGGACTTTATTCACTGGACAAATCGTCACTGCCGGAAACGGTATTTCCCAAATTGGAATTTGCTCTTTTTCGAAGCTTAATATCACTGGATTATTTTTCCACTTAATCCATGTCATTGCTATCAAGTAAGAACAGGCTATGACACTTAGGATAAAAACTATAATCCACCATATCCTGAAATTAGGAAGAAGGTTATGTAATACTTAGTCCAATTATTTTTACGCTATTTTTAAACCAGTCTTATATTTTGTACTACGCAGGAATGTTAAAATAAGGTTTATTAACAAATATTTGACGTGTGAAAATTAACAGCAATAAGTTATCAAATTGTTTACTCCATTTTAAAAATTATTGCAATGAAGAAACTATTTTTATCAGTATTTTACCTGTCAAGACATTAATATTGTAGCGAGTACGGCCCTGTTCCGTCTGGAACAGTCGACACGTCTGCTGCACGATTCACCGCTGTCTCAGACGCAATAGACAGGTCCGTACCTGTTCGCTCTGTGCCAGAAACTCTCGAATATTCTCGAATACATTGTTGCAGCATATAAAGGAGAGTTTCGGCCGGGAAGAGGCATTCTGTATTCGAAGTGTGAACAGTGCAAGTCGTTGCTAAATACTTTGTTGTGAATATAAATACGTGTTGAATATAAATATATGTCTTAGTAGTTGTACTACATTAGTTTCGTTTTAAATAAATATTTTGTTAGTGTTTTCATTACTCGTGTTTTATTGAATAATAAACTTCACCAAACCCGAAATTGTAATAAACGTTACAATTGGTGTCAGGTGTTAGGGTTGTGTTTTGTGAATTAAAAGTGAAGTTTAAGTGCAAATAAATAAAAATGGGTTCGAAAATGGTAAATCTAAGTGATTTAAAAGTGACTGATCTCAAGAGAGAATTAGAAGAACGTGAACTGGACACTACAGGCAAGAAAAGTGTACTCCAAGAACGACTTCGTCAATTTTTAATTGAAGCTGGTGAAATAGTGGATACTTACGAATTCAAAATTCCGGGCGATTTGGACTCCATGTATCGAAGCATGCAAGAAAATTCTAGAAGTTTGGAAGCCAAATTGGAAGAGAGTTCCAGAAATACCGAAGAAAATTCCAAAAATCTGAAAGAACTTATGGAAAATTCCAAAACTCTGAAGGAAGAACTGCAGGAAAATTCCAGAAGTTTGGAAGCCAAATTAGAAGAAAATTCTAGAAGTTTGGAAACTAAATTAGAAGAAAATTCCAGAAGTTTGGAGGCTAAATTTGAAGAAAGTTCCAGAAGCTTGGAAACAAGCTTGGAAAATAAATTTGAGCAAAAATTGGAAAAGTTTGAGGAACATTCGAGAAATTTTGAAGAAAAATTTGGAAAATTTGAAGAACATTCTAGAAATTTTGAAGAAAAATTTAAAGAAAAAATTGAAGAAATCGAAGCAAGATTGGCAACATTGAATCACGAACAGCCAAATGTTCAACAAATTCACGACTTGATTCAGAAAACTCCATCTAGTGACCAGCCATTAAATAACGAGAAAGTTGAATATTTAGTGACAGACGGGAAAGAATCACTGCGTAGATTTCACATGAAACCACCAGAATTTGATGGCAAGGTATCTTGGCCTAATTATTACGCCCAATTCGAAGCTGCCGCAGTATCTAATGGGTGGTCATCATCTGAGAAGGCAACGGCCTTGATAATTGCGCTGCGTGGTGACGCAGTGGATATTTTGCAAACAATCCTTCCAGAAGAACGGCAGAACTATCATCAACTAGTTAAGCGCTTGGAAATGCGTTATGGACACGCACATATGCAGCAAGTGTATCACTTGCAGCTGAGAAATAGATGTCAGAAATCAAACGAGACTCTACAAGAATTTGAATCTGATATCGCTCGTCTAGTTCGCCTGGCATATCCTGACACCCCAGATAGTGTGTTGGAACGACTGGCTGTGCAAGGCTTCATTGATGGTCTCCGAGATAAAGAAACCAAGCGGGCCCTCATTCTGGCTCGTTCAAGTAACCTGTCCATTGCCTTGGCCAGCGCATTGGAATTCGAGGCGGCAGAACACGCTTCAAGACGACAAGGAAATATTCGCACAATAGAGGGCGTGGAGGAGAATCATAATGAGTCTATGGAGGAAACAGCACGGCGTGTCATGACTGAGATGTTGCCAAAGAAGAGACAACTTCGATGCTGGAACTGCGGTGAGCTAGGGCATGTGCGAAGCCGCTGCGGGGAACAAATAAAGAACAAGGCAGCGGAAAAACTAAAGCGGGTCGACGCAAGGGGGCGAACGCCGATCCATCATAAAGATGCCCTGAAGCTAACTGGACATGTCGCATCCCTACAACCTAGACTAAATAGCATCTTTGTGGATGGGTTGATCGACGGGAAACCACATACCTTGCTGATTGATACAGGTGCGACAAAAACCATCATTAGACCTGATACTCTCAAGAAACCGATGACGATTGAATCAACAAAATGGCGACTGCGCACAGCAACAGGAGCCGCGGCTACCATCCATGGCGAAGCAGACATTACCATTACCATCGGAAATACACGAATTAAACACCGTGCCCTGGTAGCTGACATTGAAGACGAATGTATTCTCGGAATGGACATCATGAACGCAAATAGCGTCGAACTAAATTTAAAACGCGGAATACTAAAGATCAATGATGAAGAGATCGTTTTACATCCCCGAGGAGAAGACACAGTACGTCTGACCTTAGCTGAAGATACGGTCGTGTTAAATCGAAGTGAAATGATTGTGGATGCCCACCTGGAACATGAACTTCCAACCGGATGTACCATGATGTTAGAAGCTGGAAATCATAATGAAACGACTACTCGAGGAATACTGGTTGGAAAATCTCTCATACATACTGGAAAGGTAGTACCAGTTCGAGTAATGAATGTGAATTATTATCCAGTTACACTAAAGAAGGGTACTATCTTAGGACATTGTTCATCAGTAACTTCGATTATCAGACGAACATCCGTTACACAAAATCCACCAAAGAAGCTTTCTGCAGAACTGACAAATCTACTGTCAACATCTTGCAAAGAATTAAACCAGGACCAGAATATCAGAATAAGAAATTTAATAACGGAATATCAAGACGTTTTCGACACCAGCTGTGGGACCAAGGGTAGAACCAACATAGTCCAGCATCAAATAAACACCGGCGATGCACGCCCCATTCGCCAAGTACCAAGACGATTGCCACTGGCCAAGAGAGAGGAAACCGAGAAAATTATTCAAGACATGAAAAAAGAAGGTGTCATCGAATCCTCAAGCAGTCCGTGGGCCTCACCAGTGGTGTTGGTAAAGAAGAAAGATGGGTCAACACGATTCTGCGTGGACTATCGTCAACTCAACAACGTGACGAAGAAGGATAGCTACCCGTTGCCCCGAATATATGACACATTGGATACGCTGGCTGGGTCGAAAATATTCTCAACATTAGACTTGAAAAGTGGGTACTGGCAGGTTGGCATGGCACCAACGGATAAAGAGAAAACTGCGTTTTCTGTCGGTGCCGGACTGTGGCAATTTACAGTAATGCCGTTCGGGCTCTGCAATGCCCCCGCCACGTTTGAAAGACTCATGGAAACGGTACTGCAAGGACTATCTTGGAAAACCTGTTTGGTGTACCTTGACGATATTATTGTGGTCGGAAGAACATTCAACGATCACATGAGGAATTTGGAGGAGGTATTCCTGAGACTACGAAATTCTGGTTTGAAGCTTAGTCCAAAGAAATGTCATCTCTTCCGCAAAGAAGTGCAGTACCTGGGACATATTGTGTCCGGAACCGGAATAGCCGTTGACAATCAGAAGATCCGATCAGTAAAAGAATGGCCAGTACCAACTGACAAACATCAATTGCGAAGCTTTCTTGGTCTTTGCACGTACTACCGGCGATACGTCTCTGGATTCGCCAACATTGCCAAGCCACTGACACGACTCACGGAGGAAGGACGGAAATTTGTGTGGGAAGAAGACTGCCAAGACGCTTTCGACAACCTCAAGCGAGCCCTAACAACAGCACCAGTCCTGAGTTATCCTCTACCCAACGGGAACTTCATATTGGATACAGATGCCAGCAATGTCGGAATCGGAGCCGTCCTATCGCAAATTCAAGATGGACAAGAGAAGGTCATCGGCTACTTCAGCAAAACTCTGTCGAAGCCGGAGCGTAACTACTGCGTCACCAGGCGAGAATTATTGGCGGTAGTTAAAGCCGTTGAACACTTCTACAAATACCTGTATGGAAGGAAATTCCTGGTGAGGACTGATCATGCTGCGTTGAAGTGGCTGTTACAATTCAAGAATCCGGAAGGGCAGGTAGCAAGGTGGATCGAACGGCTACAGGAATATGACTTCGTCATCGAGCATAGGGCCGGAATTAGTCATTGTAACGCCGACGCATTATCAAGACGACCATGCTCAGAAGACTGCAAACACTGTACCCGTGTGGAAGAGAAGTCCGCTCCAATCTTACGGACCACAGTGATAGACGACCATTGGCTGACTGAAGAAGTTGTGAAAGACCAAGAAGGCGATCCAGAATTGAAATACCTACTGGAATGGAAGAAAGAAGGCCGCAAACCAACTTGGCAAGAAGTTGCACGACACTCGAAAACCGTAAAATCGTACTGGGCGCAGTGGGACTCCATTGTTATAGAGAATGGACTACTGAAACGTATCCTGGAAGGTCCTGAGGCTACAGAGCAAAAGATGCAGATCATAATCCCTAGGAAAAGAGTACCGGAGGTACTGAAGGAGATTCATGATGGAACTGCTGGAGGACACTTAGGAGTAACAAGGACAGTTCAGAAGCTGCGTGAGCGATTTTACTGGGTTAATTGTCGAGAGGATGTAAAGGAGTGGTGCAAGAAGTGCGTAGTTTGCGCCGCAAGCAACGGACCGCAGAAACGTCGGAGAGCCCCAATGCGTCAATACAATGTTGGGAGCCCGTTTGAAAGAATCGCAATTGACGTGGCCGGTCCATTTCCAGAATCCGACAAGGGAAATAAATACATCATAGTGGTCATGGACTATTTCAGCAAGTGGGTTGAAGCTTATGCCTTGCCAAATCAAGAAGCCGCTACGGTAGCAGAAGAACTTGTCAACCAGTGGATCTGCCGATTCGGGGTACCGTTGGAATTACACTCCGACCAAGGTAGAAATTTCGAGTCGTCTCTGTTCCAAGCAATCTGCGAGCTATTGAACATTCGCAAAACAAGAACAACTGCTCTACACCCACAGTCAGATGGCATGGTCGAACGCATGAACAGAACCATCAATAGACACCTCTCCAAGGTTGTCTCCGGCCACCAAAGAGACTGGGATTGTCATCTACCAATGTTCCTGTTAGCTTATCGATCATCCGTCCATGAAACAACAGGACAGACTCCGGCTAGCATTGTCTTTGGTCATGAACTGCGATTGCCCTGCGACTTGAAGTTCGGCAGCAAGCCAGGTGAAAATTTGGCTGGCGAAGATTTCGTCACCGAACTTCGGAAGAAGATGAACGACATCCATGAGCAAGTACGCTCCAACATCCAGAGCGCTAGTGACAGGATGAAAGACCAATATGATGTCAAGGCTGAGAATGGTGGATATCAAGCCGGGGATCTGGTTTGGCTATACAACCCACAGCGTCGCCGTGGTATGTCCCCAAAGCTACAGAACTCTTGGGAAGGTCCCTACGAGGTACTGAAGCGAATAAATGACGTCATCTATCGAATCCGGAAAAGGACTGGAGGAAAACCAAGAGTGATTCATTTCAATCGGTTGGCTCCTTTCGCCGGTGACAACAACGATGGCAACGCCAATGAATCTCGAGCTCGACGAATTAATGTACAAGATCCGGAAATAACCTTTGATGAGTTCATGGCCTCCTATTCTACGGGTCATAAAGTACGAAATGGTGTGACCCAGGAACATCAGGGAGACTTATTCAAAGTGCCTACAGAATACTCATTAGCGCATTGTGTGGCCCAAGATCTACAGATGTCTCGAAGAATCGCCGTGGTTTTTAAGAAAAAGTTCGGCCAACTTAAAGAATTACGGCAACAACATCCATGTGTCGGCAAAGTGTTACAGATAGCCGACAGACAGTCGAGCCGAAACAGAAGCATTTTTTACCTGGTGACCAAACATCTGTCCCACGAGAAACCAACTTATCGCACCGTCTGGGACATCCTATGTGATCTACGTGGTGTGCTGCTCGATCAGGATATTTTAAAACTAGCTGTACCAAAGCTAAGCTGTGGCCTTGATGAATTGAGCTGGAGAATTATAAGAAACATGCTGGAAACTATTTTCCAATATACCGGAATTGAGATCCTGGTGTGCAGCTATAATCCCTGTGGTTCAACAGTAGTGAAAAGAACTGTGGACTGTTATTTCCACCAAACGTCACAGTGCTCGCGGGGATCAACGTGCAGATATCGACATGGCGCAGAAAAGTTTCGGGACGAAACATCCTTAAGGAGGGGGCAGTGTAGCGAGTACGGCCCTGTTCCGTCTGGAACAGTCGACACGTCTGCTGCACGATTCACCGCTGTCTCAGACGCAATAGACAGGTCCGTACCTGTTCGCTCTGCGTCATGCTTCTACCGTGTGCCAGAAACTCTCGAATATTCTCGAATACATTGTTTCAGCATATAAAGGAGAGTTTCGGCCTGGAAGAGGCATTCTGTATTCGAAGTGTGAACAGTGCAAGTCGTTGCTAAATACTTTGTTGTGAATATAATACGTGTTGAATATAAATATATGTCTTAGTAGTTGTACTACATTAGTTTCGTTTTAAATAAATATTTTGTTAGTGTTTTCATTACTCGTGTTTTATTGAATAATAAACTTCACCGAACCCGAAATTGTAATAAACGTTACAATATACTAATATAATATTAACTAAATCTTAAAGTACACTGCTCAAAATTGTACAGGGATATTTTAAAAATTGAATGTAAAATTAAATCTATAAATTATATTCAAATACATGTAAGAATACTTAATATATTATTTTTTTTAGAAATATGTAAATATATTTTATATTTATGTATTTAAGAAGCCTAGTATATATTTAATATTAACTTTTAATATTGCATTCAATTTTTAAAATATTCCTCTACAATTTTGAGTAGTGTATTTACACTTGCTTAACATTATTAAACGTTTATTTTCATTCAATATTATAATAATCATTTTCATTATTGTTATATTATTTAAAATTTAATCAGTGATGTATATTAATTTTGTTTATTGACCATCATGAAACAATGTTTGTTTCTATATTTACAAATAAGAATATTGAATGGTGTTTCAAAAAATAATACCAGAATAGATCAACATAACTTTTATATTCCATAACAATTGATATAAATTTTGTATTTGTCCAAATAATTTTTTACTTTAGAGATCAAAATATAAAAACTTTAAAACAATAATACTAAAATACTTGAATATAACTTGTATTTTCCGTAACAGTTGATTTAAATCTTATTTAAAAAAATATATTTTGTGTTTAGCACCAAAAATAATTTTAGTTTTATAACAGAAATGTAGTGTATAAAGATAAAAAATTATTCTACTTACTTTTCAGGCATACTTTTGTCTTCAGCCCCCAAGTATCCAATCCCATGAATGCTCGTACTCGAACAATAATCATTAAAGACTTCAGTAATAATTCTTTTGTTCTTCATTTTATGTTTTGTAATCTTATTCACTGATTTAGAACATGAACACTCAACGTCAAACACATTCTTCATTTTGATGGTATTAAATCAACTTTGTAAGAGCAATTAATTCAATTCGACACCTTGCACTTCCTCAAAGCTACTGAAGACCTATTATTAACTTAATCGTTTCTGCGTTACACATGGCGTCAAGTGGATTTAGTTGTGAGCGCCAAATGATTTGGACTGGAACTAGAACATGACTGATTCATCTGCTTGCTACAGTTTGACTAACTGAGCTTATACAGATGATGGGCAGACCAATACATTTATGTACTACTACTTTTAATTTAATTTTTGTATTCGCTGTAGTATAATATCCAGCGGTTAAAGTAGTAGATAGTTCGTGTCAGCCTGTAGATTTGAGAACCCGAATTTGATTCCCACAACTGATAAACTCTAATCCACATTAATATTACACCTATGGCACCCCTACTACTTAAATATTTTCGAATCACGAATCATATTCATCCATTTAAGTAATTTGACGAATATATAAGTTAGATTTATTGATTTGCAATAAATGTTTTTAAAAAAATTTATTTTGAGTGTTTTACAACATAAGATATTTTTTAGCTTCAGAAGTCAAAAGTTAGATACAGATTTGTTACAAGTATGTGTTAATCGTACTGGAGTGAGAATCTGACTGCGTTCAGTCTTACACGATCCTACCCAGGATGTTACATGATTCTAAGATATGATATTACACTATTCTGGAATCGTATTGCTGGAGAGTCAGCGGTTTCTGTGCGAACACCGTTTCCTAATTCCTCCTTCGCTAGAATTGGGCTTCATCGGGGAGCTGGTGGACCGTTGTAGGAGCTGAAGTTCTCGGTTGAAGTTCAATGCCTTCTCTGGACTTCGGTCTTGTCAGCGAGCATCTGTGGAACTTTCTCTTTAAAAAGATTACAAGCAGGATGATAGCACCTGTAATCAAAATTATATAGAGTATTAGGGTTGAATAATTGATGATATTGTTGACATCGTGCTGGTCGAAGAAATAGTCGTCAATGGATTCTTCGAGTTTGTTCATTGGTTTCAGCTCGTTGATGGTATTCAGTTCAATTGACATTTTTGGAATTTGTGATTTGTTGAAGTCAAATTTGTAGTTTTCGAATACTACTGGTTTGCCAAAGGTTCCGTGTTTAAATAATAAATTTTGGTTCTTGTATTCCAACAGGCAATCGTCTTCTTTTACCAGGAATATTCCTTGGAGCGTTTTTATAGTGTCGCCTTGTTTACATTTGATTTTAATTTCTTCATGATCGGGGAATATTATTAAATGTTGATTGATGTCAGTCAAATATTCGATATGATTCTGTCTGATATTTAATTTTAGAAATTGACAATTTTCAATGTTGTTGTGTGAAATGAAGTTCTTCTCGCAAGAGTTTTCGGTCAGTTCGCTTATCTTGTTGGAACACTGGTATGTGTTTTCCTTATTGTAGGTACATACGTCATATAGAGATTTAATTTGTCCATCATTTGATCTTAAGAAGTATTCTTGATTAGGGATAACAGTTACATATTCAGTATTGTGTTTAGTAGGAATCGGGATTAGGTGAATTAACTCAAATTGCGTTTCGTAATTTATAGGAATTTCAATAAAATACGTAATTTTGTTAGATGATAATTTGCAATTTACAAAGAGCATTTTTTCTAGTTCTAGAATATTTTCTGAATTTATATTAATTGGTAACTGATTATTATAAAATTTTGATATTTTATTTAATTCTGTGAGACGATCGTGTGACTTTATAATACTTGGATGTATAGTGTGTAATTTACAAAACGTCAAAGAATTTTCGACATCTTGGAGAATATTAAAAGTTAAAGTATATAAAGTGTTTAATTGATGAAAAATATCTTTTATAAAGAGTTTATCTTGATCTCTGGTTCCATCGACAACAATGTGGAGCAGTTGTTCAATTTTTGATTTTAATAAATTTTCATTTTCTCTGATTGTGTCAACAGTCCTATTAAAATAGTCTATCATTTGTTGATTGACGGAATATTGGTATTTAATTTGGTAAGGAGAAACTGTCTTGTCATTATTAAGAATTCGTTTAAGGTTTTCATATTGTTTGTTTAAATTTTCATATTGTGTCCAAAGTGGTTGTAAGTCATAATAGTGTATGAATGTGTGTGTGGATTTTTGGAGTTTTGCGGTCCCGAGATTTATTGTCAGTAGTCCTGGATTATGTGTTATGTCTTTCATACTTAGTCCGTGGGAGTATGAGAGGTAGAGGGACCTGGAATATCCGAATTTTTGTCTTGCATATTGAATAAACGAATATGTTCTATTGAAGTTAAGTGAAAACGTTCAACTAAACCATTCGAGTTTGGATTTTGTGAGCAAGTAAAATGAATTTCAATTTTATGCAAGGATAATAATTCTTTAACAACTGTATTTTTAAATTCGAGTCCGTTGTCGGATACAATTAATTTTGGTATACCATGATGGGAAAAGAATTTAGTTAATTTATTTGTAATTTCTATAGCGTTGATTGACGGTACTTTATAGGCTTGCGCGTATTTTGAAAATGCGTCAATTATTGTTAGAAATTTGGAATTTTCGAGACTTAATGTGTCTACGTGTATAATGTCTAATGGTTTGTTGGGGGTCGGAGTTATATTTAATTTAGGTTTTACAGGATTTCTTTCGTATTTGGCTGCTAAACATATCTCGCATTTATTGATATAATCTGTGATGGTTTTATGTTGGTTAGGCCAATAATATCTCTTTTTTATTTGATTATAAACTTCATTAATGCCGCGGTGATTTGTTTTGCTTTCATGATTATTTTTAATTGTTTGTAAAATTTCATCTGGGTCTTCTACATCTATTAATTTAGTATTACACTTAATAAATTTAATTTCAGAGTTTTTGAAATACTTTTGCAATACGTTGCTAAATTGTTCGTATAAGGGTTGCTCGAAGTATAGGTAATATTTTACTTTAGGCACAACAAATTCTTTAATAAATTTTACCGTGTCTTTTTCAAAATTTGTTTCTGATAATTGCACTAAAATTCTTATTTTGTCAGAATGAAATTTTTGCACTTTTGGTGTACATGGAGAGTGTTTAACTTGAGATATAAATATTTGATTTTTGCCATAGTTTACGGCAGATTCTGTTATCGTAATGCCTATGATAGCATTTTCTGGATTTGAATGTATAGTTTGTTCTGTGTCAGTATCATTTAGGGCATCTTCGTCAGGTTCAACAATCATAGATTGTGTGTCATTGTTGGGATCAAAAGTATCGTTAAATGTTTCTACATATTAAAAAAGATTTTTCATACCGGGGTCTACAGTGTTGACGTTTAATTCTATTCGTGATAGAGCGTCAGCGTTTTTGTTTAAAGTTCCTTTTTTATGAATAACTTCGTAATCGTACTCTTCTAATTTGAGTCTCCAACGCATTAATTTGGAATTTGGTTCTTTTAATGAATGTAAATATTGCAATGGTTTATGATCAGTAATGATTTAAAATTTTCTGCCAAACAAATATGGTCTAAAATATTTCGTAGCCCACATAACAGCGAGTAATTCTTTTTCAATCGTGCTGTAGTTTTGTTCTGAGTCATTTAGATTTCGACTTGCGTAGGCGATGGGAAGATCGGAACCAATATTATCTTGGGACAGGATAGCGCCTATAGCGTCTGTGGTTAAGTTGAAAGGCTTGTTAAAATCTGGATATTGGAGTATGGGATCATTAATTAGAAGATTTTTGCAAGTATTGAAACAGTTAACATGTTCTGAATGGTTATGTTTAATTTCTGCGTCTTTCTTTAGACATTTAGTTAGGGGTTTCGTGAGTTGGGCAAAATGTTTAATGAATTTTCGGTAATAACCTAGTAGGCCTAGAAATGCTTTAATTTGTTTCGGTGTTTTCGGTAGAGGGTAGTTTTTGATCGCGTGAATTTTATCCGGGTTCGGTTTAACTCCGCTCGGGGTCACGACATGTCCGAGATACGCTATCTCTTTACGTAAAAATTCCGATTTGTCGAGCTGTATTTTTAAGTTCGCTTTCTTTAGACGGTCAAAAACTGTTCTTAAATTTTGAATATGCTCTTGGAGGCTTGTGCTGAAAATTATGACGTCATCTAAGTATACTAAGCAAATTTCGTTTACTAAATTTCTAAGTACGTTATCCATGACGCGTTGAAAAGTTGCCAGGGCATTTTTCAAGCCAAATGGCATTCTCATGAATTCGTAATGCCCATTTTCGGTATTGAAAACAGTTTTTTGAATATCTGCTTTGTTCATCTCAATCTGATGGAATCCGGACGCGAGATCTAAGGTCGAAACATAATTACATCTACCAAGTTTGTCTAATAAAGTGTTTATATTTGGTATCGGATACTTGTCATCGATCGTTTTCTCATTTAACTTTCTATAATCTATGACTATTCTCCATTTTTTCTTGCCAGATGCGTCAATCTTCTTTGGAACGATCCACACTGGGGATGACCAAGGAGAATGAGAGGGACGGATTATTTTTTGATCAAGCATTTTTGAGATTTGATTTTGCACTTCTTTCCTATGCACTTCAGGATATCTATAGGTTTTTGAATATACGGGGATTTCGTCTTTAGTTCGGATAAAGTGTTTAACTTCATTCGTAAATGTTAGTGATCTATTATCGCCGTGTAAAATAGTAGAGAATTTCATAATTTCAGATTTTTCTTGATTCATATGATCAATTCTTATTTTATTCATATCTAAATTATTTTCAGTACGGGTTTTGTCAAAGTTAAATTATTAATTTTAAAATGATTTAATGTTTCTAGTTTTACGCAATTTACAGTGTCTAAAATTTGTTCATTATCCGTTGTGTTAATAGCAGGGTAGAGTAATTCGTAATTTTCTACTTTAGCTAAACCTTCAGGAATAATTATATTATTTATTTTAGTTTCTGGTATAAATGCTTCTCCGGTCTCTATGTTGTTAACAAATATTTTAATTATTTTTTCCGAGTTTGGTGGAATTTTGATATAATGAGATTTTGGAAGTATCTTATGATAATGAATTTTTATATCTTGAGTGGGAGTTATAATTTTATCATTATTTAAATCAATACTTGTTTCTAAAATTTTTAAATTATCTATTCCAAGCAAAACATCAAAGTTATTGTGGAAATCGAATAGATAGTATTTTAATAATTTATCTGGGTTGGTAAACAAGTTTGAAGCAGGTAAAATAATGCTAGAATTTTCAGTTGAAGTACCGTGAGCTGTTGTGATTTTAAAAGTGTCATTTTGAATTTTATTTTTATAATATTTCTGTGCAATATTTGGGTTAATAAATGAGCGTGTACTTCCGGTATCTATCAAAACTTTTAAGTTATGTTCAGGATATATTATGAATGGTAGTTCGCTATAATTATGAGTTAAATTCATAATTTCAAATTCGTTTCCGAGGCTTTTTATTGAAAAAAAGCGTCTTGATCATGATTTTCATCATTATCGGGATTTGGTTCGGTGACGTAATATTCTGCGTTTTCATCACAGTATTGTTCTTCGATTTCGTTATTTTGTAATTCATCGACTTCGGTATTAAATAGTTCTTCCGAAATAAAATCAGGTTTTCGTTGGGATTGGAATTGTTGGGGACGGTAATTACTTGTGCTTGGTCTTGGTGTGAATGATTGTCTAGTACTGACACTCATGGGCGTCGGTTTCGCAAATTTTTTGTTTGGATCAGGTTTGAAAACGTTTGGAGTGTTTGGTTTAATTTGTTGATGATTTTGTTGGTATGTGTAGTGTGGTTGAGGGGTGTAGTGTGTTTGATTAGGCTTGTACATTAGTTGAGGGTAACTTCTTTGTTGAAATGGTTTGTTATTTTGTGTGGGAAGGTTTTGTTTGGGTTTGAACGTATTTTTGTGTTGTTGATAATTGACTGCGCATTGCTTCCCTAATTATTTTAGGAAAAAATGTTTCAAATAAATGTTGTAAAGCATAAAATTCTACATCCGAATCAATAAACAAAATTTATTTTGACTACATCATAACTGCAGAAATTAATTTTAAAAATTCACGTAATTTCAATTTCATAGGAATAGCCATGGAATTAAAAACAAGAGATGAACAAATGCGTAACGTTTTATACGTCAATGTCTGAATAAATTGTCAAAATCATTTTTACATACTAAATATTTATTTTCTAAAAAAAAATGTAATACTAATAAGGCAAAATATTTTTTAGATTCATTATTTAAGAATAATAAAATAATAAACTCGATCAAATATTTAAGGTAGGTTGTTATTAAATATTTAACAAATTAATTATTGTTGCCCGCGCGATGACCGCGCGGGTTGAGGGCCTAACTCACGACCGTAAGGTCGTGGGTTCAGGTCCCGCCCATGGCGGCCATACAAAGGACATATCGGCATATGACCTGACTAGTTGGTCCGATATATGAATGAAAAAAAAATTAATGTAACATAAATTAAATTCAATAAAAACATCAACAAACTAAATATTCTTAAATTGTTAAATTAGATGTTCAAATAATCCACCGTTTTTGTGCTAAACAATAACCTAATCTGTTGTAGAAGCTTTCTCGAGCATTCCTTAATTGTCGATTATTTATTTTCTGGCATTCAAATATAGCATTTATAAGTTCTTCTAAATTCTGGTAGGTATCTTTTTGTATAAACATAAGATTTTAAATGGCCCCATAAAAAAAATCGCACGATTTAAATCTGGTGACCGTGCTGGCCAGTTAATTGGTCCATTTCGTCCTATCCAGCTTTCAGGAAATACATGGTTTAGATATTTCACAACTTCTCTTCTCTCTATGCGCAGGGCAGCCATCATGCTGGAACCACACATTTTCTTTGTTTGTTTCGACAATTTGTGGTCCAACAGCATTAATTAATAAATTCAAATATAATGCTGAATTTATTCGTTGGATGAAGAATGGGCCAATTTGTTATCACCAAAAATTCCTGCCCACACATTGACTGAATGACGATATTGTGTCCTCGATTCTACAATATTATGTGGATTATTTTGTGACCAGTACTAATAATTATGACAGTTTGGTTCGCCATTCATGGTAAATGTGCATTCATCTGTGAATAAAATACTACTTAAAAATTCTCTATTACAATTTGATTTCTCTATCATTATTTCACAGAATGAGGCACGCAGTTCAAAATCTCGTTCCAAAATATTTTGGTGGTTTTGAAATTTAAAAGGAATGTATTTATGTTTTTTGAGAATTCTATGCACTGTCATAAAATTTATATTTAGTTGTCTGGAAATTTCCAATTTCCCGCACACTCATTGTTGGCTCCAGTTCTATTAAAGCAAGAATATTTTCTTTATTGTTATAAATTCTTTCAATTATTTCCTGCTTGAAATTTAGTGTTCCTGTCGTTTCAAACTTTACTGTAAACCTCTGAATAGTTGCCGTAACAGGAATTTCATGATGCTGCCAAATAGCGCTAATATAGTCACGAATTAGTCATAAACTATGGCCAGAATAATGCCATTTAATTATTTGCAACTTTTCTTCATCTGAATAATGATTCATTTTTGATAATAATAAACCCTAATATTGATTTAATATCACAGTTTGTCAAAATAAATACTAATAATTTGACGTATAAAACGTTACGCATTTGTTCATCTCTTGTTTTTAATTCCATGGCTATTCCTATTAATTGAAATTACGTGAATTTTTAAAATTAATTTCTGCAGTTATGATGTAGTCAAAATGAATTTTGTTTATTGATTCGGATGTAGAATTTTATGCTTTACAACATTTATTTGAAACATTTTTTCCTAAAGTAATTAGGGAAGCAACCGGACGGAAAAACTGATTTGCCATGTTAAACGCCTATGTTTCACTTTTCGTGTTACACCCGGTATATATATATATATATATATATATATATATATATATATATATATATATATATATATATATATATATATATATCACTTATTAAATGTTATTGTCTGAATCGTAGCTTTATGATTGCAAAAATTTAATCCTTCAAAATGTTATCATCATAATTTTGTGTACCATTCAAATCTTCAAATTGTCTACTTGAAGTATTCATGCTCGTATAATAATTGGAAAAAATAACGTATTATTGACAAGTTAAATATGCATCCATTACTTTGAAATAAACAAAGCAAGTTCGCCTTTTGAAAGTTGAGGCAATTTCGCCGACAGAGTTGCTAAACATTTAACAATTCCCCAGTAGCCATCTCACATCTCAGTTTCATTTTATCTTTGGTATAAATCTACCCGGGCCAAATGCACTCTGTAGACACATCTCCGTGATTTCCTTACTTCCGGAGTTAAGTACTTCTGCTGTTTCCCGAGAGAGTGACGTCACTTCCGCGCGTAAACAGTGCCCCTTACTTAATTTATACAGTAGAATTTTAATGCGGTCCGGATCTTTACTCTTATCTCGGGACGAGAAGATAAGGCTACTATATGTTATGTTTTGTTGTAGTGCAGGTAATACAGATTTTTTTTCTTTAATTAATAAAAATATATAGTATACCAAATCGACATTTTAGAATAATAAAATCATAACTGACATTTTTGAGAAAATTGAGATTTTAGAATTTCAAATCTACAAGTATTATTTTTAGGGATGGAAAGGGACACATAACGATACCCAATAACAATATTATAGCATTTCATTTATTAAAATTTTTAAAATAATGTTAATTTACAAGTATGTTATCCATGTTTCCATATTTAATATTTGCCCATTTTACCGTTGAAAATATAATATTATAATTAACCGATAGTTTATTGTTTAAAGTTAAATTGACGCCTAAATTCGAACCAGAGATCTTTTACTTCTCGGGCTAAGATACTAACCACTACACCCAGATACGTAGTATAGCATCAATCTAATTCTTCTGTCAATGTCATATTTATTTAATCATGTTTCTTTGTAATAGGTCATTTTTATTTCTACAATAAGATATTAATAAAAAAAAAATAGTTTTTTTTTCATTTCTAATAAATTTATTACAAATTAGAGAAAAAAAAGAAGTTATAATAACTAAAAAAATTAATTTTATAATAACAATATACAAAGTAATGTTTTTTCTTTTGAAGTTATTTATAACGTAATGTAAGAATTTTCTTATAATGTTACAAAATAAACTAATTTTTTGTTACCGATGTCCAATTCCTGATCATTTTCCACCGTTATTTAATCTCTCCGAGCCATGTAACTTATATTAAGTAAGTTAGCTGCGGCACAAATTTCTAGTTGTATATTTTATATTGAAATATTACCGGAAGGTAGCTCTATCTGCTATTTTTTTATGTAAGAATACTAATAACAGTGTTGACAAAACTCAATACTTACGATAGAACTTTGTTCATTGCATTTTTGATATACATTAAAACTATACCTGTGACTTTCACATGAAGAAATATATCACTTACCGAGACCTGCTTCGACAGAGTGCCACACACAATAATGGTTAAAAGGCGTATTGATATATTTATTTTTATTTATTTATTTGAGATAAAGAATGTTTTCAATAATGACATTTTTTAATTTGCTGAGAAGAATAAAGGGTTCAAATTGTTAGAGGTATGAAGAAATGTTTATAATCATCCCTTAAATTAATTTTTGAAATATAAAACCGGTCGTTAAAAGTTTCTATTTTACAAAGTACAATAGAAACAGGAAATAAAAATTGCTTAAGAGATGAGAAAATTATTTCATTATGCAACACAACTTAAAATGTTTTTAACATTTCAACATAAACACTTTTTTTAATACAATTTTGCAGATGGCATGTAACAATGTCAACCGGATTTAATACCGCTGTATTTTTTTTGCAATAAAATTAAGCCAGTTTTATTTGCTGATCCATTAAAAATTTGTAAAATCTAAAAATATTTGACGACCACTTTCATATTTTAAAGGTTAATTTAGGAGATGATTACAAATATTTCTTTCAAATAGAATTATTTTAATCCGTAATAATTTATATCCTTAACTTTTGTCAGCAAATTAAAAAAATTATAATAATCGAACTTCCGGTAGGTACATGATAAATATGATTTAACGATTTATATATGGCTTTTAAGAGAGGCAAACCTTTTTTTTATCAGATCAATAATATACTTTTATGTTAACACCTTTTTCAATCACTATGTACACTGAATGGTGACTTTTTTATGTAATATGGGAACTAAAAGAGTAAATGAGAATGTTGTTTCGAATTAAAACCTGCGGCGAATTAGTATAAATATGTTTATTAAATTTTTATTTTTACCTGAAATATGAAAAAATTACATCTTTAAGATAAATTTAAGTGCCATAGAAAATGATACAATAAATAATTGTTCTTGTCAGTTTTCATAATATATAATAATTAATATAAAAATACAAATAGAATAAAATAAAATAAATATATCATCACGCCTTTTACCCATTACTGAGTGTGGCACTCTGCCTAAGCAGATCTCGGTAAGTGATATATTTTGTCACGTGAAGTGCGGTTACCAGTCGGCAAATCACGGCCCTCAAAGATATTAGTGGAGAGGGAGCCACAGGGGTAGATTTTTAAATTGGTAAAAATTGTTTGTCGGCTGTGGGGATCGAACCAGGGTTCTCAAGATCCACAGGCCGACTCGATACCACTGAGCCATCTACCACATAATACAAATAGTATCATATTTATATAATTTTTCAAATAATTATTTTTAAATGACCAAATTATGATAGTTTTAAACATATATTAGACTTAATCTGCTGCAAAACTCACATCCAATTGTAAATAATATTTGAAATAAGATTTTTAACGGCACTTCACGCGAAGAAATATATCACTTACCAAAATCTGCTTACGGTACAGTGCCACACCCAATAATGGGTAAAAGGCGTGATGATGATGATGATGATGGTATATATATATATATATATATATATATATATATATATATATATATATATATATATATATATATAATTGAAAAACCGTTAAATGATATAAATTTAGTTCCTAAGCAGTTAGACGAATACTACTATTAGGATTTTTTATTATAGCTAGTAGAAAATGAAATTAGTTTTCATGTTAAAATGATTTTGATGTGTATTTCTTCACCTTGGTATCCCACTATCTATTGCAGAAATTATAAACACTACCAGTTTTATTAAATGATTTATAATTCTGGTAAGTATCATTCTCGTTGAAATGAGTCAATGTCTGAGAAATGTATCGCGGTGCGGGAATTTTTCATGGAGCCTATTTGTAGTTGAACACTTATATTGTATATGGAGGTAAATATAGAAGAATAACGTAAGAAAGTTTCTTGTGGTTGTTTGAGCGCTGTGCACCATCTGCTATTTATCGTATTGTTGTTGCTATAAAAATGTACTAATACTAATTATCAGTTATTTAGAGAGTGGATGTTCGACAATATTTGATAAGAAAATTAAATAAATATAAACGGAAAAGAAAAAATCAGTCTTTTTATTCAGAACATATATTATTAACGACTAGTTCTATTTATTAAACATGTTTACCTTCGACATATTATATTTCTACTATTCGTTTTATACACAAACTTTCGTAATTAAGATTGTTCGGTATTTTATTTCCAGTGCATTGTAACTAATTTTGAATAAAATTGTCAACAAATTAAATTCAAACGTCAAATTAAAACTAATAAAAGAAGTTCTATGTAGAAAATAATATTTGTAGTAATATCATTAATCCGCTGACTCTAACGAATGTAAACGTAAATTTCTACGATATATTTTGTTTTTGTTCAGCGAATAATGGAAATTTTTTTCAACATTTTGATCTGAAAATAAACTTTTTACGTGACTGATATATAAATAATTCTTTTACGTATCCTTTAAAAGCCGTAAAGTGTGTTTTTTTGCCGCCATAGCAATTCGTTGTTTATAAATATAAATTTTTAAATTTGATTTATTCTCAATACAAAAATTTTGTTACATTAATATTATGTACTTTGAATTATATATCTCAATAGAGCAAATAATTAGCTGACAATGATAAAAAAATTAAAAACAAATTGTTCCTAATTAGAATTTTGATAAGAAATGGTTAGCTGTGAGCACTCAGTGCAAAAAAATGCAGAAAATTGAATAGATAATAATTTATTTACTGCATGTTCTATAAATGCAGAAGTCAAAGAAGTTACATAATTCAGAATTATTATTATTATATATAACAACTATTCCTAAAAAAAAGTTTTATTTGATAAATAAATATATATCTTAAACACAAATTACTAATACAAAAACTACACTCTGTATGTTCAAATTTTTCATTTTCACTGAGAAAATAACAAAAATATTAGAGCTAATACAAACACTGTCTTACTAACATGATATGCCTAAAATATTATTAAAAGTCCTAATTACAAGATTAAAAGTACTAATATGCTACGCGGGGAGGTAAGTTACGTATACAGGGTGAGTCTGGGAAGACCCCCCCCCCTTAACTTTTTTATTATGAGTAATAGAAAAAAATGGTTCATATGGAAGTTTTATTATTTTAAATATACTATTTGATGGCAGATGTAGATATTTTTTATAAAGTCAGGTTTACAAGATACGACTATCAACTTTTATTTTTTAAATAGCAACCTATAATTATTTTACTAAAATAAAAACCGCCATTTTTTTCTCTTTTCAACGGTGTATTAGTTCTTATTTATGTATCTGAAAAAATTCGAGAAAAATAAGAAAATTGAGAAATACTAGAAATAATTTTTATACAAATATTATAGGTGGCTATGTGAAAATAAACAAAATGTAACAGTGTTAAATTAATGTCAAAAAAGTATACATTTGCTGGTTACTTTATTTAACTTATTTTGCAAACAATAAAAAAAACGTTTTCAAATGTTTACGAAAGAAGAATTAATAGATATGATTCTAATAATTGGTGAATCGACTGGAATCATGAGAAGGGCAGAAAGAATTTACCGGGAGCGGTTTCCTAGACTAACACTGTTACATTTTGTTTATTTTCACATAGCCACCTATAATATTTGTATAAAAATTATTTCTAGTATTTCTCAATTTTCTTATTTTTCTCGAATTTTTTCAGATACATTAATAAAAACTAATACACCGTTGAAAAGAGAAAAAAATGGCGGTTTTTATTTTAGTAAAATAATTATAGGTTGCTATTTAAAAAATAAAAGTTGATAGTCGTATCTTGTAAACCTGACTTTATAAAAAATATCTACATCTGCCGTCAAATAGTATATTTAAAATAATAAAACTTTCATATGAACCATTTTTTTCTATTACTCATAATAAAAAAGTTAAAGGGGGGGCGTCTTCCCAGACTCACCCTGTATATCTTGAATCAATTATTTCTGGCAAAATCCCTTGGTATTAAAATTTCTTCAATTGCTCTTCCATTTTTTCTTGCCAAAATATCTCGTCATGATGGATTTCTTGTACAAATATATCAAGTGGGATTCATACAACAAAATAACATGATTTTCTTTTCGTTATGTGGAGCTGACCTTGAATTTGGTGCATATAATTATGATTATTATGACTATCTCACCGGTGTGTATTTTAAGATAGTTAATTTCATTTTGTTCTATTGAGATTTTTACAGTCAACGCTTTTCCTTTTGCGGGGCATTTAATTTCAATAATTTTGTCATTGCCAATAAGCCCATCTGGAGAAGCAGCCAAGAATGGCAACATTTCATCGATGATTAATCCACTTGGTTGAACTTTCAGATGAAACTTCTCTTCAAATGTATAGCAATTTTTCATTTTGTACGCCGTACATAGTGTTCACATTTCCTCTAAAATTACTATACAGTAAATTAAATACCTTCTTTTCCATGGGTGTTGAATCTTTTTTATTACAAATACTTCCAAATTTGAAGCCGTAAGTCGTTTTCTTCTCTCTTTATGCCAAATATCAGAGTAGCTTTGTTCCACTGTTTTTTTCAAATATTTCAATCTTATTGGCTTGCATTATTGATTGCAGAAATACTTTTTTTTCTTCTTCAAATTTTTCAGCTCACATGTCTTCAATTGGATTTGCTGCATTTGGTCCATATTTCGAGTCGGCATCTGCACCGTTATTAGTTTTTCTTTTCTTATTGGCGGTTTTTGATGTCTTATTTAATTAATTTTTTTGATTTTTTCTTGTATATTTTCTTGTGTATATGCCTGTGTTTCTGCTACCCAAATATGTCTGTAGACTTTCATGAAAATTGTCAGAATTTTGAGAAAGTATAGCTGCATCACATCGCACATTATATCTATTTCCCAGCGAGAAATTCACTCTTTTGCCTCCAACCAATTTAGCAACAACACTATTAAATGATTCTGCGGAGTTGTTATTTTGACCTTCAATTAAACTTTCTGCATTGCTGGCTACTCTTTGAACTGCATCCATTACTTTTTCAAAAATATCTTTAATATATTAAAGATTTGGAACTCATTTCGTTTTGTACAGAAATAATTTATTTCTTCGCAATTATTATGGTCTCCAAATATGTGAGATGGACCATTTAAAATATCTTTTCTTAATTCTCGTACTTTTTCGGTAATTGGAACTTGCTTTTATGTCTGTATTCGACTGCTTTGGCTACAGCCGTTCGAAATCGTAATAAATTTTCCGCTACATACTTTCGCACGTTAATATTTGTTCGGGGTGTCTTACTAATCTCTTTTAATTTATTTATGTAGCACCGTAAAAGATGACTTGTACATTCAATCTTTCGAACAATAAAATTCTGGCCATATAGTTGTATCACTAATTTTTAAGTAATTCAGTGCACTGGCACTATTATTTACACTAGTACTGTTATCACTTTAATTTTCTGTCTGGTAATTCCATACATTTTCTGAAGCAGATTCTTTTGTATCATAATGTTTTTCACTTTCATTAACATCTTGAGACGTGGTTGCTCGTACTCTCAGAAGAACTATAAAAATAAAAATATCATATTTAAATATACAATGAAAATGACTAAACACGATAAATTTAGCAATACAAGCAGCAGTTATATTTAATAAAATAATAAACACATGACAGAATAATACATGTTTGATAAAATTAGTATAGGTACGCTCAGCTACTAAAAATTATAATTGCTAGATACTATTATTAATATTATATTATTTAAAATATTAATAATTTATCAATTTACAAAAACTTACCATTTTATAAATTCCTTTATTTTTCGCAGTCTTCGCATTCGGATTTTAGCTGACATAGTTTTAACCATATATACTTTTCACAATATGGTATAACTAAATGAAACAAAAGAATATATAAAAAAACAAACAATATCGAGAACAATCCGAAATCTAGATGTAACAAATACCTCTGTAATTGCACTACTTACGGTAACGAGACAAGTAATAGAAAAACAACAAAAATATTTTGTAGGAGTACAGATTTAGGTATAACGGATAATCTTCGCAATTCTTAAAATTGATTGGGTAAAAATGTTAACATTTGGTAATTACGAAGAGTCAACCAATTAGAAGTGGATACGACCAGGGGGTCGGTCGACTGACCAGTTGCTGAAATATATTTACAAAAGAACTAAGAACAAAGAACAAAAATATATTTACCAAATTTCGATATTTATCTATTATCTTATATACATAGATTAAAAATCGAATAGTTATCTTTATCTTCATCTGGATTAAATATATTATCTATTACAACACTGTCTTCATGCATTATAATTTAAAACAGATTTGACGTGATATTATGTCTACTGTTTCCATATGAAAACAGCTGTTTGCATAAAACTCAGAAATATATTCATGAGGTAACAAGTTTTCAAATGTTGGTATATTATTAGAAATATATAAGAAGTCGTCACACTGAAAAACTAGCTTGTTGGAAAGCATTGAAAATTTTAGTTGTACCCGCAGGGATTAAGTTGTAAATTTTATTATTTATGACATGACCCTTTTGAGAGGAAATCAAATACAACGTGCTATGCTGGGCTGGTTGTATAAGTAAATCAAGAAACGAAATTTTATTTTAGGGTCGAACAGCTTTAAGATAAAAATGTAAATACTAGTTACATCATCAACAAATATTTTATTTAATATATAAAACAAAATAAATGTTTGACTTCTATATAAACAGTATTTTCTTTGCTTTTATTTAAATTTTATATCATTAATATTTTTTTAATGTTAAAGTTTTCCTTGTATATTATAAAATTTAATCCTTCTTATTTCGTCCTTGAAGCGGGCAAACACAGGTATTGGAGTTTTGGCACAGCGCCAATCCCTAATAATTAAATTTATTTATGCAATAATGAAATATCTACTAAAAATTATGCAGCTTAGTTTGCACTCCCACTAGAAAACAATCCCCACACACCGCAAGATCATGGTCATAGTTGAGAATATCATCCCGACTACTATGCGCCACTACCTGTACTCTGGCATCTTAGCACTATGGCATCTGATTTAAGCTTTCCTTAAAATATATAAATGCCATCTAGAAATATCTAAATTACTAAAAATGGCGGATAATGATGATAGTGTTATCTGCGATATTATGAGTAAAATGCAAGATAACAAGTGTAACAAGTGTAAAAAAAGTGTAAAAAACAGTGTACAGTGTGCATCATGCGATGCAAATTATCACAATAAATGTGGTAATATAAATGATTCAACTGAAAATGGAAAATGGGCCTGTTCTAACTGTGGGGATAAATCTGCTCCAATTTCTCTGCTAGAAGTCCGACTCCAAGATACCGAAAGAGCTTATTTTCTCTTAAAAGGTGAGTGCGCTGCATATAAAGCACTCTATAAAGAAATGGAAACCAAATACTTAGATTTAAAGAGTGTGGTTGAGAAAAACTTAGAACCTAAACAGAAGTTAGCAGAAAAACATAGCGTGGTTGCAAATCAAAGTATTACAATACCTTTAGTATCAGGAATTTCTGCAACACTTGATAAGCAGCTAATTCCACCTGTAGTTCAAAATAAAAATGAAAGGACTCAAATCCAAGAATCAAGAGAAGCAAATAGTCCAATTAATGCGCGTCAAACACACACTGATACGTCTGTTAACTTAAAATCCCAACAAACTACCGATGACACTTCTTCTACGATCACAAATAATGTCCTTCACCCGACAACAGCTGATTTTCAGATTCCTAAATACCACAGGAAAAAATCCATAAATCAACTTTCAATTATTGGCAAAAATAAAAATGACACACTAAAAGCAACCCCGCAAGTTGACTGGATTCATGTTTACAGACTTGCAAAAGACACTACAGTAGAGCAAGTAAAAAATTATTTAAAAAAAGGAAAACCGAACATTGTTTTTCAATGTGAAAAATTTATATCAAGAGGAGAATATGCTTCCTTCAAAGTCAGTTTTCCTATGTCTATGAAAGATGAAATTTATAATCCCGATTTTTGGCCATCGGAAATTCGTGTGCGCCGGTTTTTTTCTCATACGACAGAAAAAACAAATTCCAGGCTGACAAACCAAATTGATCAATTTTCTTTGTTCTATATTAATATACAATGTTTACGAAATAAATTAAACGAACTGGAGTATTTTGTTAAACATGTATTGAATAATAATGTCAGTATCATATGTGTCACAGAACATTGGTTGCGAATAGATGAAATAAACTTTTATTGTGTCACTGGCTTTAAAATAGCGGACTTTTTCTGTCGAAGTCAACATATACACGGAGGTGTTATTACCTTAGTTAAAAGTGATCTCTGTTTTGTGAAAATTAAATGGGTTGAAGATTTCTGCATCGAATTAGACTGTGAATTCTCAGCTATAAAATTAAACAGTACAAACTGTATTATTGTGACTGTATATAGATCACCAAATGGTGACTTCAATTTGTTTATAAAAAAGTTTGAAGTGGTGTTAAATAAACTATATGCGTGTAATAATAACATAATAATAACCGGTGACTTTAATGTGAACTTTCTAGAGAACAATGCTCATAAGTCAACTTTAGCAAATCTTATTTCATCTTACGGACTACATCTAACTATATTCAACCATACAAGAATAGTTGGCGAAAGTAAATCATGTATAGATAACATATTCACAAATCTAAATTCAAATATGTATGATACTAATGTGATTAATGCACAATTATCAGATCATTTCGGTATAATATTTAATATACATTTATATAGAAAGGAAAGCGTAAATGACTCAAATAAATTTTGCCAACCTATAACTTTATCCGGCATAAAGAATTTTACAAATCTAATTGAGAATATAAATTGGAATAAAATTTACTTATGTAATGATGCAAATAAATGTTTCAACTTATTTCATAGTAAAGCTTCAATAAATAAAAAAATCCATTTAAAAAAGGATATCAATAAATGGTATACTCCGTAACTCAAGCACATTAAAGAAACTCTAGGTTTTATATATGATTGCCTTACATTAATTTGCTGTCCAATTTTAAGGCAGACATATATAAAATATCAAAAATATTACAGGTCAAATTTAAACAAGCAAAGTAATAATGAAAGCAGTAAATAAAAGCAAAGCTGTCTGGAGTGTAATAAATGAGGAATTAAACCGTACTAAACTTTAAAGTAATATAGTTAATAATATATCTACTGATGAATTCAACAATTATTTCACTACTATAGCTCAACAAATTGTTAACAATATACCCAAAATATCATGTACTGCAGTCGATTTAATTCAAGTATGTAAAAATACCAATTCTCATTCTTTCTATTTAGAACCAACTACTTAACATGAAGTTAAAAATTTTATCTCAACATTAAAAATAGTCATAGTAAAGATATTTATGGTTTTAATGTCCATATTATTAAAGAAATAAAACATATAATATGTATACCGTTAAGTTTCATAATAAATCTTTGTTTTAGTTCTGGTATTTTTCCACAATTGTTAAAATATGCTAAAATTATACCAATCTACAAAAAGGGTGATAGTGACGATGTGAATAATTATAGACCGATTTCCTTGTTATTAATTATATCTAAAATATTTGAACATCTTATTCATAAAAGATTGACAAGCTATTTCGGAAAATATAACATTTTCTCCAGTAGTCAAAATGATTTTAGACGCAATAAATCGACAAATAATGCTTTGCTGCAAACAATAACAACAATAAATGACATCATTGATACAGGTGGCCTAGCGATTGCAACCTTCTGTGACCTTTCGAAAGCTTTCGATTGTGTTTCACTTGAAATTTTGTTAAACAAACTCTTTTACTACGGAATAAGAGGCCTACCTTTAGACCTCGTGGCATCCTATCTCAAAGATAGATACCGAACTGTTTTTGTTAATAATTCCTTTTCCACCTAAATATAGGCGTGCCGCAAGGATCTATATTAGGACCTCTTTTTTTCATAATATATATTAATGATTTACCACTGAACATTCCATATGTAACAAGTATATTATTTGCTGATGACACCACTTTTCTCAAAGAATGTACGAATATAAATACTGTCTTTGATGAATTTGAACATATGATCATCACTGCTGCAAAGTGGTTCTAAGCAAATAACTTGAAACTTAATGCTGATAAATCTCAAAAAATATTAATTTGCCGCATAATGTAACTACTCAGGGGCGTATCCAGACTTCGAATTAGGGGGGGTCATGGAGTGAATTTTGTCTCGGGGGTGGGGGTATTTTTTTCACCTCAAAATTTTCCCCTAAGAACGCCAACACTTTTTAAATCATAAAGTTTCAATATCTAAACGGTTCTTCGATAGAATACAAAAATTATTGAATCAGAAGTTGCATAAGTGCAAATGTTGCCAGTCACATTCACTGCACGCCAAAAAAAAACCGGACATTTACATTTTTCAAAAATTGACTTTCCTCTCGTTTCTGTCGAGTAAAGTTTGATGTATTTTTGAATTTTTATATGTATTCAAATGTTTATGTAGCAAAAAATCTAATTATCTTATAATTGCGAATAATTTATTAGCAGTGTAACAAATTAGGGAACAATGTTTTTTTTTACATGACCAATGCCAAGAAATACTCAATAATTATATCACAAGTGCAAGGCAAATACCTGAATATTTTCTCGAGTGCACGGATGTGCACGAGCGAAAATATTCTGATTGTATTTGACTTGCACGAGTGGTACATTGGTAGAATATTTCCCGAGAAAAAGTTCACATTCGATATTTTAAATTATTTTTATTATAATTTAATATTTATTTAAACTGTCATATAAACGTCAGTTGTCAGATCTTTAACACTTGATAAACGTCCAATGCAATTTTAGATAAAAAATATATATTTATCAAGTGAAAAAAATAAATAAATAAATATATCATCACGCCTTTTACCCATCACTGGGTGTGGCACTCTGCCTACGCAGATCTCGGTAAGTGATATATTTTTTCGCGTGAAGTGCGGTTACCATCCGTCAAATCACGGCCTCCAAAGATATTAGTGGTGGAGGAGCCACAGGGGTAGATTTTTTTTTTAATTGGTGAAAATTGTTTGTCGGCTGTGGGGATCGAACCAGGGTTCTGAAGGCCGACTCGGTACCACTGAGCCACCTACCCCATCAAGTGGTGTAAGCAATAAAACAATTTTCTTAGAAACGTTATTAAACAAATGTAAATTTTTCATTAGTGTTGTCAAATTGACATATTCGAGTACTGCACTTGTGCAAATACCCGGATATTGCACTTGTGCAAAATATTCACTGATATTCGATTGTGATTGGTCGAAATTAAAAAAATACTGTAACCTGATTGGTTGAAATTTTTCGAGTGAAATATTCGATATTATTGTTATCCAATGATAAAAAATATCAACAGTAATATCGACTATTTCTACCGTTAGCTCTAATAACTTCTCTCATTCGTTGCGGCATACTCCTTATAAGGCATGCAATGTCAGCTTGGTCCAATCTGCCTCATTCATCTTCTAGATCAGTAAGAAGTTCATCTAAGGTCTCTAAAGCGTTTCCTCGATCTCGAATACAACGTTCTAACATGTCCCATATATGCTCTATTGGATTGAGATCAGGACTGCGAGCTGGCCAATCCATTGTGTTAATATTCACTTCATCCAAATATCTGTTGACAATATTTTCGATATGTGGCCTTGCATTATCATGCATAAGAATAAATTGATCCCCTATAAAAGGAGCATATGGAACAACGTGACAGTCTAGACAGTCCGTTATGTAATGACATCATTATTATGAATTAGGGCCAACATTTAAAAAAAAGTCCATGCCTGGTGGGGGGGGGGTCATGACCCCCATGACCCCCCTGGATCCGCCCCTGTAACTACTAGTAGTACTAAGTTTCTTGGTTTACATATAACAAATAATTTGACTTGGTTTGATCACATTGATAAGCTCTGTAATAAGCTAGCTTCGGCTAATTATGCACTGAGGAAATTAGCACAGATATCATCCCAGGATGTTCTTTTAACTGCTTACTACGCCCTTTTCCACTCTCGCCTTCTATATGGAATCCTGTTGTGGGGATCTTGTCCTCGGAGTGTCAATATTTTCAAGCAACAAAAAAGAGCTATGAGAACCATTGCAAAAGCAGATCCCAGATCTCACTGTAAACCTTTTTTCAAGAAATTCAAAATTATGCCATTGCCTTGTATTTACATTTATAAAGCTCTGGTCCATGTAAAAAGTAATTTATGTAGCTACACTACGCATTCTGACATTCATTCATATAGAACTAGATGTAAAAATAATATTGTTTTAAAGTTTAGGCGCTTAAACAAATGTAAAAATAATGTAGACTATTGGGGACCATTATTTTTTAATAAACTTGATGCTCACTTCAGAGATGAGCCCCTAAATGTATTTAGGAAATCTGTTAATTGTATACTACAAAAACATTGTTTCTATAATATAAAAGAATATGTAGATTGCGTTATATTATAATCTTAAAAACTATGTACAATTTTATCTATTACGTTTTTTTTTTTGTTATTGTTGACTTGGTGATGCAATCTTGTAAAGTTTTAAACTTGAGAATAAATTATTATTATTATTATTATTATTATATGCTTATTTTTAACGAGACTAACATTCTTAAACAATCTTGTACACGAATAATGAAAATGTATTTAAGCTACGTTAAATTTTTTTCATAAATATTTGTTTCATAAGGTATATTATGTTCATTATAATTTAAAATTTTAATTAGGCATAAATATAAATTCAATCTTTCATAGTGGAAAATAGGATACATCAAATCATACTGACTAAATTCCGAATAGGCCACACACGACTTACTCATGTCCACACCATGAAAAAAACTGATCCACCCATATATGACATTTCCCCGTAACAGTAAACTATATTATTACCGAATGTCGAAAATTCCACCAACAAAGACTAAAACATAAAATACCGCAAAACATTTGAAATGCTCTAAGAAACAATGAAATAATACAAAATAATATTAAACAATATCTACTAGACACAGACATTATAAATGAACAGTAATACCACAATTATCATGTAAACCTAATGTATCGACGTACTAGCCAAGATGTCGAAATACGTAAAAACAAAATTATAAAAAAATTCAATCTTCAAAAACTAATTCTGCATAAAATAGAATTTTCAATATTGTTATGTTATTACCAAAGTAGAAACTATGGCACATATACTAGTATTGAAGCAATATTTCACTGAGGAGATGGGACCATTAAACACAATGTATTGTTTCTTTTGTACAATATATTTTTTCATTATTATTATCAAATAAAAATAATTTGCAAATAATAGCAAAACATACAGAGTTATATAGATTTAGAAACCAACTTAGGTTATATTTAGAACATGTGAGCAGATATTTAAAAATTAATAAATTAAAGTTAAATGTACACAAAAGTTTATTTATGTTAATGGAAGATCCAAAAAAATCAGCTAAATACAAAAGTATAAAATGATAGTTGTAATTAATAAATAAAATTAGGTATTTAGAGGTAATTAAAGATAGTCACTTAAAGTTTAATGATCATCATAACAATGAATATAGGTTTTTTTTAAGAAGGTTAAGTAATGGTATCTCATTTCCTGAACTAGATCAACAATATATAACTATCTAATACTACCCCATTTTAATTACTATTTTTTTCATAATTAGTAAAGTGAACTTAGATAAAGTAGAGAGACTACAAAATAAAGCAGCTACGATAATTTTAAAGTGCAATAGATTTACAAAAATGTGAGATATCTTGTTAAATATAAAATGGTGAAATATTAAGAAATATTTTATGTATAATACTTTAATCTTTATACATAAAATGAATAAGGAATTTCTTCTCGAGTATTTAAATAAATATCTAATTAATGGCAGTAATATTCATGATTACGGACTGAGAACTAAGAAGAAATTTTTCGTAATTGGAAAAAATAAGACTAAAACAAAGAACTGAATATCTTATAAAGGGTTTAGTTTTGTACAATAAATTACCTGACAGTATTAAAACCATAACCAGTATTATCAATATCAAAAACTTTTTATTTTTTATTTTAACTGCCAAATATCTTAGTCATTTTGCTTATTGTTTTAGTTGCCATGGCACTCTAATTTTTGTTGAAAATTTTATTTTTCTTATATTTCATTACAAAATAAATTTAATAAACATTAATATAATCATTCCACGCAGTTCTAAACAACGTTTACATTTACACTGTTAATTATAGAGCATTAACTATCGCTACTCTAAAAGAATTGTATTTCCTAAGCAACTTAAAAAATAAGACACGATTTTAATAGTGTATTTGTTTTTCTAAACTAATGCATAGGTGACTAGATAAAAATGAAAATCGATCATTTTCGTTGTATAGTTCTAAATCGAAAATAAGGATATAGGTACAGAAAAAGTTTCAAATAAATAAATTAAATACTTTTAAATCGTAAGAAAATATTTGTATACTTCAAGATTTTAAAATGGAAACAATTCTTTATAATATCTTCATTAATATTTTTTTCTAATATCAACGATATGAAACTATATGATATATATTTATGTATTTAGTGCGCAAAATATTTGTTTCGCGCACAGCAGGTTTTGTTTGTTAACAAGGATTTTCGAACCACATAATTACTCGATGGCGCTAATCACATTTCGCGGACGGGGTGCATACAATATTTTTTATACAACCAAATTACAATATTTAAAAGACACAACATAATTATTTTTTATACAACTATGAAAAAAAAAATAATATACGGTGTCCATAGTAGCGTACACGAAATTGGTAATTCGCGCTAAGGGCATAGGAACCGCTGTATCAGCAGGATCATTGAATACGAGTATATAAACTCTTAGTGTTATGTATTCAATGGCAGTATCAATGTAGCAGGGGGACCCATTAACCAATCGAAGAAATATTTATTTTCTAATTGTTATTTAAATTAAAATAAGTAATTTAAATTCTAAATATTTATATACAAGAATTATCATTTGTACTAAAAATATGAATTTAACTGTTACAATGATAAGATAAGATTTCTAATATCAACGATATGAAACTATATGATATATAAAGTTAATAATATTTACTAGTAATTTTAGTTGTATACATATTACATATTTCTATAATAGAGACACTACAGTAACAAGTGAGAAATAAATGACGATTTCAATCGCGAAATATTTAACCTTAGAGAAGATTTATTTGTCCTACGATTTTATCTTCCTCTAACAATAATAATCTTTCATTTGGATAAAAATTAAGTAAGTTTATTTCAAATTGAAACCTTGTTATGAATCTCAATATATAAGTTTTATACTATATTGAAAGAACCAAATATAGCTATTGTAAATTTGTGCTTCATTGTAAAATTACCAGGAATATAAATTGTTTACTCGAAGAACTTAGAATTAGGTAAAAAGTCTATTTATTTACTTACAATTAATATTATTGAAATATTCCACCCCTATATTAGCCAAAATAACCTTTATATCAACCCTTATACATCGTCGCGCGCATTACATCCAGTAGCGCAGGCTCCCGATGTTAAGCAAGAGCGCGTCAGTCGCGGTTCAACAACGAACATGTTCACATACCCCCGTGAAAGAACCGTCGCTTGCCGACATCGCGCACTGTTACACCCCTCAGTCGGAACTTAAAACCAGTGCGATAAATGTGTAATTTGTTTGTAGCCGAAAGCTATAATAACGTTGTGGAAAGTAAATGAAGACAAATATTATTATATTTTAATAAAATAGTTTCTGGAGTATTGAAGTGAAAGTGTACGTATGAATCGCTGAAGTGTAAAATATACGAGGTGAAAGTTTAATATTTGTATGTAAACAGTGAATTTTGAAAATAATTCATAAAATTTTTAATCAGATAAATTTTGTGGGATAGTTACAATGACAACATGACGTTCAAAAATTATATGTTGAACTTATATGTCATTTGGCCCCTTATTTTTATTTTAGGTAAGACAATTTTAAGTAATTTTGATCTTATACGAGTACTTCTCTAATTTTGTAAATAATAACTTTAGATCAATGAAAACTATATCAGAATTTTTTTTTGCAGTTTTATAAAAAATTTAACCAACCGAAGAAATATTTATTTTCTAATTGTTATTTAAATTAAAATAAGTAATTCGAATTCTAAATAATTAAATACAAGAATTATCATTTGTAGTAAAAATATGAATTTATCATTTACAATGATTAGATGCTAATATACCTACATCGAAGGGATATATAAATGATTGTACATCCTTTAAAATTCGCTCACTACTAGAAAATGCTCGACTCATAGAATACATCTAGGAAGCGAAACTTTATTTTCGAACTATCTCTCACGGTTCTCAAGATATTTCAAATTTTCTCTCATGGTTCTCAAGATATTTCAAATATTTCATAAGTATTTCTTATGTTCTATACTTTATTATTTATTGACTTGATATGCATGTTCAACTATCATCTCATACCACGAAAAACCAATGATTCAACATTTTTCCCATTCGAATGTTATTAAATAAAATAAAAGTGTCTTATTAATAGATAATTTTAGTAATGTGTTCTTTTTCCAAATTGTATATCTATATTTTTAAAATAAAATAAATAAATATATCATCACGCCTTTCACCCATTACTGGGTATGGCACTCTACCAAAGCAGATCTCGGTAATTGATATATTTCTTCGCGTGAAGTGCGGTTGCGTGCCGTCGAATCACGGCCCCCAAATATGTTAGTGGAAGGGGGAGCCACAGGGGTAGATTTAATTTGGTGAAAATTGTTGGACGGCTGTAGGGATCGAACCAGGGTTCTCAAGATCCACAGGCCGACTCGATACCACTGAGCCACCTACCCCATAATTTCAATAAAAAAATAATGGAAGATGAAGGAAAAAGTTTCATTTAAAAAAAATACATATTAATTAAAGAAAATCGTCAATTTTATATTTTTGACTTTTATCTAGTCACATTAAAGAGGTGGAAGAGGACTTAAATGTAGCAGGAATCAGAAATTGGAAAGAGAAAACAGCTGACAGAAAGAAATGGAACAATGTGGTAAAGAAAATATAAAACAAGAATGGAGCCTGATCCCCGCCAAAAACGGATCTAGATAGCTTCGTAAGAAGCGGCGAAACTCCATAGGAGTGTTAAGCCACTACATATATATATATCTAGTCACATAGCACAATCGTCTCTCAAAATGCCGTCACTGTAGTAATTTGACTAGCTTTGTATCTCTTACGAAATCACAATGTTGGAACAGGAAAAAAACTCAATGAAGAGAATTGTAAATTCATTACGTGCAATTGTATAAAAAAGAACAAGACTTATAAAAAATTAACTTATATCACCCACTTATATTGATAAGATGTCTGCGGACCACGGATTCTGAACCGCTGCATTTAACGATATTTCAGGTACCAACTCTTTACAAGGAAAGTTCAAAGAATTTTTAAAAAATCGTATAGGCTGAATTTGTGTTATGCCTCAGATGTGCAGATACATTTTTAATAATCTCAGTTAATGCAAAATGTTTTATAAATATGTAGTAATGTAGTAACTGTTATTTAAGGTAAATATTATTTGCCAGAGTGAAGAATTAAATTATCACCTACATTAGTTTATAACTATCGAATCTAGCATGCTATTCAATAGTTGAATAAGTGAGTATACTTTATTCTATACTAAAGACGTACTACTAATTTTTTTTTAAATGCTTACATTAAGTTGACCAAAATTGAATTTGTTGCTTTTACTTTTATTGGAGGTATTTGTTACTAAAATAATTTGCTAAGATGTAACCGAGATATAACAGATTAAATTGTTTGTAAACGACTTCCAAATGACCATGTTATTGTGTTTCCACAATATAACAAACTGTAATAAATAGTTTCGCTTATGATTAAATAGAGTTTTTGAATAACAAAATTCATTTATAACTTATCTATAAGACGCAAGTATGTTACTGCGTTTAGAGAGTATGTTATCTCTAGGTCTTGTAAACTACTTCTGACTTCTCGTCTCCAACTTTGAACTTTCCAAGCATTTAAAAATGATTACGTTAATAAAAATTAAGAGAAATAATCTACAACAGGATGTTGTTAAACTAAACATGCAGAATGGCAAGTTCGACGTTGGTTTCTCGCAAGACAACATTGCACTGAAATATAACAAAAACATAACTAAATATTCTCTAAATTATAACAAAAATGCAATACAAAGTTATCTAATATTAATTACAAAAATATAACAGGATTATAAGGGTTATTTATTAAGAATAACATAACTATAAATTATAGTAAAAATACAAATAAATAATCTACAAAATATACAATAAAATATATAATAATATAAATATAAATGATTATTAAGCATATAATATAAATATAAAATAATATAATATAGGCATCGTTGACTTTACTACAACGTGAAACGGTAATAAAATATTTTGAAGATTGAACAATTACATATCTTTATTTACTAAAACAATAATTTCGAAATAATTGGTTTACTCATAAATTTGTAGGACAATTAACTTTACATTACTAATTATTATATACAACGAAACTATGAAGATGACATTACGAAGTGAAGTAATTCTGTAGAAAATTATATTGTAAACATTCAAGTAGGAAACATGAAAGACAAATACTGGAAATACAAGATTCAAGAGTAGAAACATATCTGAAACAGGTGTTTCAAAATGTTAATTAAGGCTGTTGATTTTGTCGTTAGTTAGGAAAATTAACTTTGTCAAAAAAATAATTTATGTTCAGCTAATTATTTGTAAAACTAGTGATGAAAGCAATATTTTTTTACACTAGTTTGTAAGTTTGTTGTACGATGGTGGAATATAAATTATAACAAAATTAAATAAAAGGAGAAAATAATTTAAACAACAAAGTTGTATTTAAAAAAATTGTAATCTATATAATATTTTAGTCCATTAGATACAAAAATTCATTTGATATCAACAATATGAAAACTATGTTGAGTTGTTTAATAATTACTTCGAGAAAAATGGTTCTAAAAATTATATTACAATATTGAAGTGTATGCATTCAGTAAATACAAATAAATTATACAGGTGACAGATAGTTTTGTTACACAACTCTATACAATAAACATTAGTATACTGATTACAGACCTAAAAGATTTGTTCAATATTAGAAATTTTTATACACAAAACGTAAACCTTTTGGACAAATACAAAATGATACAATTATTTGTAATTTGTATTTTAATTCGATGGCGATTTTACTAAAATATTTTGTTTAAAAAAAATTTTAAACTTAAGTTTTTTCGGTTATCAGATATCTAAAATTAAATCTTAAATTAGATCCAAGACTTTAATTCTACTAACATTTATATGAAGTATTTTTGCCTAAATTAATTTGGGAGATTTTTCACAAGGAAAAACTGATTTCTCATGTAAATCGCCTAAGACCATTTTATAAATCAACAACATGTATACAAGGTGTAACAACGAGATCGACCAAGGCCATATTTTTTATTGGTATAGTTACAAATAAAATAATACAGAACAAAGTTGTAGATCAACGGGGACATTGCTTAAAGAAAAAGATATATTTGTATAAATCTGTTGTCCTCTAATTATAGTATAAAGTTATATTTTTTCAAACGAGTTTAAACATGTTTATATACCTATTCGATAGCGTTTTTTTTTTCTGAATTCATCCATGTATTGGTTTAATATCCTTACATAATAATAATATTGAAAAAAATACGTTTGAAAATTAAATAATTTTTTATTAATTATATTGATGTACAATAAGCTATGGATGAAAAACAAATATAAAATAAAAAAATAAAATGAAAAACAAGAGTGATAAATTAAAGTTATAAAAAATAATAATTGTTATATAATGTTCCATTTGATTTCCATTAATTTCTAAACATAATTATAATCGACTAACAGACAAAGTAGCTCTCATTATAGTCCCTGGCGTCAAAGCAACGCAAGCTTTTATAACTCTGTGCATCAAATTTTGTTTTGTTTTCACTGGTTTTCAACACACTCTATCACAATATAATTTGCCTTTCGGTCCAGTTTAAAGCAACTAAATAATTTAATATTAATACATATATAATATATCACTTACCGATATCTGCTTTGGCAGAGTGCCACACCCAGTAATGGGTAAAAGGCGTGATGATATATTTATTTAAATAATTTAATATTTCATTTTCCAAAAAACGTAAATAATGTGCATTGTTTAAATTCTCTTCATAATAATGTGGTCCAATAAATTTATTACCTAATGTTCCAAGCGACACATGAAAGGTCCATCTGAATTGATTATATGTTCTCTAAATTCATTAGAAAATTGAATAGTACATAAATTGAAAATTTCGATTCATCTGTCCACAGATTTTGTCTAAAAATATTATTTTCCTGATATTTCAGTAAAAACCATTTGCAAAACTCTATATTCTGCGTTGTTTATCGTTATTATGTGTAGCATGTAACAGACTTAAATTATGTTTTCTTCAAAATGCGTATTACGCACATTTTAGAAAAAAATGTTCTTGGGCAAATTTCAAGTGTGGATGAATTGGAATTATGTGCAATAGAAGCTAGAACTGCGATTTCTATTCCTTCATTGTGTCTCACCGGGCGCTGGTTTTCACATTTATTTAAAAATAAGTCGTAGTTTCTGTAATTTCTTACTAGTTTCTGAATACTGTTCTCCCTGGATATCTCGTTGTATAAATATCGCAAGCTTGAATGGTATTTTTATTACATTCACCATAAATTAAATATAAATTATACAAATCTTCATTTGTATAAATATCAGCCATACTATCACAAAAGAATCTCAAAACAAAAAGAATAACAATTTACAACAATTAGTACGACAATTATTACTTGACAGCAGCTATATTTTGTTCTTTTAATTTAATTTTTCATACATAGCTTACTGCACATTACTATCAAAAATTAAAAAAAATATATTTTAAAATTTACATCACCTTTTTTTAAATATTTACGCTATCGAATAGGTATACAAATTTGTATAATCTCATTTCGAAGAAATATAACTTTGTACTATAACTATAGCTAAGTTACTGGTTTAAAAATTATTTTCATATTTAAGTAGATGTACCACTTGATCTCCTATAACTTTGTTTTATAATATTTTTTGTACTTGTAACTATAATAGTAAAGAAAATATTGGCGGTGGTCGGTTACGCTGCTATACCTGTATATAGTTATAGTTGCATTAAAACAAAATAACAAATGTTTTATTATTTTAACTATCACAAAGTTTAGTTTCGAATAGATTTGTAATTTATTTAAGGGAGAATACAAATTATTATCGTCATGTAATTCTTGAAAATGGTTAACTATTCACATAAAGAACTAAATTATTCTGACGGTTAAAATATTATACATTTGTATGTAATTTTGGTTGAATTCCACAACTATCACTATAAAAAGGCAATGTTTATAAAACTTTAAATCCAATTATCTCGGTTACAAAAAGTGCAAAATTAAATGTGATTACTAAATTACGTGCAGAATTTAATTGTTTAAAATTTGCATTTGAAGCATTTTCTTCTAAAATTAACTGACCACTTTTACTCAAGGAAAAATTGATTTCTCTTGTTAAATGCCTACAGCCAGTATTTCATTACACTCTGTGTATACTGGTGTGTTCTTTGAAATAACAAGTGTTTTTTAGGTCGAAGTAATGACTTGACAGTCAAATTTTATATACATAAAATGATCAGGAATAGGGGCAAATTTATCAGCAATAACAAACCTTATATTTAACCAGTGATTCTTAATGATTAACCAAAATTTTACTTTTTTAACTGGTAACCTAAAAACTAAAATTATTAGTTTATTATATAGATTTTATTATTTGGTTTCAACAATATTATACAGGGTTGTATAACAATTATTACGATAAAAATATTATTACAAATTACAAATAATATTATAATACTGAAGGTGGCTATACAATAAACAAATACAAACAAATGATATGGGTTACTGATAGTTTAGTTCAGAACTGGCAAAAAAGTAGTAAATTACAATTACTATTTAGTTGACAAATAAGTAGTTTTTTCTACTTAATAGTTAATTATTTATTTTTAAATGTACTGCAACTACCAGTTACTACTTTTATTTCAATTATTTTCTTAATAATTCGGAGAATAATGAGAAAATATTTAATATTAAGCAATTTATTCTTTATCTTAAATCATTTTAAATGTTGCTAGGGTAAAGTAAAGTTGACGTTTTCTGTGGAACAATCGAAAAATATCTTTTTTGCGCGTCTCCAATGGCAACGCGCGAAAAAGACATTAAATGCGCACTTATTTCACTAGTTACCAGGGATACAAACAAAACAGAAATTTGTCATATTGACAGTTCATAAAACGAATTTATTTTCAATACGTATACATATTTTAATATTTTTAAGATGCTGTGATGTGTCCGGGATAGCTGATCAGTGGAGATGTAAATTTCCAGGAATTCGTAAATAAAAGATCGACGTGTAAATAATTATTTTATTTCCACAACACAAAAATACAAAATTAATGGATATGTATCTGTTTCTTGAGAGCCTTGTCTAGGCGGGTCCGGTGATTTCTGTACCTATAGAAAATACAAAGTCGGGGAGCATCTATGTCGGGTATAGCTCAGTCACAGATGGAAAGAACGGAACCGTATCAGGTAAAGCGCAACTACGGTTAGCGGAAACGGAGGGGTATTACGTCAGGTAAATCACAGTCGCAAGA
The DNA here is from genome assembly GCA_947425015.1 of Pterostichus niger. Taxonomy (NCBI): domain Eukaryota; kingdom Metazoa; phylum Arthropoda; class Insecta; order Coleoptera; family Carabidae; genus Pterostichus; species Pterostichus niger. The sequence goes on along the minus strand of OX380337.1, from coordinate 26,092,103 downwards.
AATACAAAATAAAATGCCCGGTGTTAGGTTAAACTCTATCACCGTACGTCACTAACCAGTGTTAGGTAAAACGCTACCACTGAATAAAACAACAATCAGTGTTAGGTAAAACACTACCACTGACTAAAACAACAATCAGTGTTAGGTAAAACACTACCACTGAATAAATAACAATTGAAAATTGCTTACCAGGTAAACTCGGAGTGGAGACGGAAGATCAGATGATGTCGCACTGAACGGCTCATTCGGAACTGACTAAATGCTATCGAAATCGCCTTTTTATACTCATTTTTAGCGACAGACCAAAACCAAAAATAGTAAATTAAATTATTTCTTCAACGGTCGTTTGTCAATTAGTGCTATGCAAGTACCAACCACATTAATGACTATAAAACAAAAATATAAAAAAATATGAAGTCGCCAGGTAGATTCGAACCGGGGATCTCTCGCACTGAGCTACGCTCCGAACATACAAATACACTTGTGCGAGGGCAATTCATATAACTTTGTCACAATGCAATCGTAGAAAAAATTATGTGTGTATCACGAGCGTAAAGTGTCTTTGTTCCTCTTGCACTATTACCGTGCTCGAGTAACAAAAAATCACTTTACGCTCTTAATACACAAATAACTATTTCGTATTTTCAGTATTGCTCCTTATTTCTATAACTGAATATTCGTGGGACGGGACCATTGTGACTGAATCGCTCGGTTTGCATAATTTGTGTAAAACAAGAGCTTTGTATTACATTTAAAATTTGAATAAATTTTATGATAATTGTTAGCAGTATATACTTTTCTGTACGACAATTATTGATCACTAGTCTTTTTTACAATGCCAGTTTTTAAACTTTTTGTGCTGTGTTTGAGTTATAACACATGCAATTTTAAACAAAAATTTTATAGTATACTAGTTTAGCTGAAAATACTCTAAACAAATGCATTTTAGCAGTTTTTAACAGTTGCAGTACAAACTTGTCTGAACACGAACGTTCATATTGTAATTTTTTATTTAATTGAAAAAGTAGTTGACTTACCAAAAAGTAGTTATATTATCAAAATTTGTCAAAATTGGTAGTCTTTACTCAAACCACCAACATTTCATAAAACTTTACAAACTAAATCACTCTTTTCTAAATAATTAATTAGAACTTCTTTTTACCAAAAAGGAATTTTATTAGCAATTTATCTAGTTTGTAGTTAATTATTGCCAGATCTGCTAATGTTATTAATTATTTGCCTTTGTAATTATTTCATTATTAATTAAAAAATGGCTTTACAGTTGCACCAACAAATTTATCATTTGTTTGTATTTCAATATTATAACATTATTTCTAATTTTTCCGATATAATTGTTATACTTTACTATTTAATATTTATATTGTTGAAATCAGAAAAAATTATTATTTTTATATTTATGTTACCAAATGAAAAATACAATTTTGTACTGCAGTATAACTACTGGTTAAATACAGAGTTTGTTGTTATTAATAAATTAGCCACTTCATTTCTGATCATTTCACATAAAATTGTATTGGTTGTTTTAAAGGAAATATCCTATATAAATATATATCGCGACTTTATTTTAACGTGAAATATAGGATTTTTCATATCTATGGTTAAAAATTTAATAGAAATATGGTGTAGTAAATTCACAAAATTTTAGATATTGAAGTAGGAAAATTTTGCACCTAGAACAATTTAAAGTTTAAATTTAAAACACTTCTGAAACTATTACTGCTGCGCAAATATCAAGAGTTTTATAACCGATTGGATTATTGTTTAACACTTAATGGAGGAACTTTTGAAAATGTACTATAATTATTGTTTGTTATTTTATTACTTTCTTACAATGTTGAAATATAATAATTCAAATATATGTACTCTCTACATTTTATTTTTAAAATTACGCATTATACATTTCTCTCGAATTCGTAACCACAGATATGAAAAATATAATGCTTCATGTTAAAATGAATTCACGGTATATACAGATAGACACTAAAAGTGAAAACATAGTTTTTGTCTAAAGTTATTATTGATACAGAAATATTGTTCAGATAAAGATTTTATTAAAAATTGCGTTTATTCGAAAAACTTTCCTATTAGCTGAACGCTTGCTTCATGCCATTGTTCTGTATAGCAACCAGATTTTAAAATTAAATAATTTCGTTAAAACAATCATATAATTATAAAATAAATAAGAGACTATATTTCGAACATTTATTTTTTATAATATAATAAATAAACATATTTTATTAATATCAGTAATATTAGTAATAATAATAAATATTCTATAAAATTAACGATAAACTAGTTTTTATTTCTACATCAAAAATATTGAGAATTTATAGTAAAAAATAAAATGTTGAAGCTATGCCTGCCGTGCATTTTTTTGTTTTTACTGGTAATTATTTTATTTTAAAATCTGCTGCCTATGTTGATCTATAAGATCCAGTTGTGAAATACTAAGTATTATATACTGTAACTTGCTAACTGCTTAATTATTTTACCGTTTAACTAACTGCAAATACATCTTTTTCTGTGACTGTTGGTAAGTTGTATGCATGCAGTACGGTTATTAGATTAAAAACCTTTTAATAATAAATTCTTAAATCAGTAGTATTATTTTAAGTTTAAAACATAGTTATTTATCATAAATTAAAGACGTTGTTTATAAATAAAAATTATATTTTGACGTATTTAAGTTCATCTGGGGTAAACAGCTCAGCGCAAGCATGTCGGCTTGTTGATATAATGACCCGAGTTCGATTCCGGCAGCCGACAAACTTTACATTAAAATTATCTCTCTTTACTAACATCTTTGGAGGCCGTGAATTATCTTACCGAAATCTGCTACACAAGAGTGCCACATATATTTTAGCGAGACTCTCGTGAGATTCTCGCGTATGAATAAGGCGAGATGGAGTAAATGTCATGTAAGAATGAAATCGATACTGCTGATCAAAAATTGAAACGAGAGCCATATTTTTTATTTCTCACCTCGCCTTCTAACCTACCACATAATAAATGCAATGCATAAAAATGTTACATAGTCCGTTGTCATTGTTCAAAAATAAAGTAAAACAAAAATAATGTTAATAATGTAAGTTGTAGGTAGCGCACCACTTCATATTTATGTATTTAGTGCGCAAAATATTTGTGTCGCGCTTAGCAGGTTTTGTTTGTTAACAAGGATCTTCGAACCACATAATTACTCGATGGCGCTAATCACATTTCGCGGACGAGGTGCATACAATATTTTTTATACAACTAAATTACAATATTTCAAAAACACAACCTAATTATTTCTTACACAACTATGAAAAAAATAATAACATACGGTGTCCATAGTAGCGAACGCGAAATTGGTAATTCGCGCTAAGGGCATAGGAACCGCTGAATCAGCAGGATCATTGAATATATAAACTCTTAGTGTTATGTATTCAATGGCAGTATCAATGTAGCAGGGGGACCCATTAACCAATCGAAGAAATATTTATTTTCTAATTGTTATTTAAATTAAAATAAGTAATTTAAATTCTAAATAATTATATACAAGAATTATCATTTGTACTAAAAATATGAATTTAACAGTTACAATGATAAGATAAGATTTTTAATATTAACGATATGAAACTATATGATATATAAAGTTAATAATATTTACTAATAATTTTAGTTGTATACATATTACATATTTCTATAATAGAGACACTACAGTAACAAGTGAGAAATAAATGACGATTTCAATCGCGAAATATGTAACCTTAGAGAAGATTTATTTGTCCTACGATTCTATCTTGCTCTAGCAATAATAATCTTTCATTTGGATAAAAATTTAGTAAGTTTATTTCAAATTGAAACCTTGTTATGAATCTCAATATATAAGTTTGATACTATATTGAAAGAACCAAATATAGCTATTGTAAAATTGTGCTTCATTGTAAAATTACCAGGAATATAAATTGTTTACTCGAATAACTTATAATTAGGTAAAAAATCTATTTATTTACTTAAAATTAACATTATTGAAATATTCCACCCCTATATTAGCCAAAATAACCTTTATATCAACCCTTATACATCGTCGCGCGCATTACATCCAGTAGCGCATACTCCCGATGTTAAGCAAGAGCGCGTCAGTCGCGGTTCAACAACGAACATGTTCGCACACCCCCGTGAAAGAACCGTCGCTTGCCGACATCGCGCACTGTTACACCCCTCAGTCGGAACTTAAAACCAGTGCGATAAATGTGTAATTTGTTTGTAGCCGAAAGCTATAATAACGTTGTGGAAAGTAAATGAAGACAAATATTATTGTTTTAATAAAATAGTTTCTGGAGTGTAAAATATACAAGGTGAAAGTTTAATATTTGTATGTAATCAGTGAATTTTGAAAATAATTCATAAAATTTTTATTCAGATAAATTTTGTGAGATAGTTACAATGACAACATGATGTTCAAAAATTATATGTTGAACTTATATGTCATTTTGCCCCTTATTATCATTTTAGGTAAGACAATTTTAAATAATTTTGATCTAATACGAGTACTTCTCTAATTTTGTAAATAATAACTTTAGATCAATGAAAATTATATCAGAAACTTTATTACAGTTTTATAAAAAATTTAACCAATCGAAGAAATATTTATTTTCTAATTGTTATTTAAAAAAAATAAGTAATTTGAATTCTAAATAATTAAATACAAGAATTATCATTTGTAGTAAAAATATGAATTTAACAGTTACAATAATAAGATGCTAATATACCTACATCGAAGGGATATATAAATTATTGTACATCCTTAAAAATTTGCTCACTACTAGAAAATGCTCGACTTATAGAATACATCTAGGAAGCGAAATTTTTATTTTCGAACTATCTCTCACGGTTCTGAAGATATTTCAAATTTTATATCATGGTTAAGGGGGAAGCTCCCATGGAAATGTTTGATACTTGGTTGTCTTTGTAATGTCTTGATCAACAATCTCCATATGTGAGCTGCGATAGACTATTTTCTGCTCTAGGTACACAAATAACACAGCCGTGTTGAAAACCAGTAAGATAAACTTTCAGAGCAGGTATAGAAATAAGAATTATATGAACCCTATAAACTCAATTTATATGTTCAAGTTAATCTACTTTATTAACAATTACTTTGCAGTAAATTTAAATTTTATATAATGTAAGCTGCATATCTATGGAATATTATATGTATTACACTAGCTTATGGAAGATACTCGTAATTTTAGTCTTCAACAATTTTAAAAGTATGACTCTTCGCAGTGATTTCAGAAGGTATCACCTAAGTGAGTCCATTTTATTTCGGATAATTGCTACGTCTTAGTAACAAATTTGCTTGTTAATTTTACCATTAATATTATGTACGTTTTAAAGTTAAATTTTTATGACAGAAAAATTCGGATGATGCCTGGATTCGAAAATTTAACTTTAAAATTATCTTCATTACTGTACGTTCAGTCGAAGTCATATGTAAAAAATTAGTTCGTGGAATGATTCCCTATAAATCAGAACTGTGTCGCTGTAGACGAAACCCGTTGTCAATGCCTATCATAGTTATAAGAGTCTTTGGGATCGATGCTACGTTAAACACTATGACAGAAGAATTCGGTTGATGCCATACATCGGACACAGGTGACGTGGTGTAGCGGTTAGCATGTCTGCCCGGCAAGCGGAGGGTTCCTGGTTCGAATCCAGGCGTCATCCGAATTTTTCTGTCATAAAAATTAACCTTTAAAATTATCTTCATTACTGTACGTTCAGTCGAAGTCATATGTTAAAAATTATGTACGTTATTGCTAGTTTTAAAATTGTTTAAATCTGAGACATAAATACATGATTCCATGCTATATCCCTTGAAATGGGGTAGCACGAACCCCTGAAAAATTCATAGAACATCCAGTCATTAAATTTGTCAAAGAATTAGGCTTCGGCCAGAATTCTCATTCGGACAATCACTTTTACGATCCTTGCATATAATCTCAATTATTCGTCACACTCAGAATTTTTCACCATGCAATAAACCTTCATTTACATCTATCTATCCGCTATTATATACATGTTTAATTAATCTTTCACTTACGCCGACTCCTCTAAAAACGGATCTAAAAAGATAAGATAGGTAGAAAACGACGATAATGCATTTCTTTTATAAAATATATTCCACACAATCTATATTTGAAACAAAAAAATTTAATACAATATAAATTGTTATATTATTCTTATTTTGTATAAAATAATTTGCTGAAATTCCAAGAAATATAAAAGAAAATTTATTTATTTATTTATGTTACGCAGTACAACATTAATTTAATCCCAATTATAGTACAGGATCCGCACTCACCGAGTCTCAGTGTGGTAGTTCATATAATATTTAGCTTGAGTGCGATTTGAACTCGGGATCTTCGGATACGAATTCCATAACGCTATCCACACCACCGTACTAACGGACTAATGAAAATACAATACTACTCGTATATACCTATATAAAAAATTACAGAAATAAATTCGTCAACAAATTAGGGAAACACTTGATTTTTGGCGAAAAATGTGAAATATTCATACCGTGATAACACGCACAATTTGAAAAATTAGAGAGCCTACGATGATTTGAGTCAAAGTTATGAAACTTTGAAAACAAAACGGCATTTTGGGTGATTTTGGGCTATAAATCTGCTGTTTATCGGCTAAAATTGATGAATCGTAGACTTAAAAAAAGTTTGAAGTCTTTACTTTATTTTTTTTTCACCAATTAAACCATTTCTAGAGAATACAAACAGAATAAAAATTCCAAACTCAGTCAGTAAAGTTCTCTCGAAGACTATTGGTAAAGTTAATGATACAAGACCATAAAGTCGCGCTGGATGCAAGTTGTCATTCTTTGACATGTTTTAGGTTTTTTTTCATTATTTAAGGATTGGTGGGGGTGAGGAATGGATTTAACGTGGGATTAACTTATACTGCCGCAAAGTTAGACTTCAACCAAAATACCGGTTCTCATAACTTCAAGCCAAATCATCGTAGGCTCTCCAATTTTTCAGCGCTTTAAAGGAAATTGAATAAACTTTGTCGGCCTGGTCGCGAATTGAGTCCACGATTTTTTTGGTATACGGTGCAAGTTGTCAAACTTTGACATTTTTTTTTATCGGGAGCTGACGCATATTTTGAACGTATGATTAATTTAGACTGTCGTAAATAAAAAATTTCAAAGTTTTTTTATCTCAAAGATTCAACTCATTTTGTCTAAAATTGAGCGAGTTATCACGGTCTGAATATTTGACATTTTTCGCCAAAAATCAAAGCGTTTTGTAGAGTTATAAATAAATTCTACTCCTATCCTACTCTATCTTAATATTTACTAATAATTATTTTTCATGAGCAATATAAGAATGTTTTGCAATGGTCGGTTAACTGTAGGTATTAGTGTTGTAAACTGATTCCGGTCTTTTTAAATATAACATAAAAATTATAAATATGTAATTTATTATAATGTTCAATGATATACTGATAAATAAAAGAAACAAAATTTTCATCTAACTTGAATTTGTACAAATTATTATAAACTATCAAATGAAATAAAGTATTCATACTCATAATAGGAACATGATTAAATTTTTAGTGATATAGTACGCCGTTTTGTTCCTAAAAATAATAACCAGAATTTCAAAAATAATGGCTTTTCATCTTATTTAAATTTTGAGAAAATCATTATATACTAAATCCGATTATCAGGTTTACAGTAGAATGTTACAAATCGAAAATTAGTAAATAAATATTATATTCTAATTTGTATTTTAAAATCTTTTGTTATAACATCATTAATTGGTTTCTTAAAATTTGTACAATAATGTTCTTCTTGTTTAATTAACAAATCTTTTTTCTGTATCAATCAATGTAAATTTATCCCTCAATTTTTTATTAATTATATTTCATCTTTAATAATCACGTATCAATTAATTAATTTTCTTTACAAATTATTATCATCTTGTGTTTGTGAATTTTATATAGTTTGTTCAAACTATTTTCGAGTTTTTTTATATAGCTTTAAACTGGTTTTTAACTGATTTTAACATTTAATCAGTCTTTAACTAGTCTTTTTTCGATTTTTTATTTTCTTACTTAATCCTGATGCTTTTCCACCCTATCTTATGTTACTTATTTATTCTGCTGGTTTACTGTTATCCATATGTCTTTTTCTTTTGTTAGCTGTCTTGTTGCTTCTCATTTAACTTCTTTCTTCTCTCCTTCTGTCCATGTTTTACTAGGTCTGCCTCTATGTATCTTTTTTGTCATCTGTGCTTCATATACTTTACTTATTGTTCTTTCTTCTACCATTCTTTGAATATGCTCCCTCTACCTTAATTACTCTCCTTCTATTACATTGTGTATGGATTGCATCTGTAGTGCTTCTCTCATGTCTTTACTATTAACTTTGTCCATGATTGTATTTTCTTCTATTTTACTTAGGAACAGTATTTCTATACTGTTTAGTCTACTATAAAGCATTTCTGCTATTGTTCATGTTTCTGAACTATAGATCATTATAGGTGAGGTTATTTTTTGTACTGTCTTCTACATTCGTCCCGTTCTTCCGCGGCCCAAGGTGTAAATCGTGAGTCTACAGCCCAGCTATCTGAGCAGGTGTGCTGTTTCGGCCCAAGATCTCTTTTTGGGCTTCTATTACCTGTCTCTGTCCATACTAGATCACTACAGAGAGACAGTCAGGGGCGTATCTGGGGTACTTGGCGCCTGGATTTTGAAGCAGAATGTGGCGCCCCGAGGCGTGCGCCGCAGGCGAAAATTTTGGAGCACAAAAATGCAATATGGTACTCAAAATACGTGGAATTTTATGCTCTACGATACAGAAAGAGTAAGGCAGTAAGCCGACACGCCGTACTATGCGAAACTTGCGTGTAGATTTAGAGCAATAAGCAAACTCATGACAAACAATATGTTATTCACCTTAACGTAGAATAATAGAACATTATTTGTCTAGAAAAATAAATATTTTTTAAATAAATATTTTATTATATAGTTTCTCATAAAATTAAATAAAAATACAAAAAAAAAACAAAAAGAAATTAGTGCATTACATAGGTACATTCTAATATACCTAAACCTAATTAAAACTATGTAGTTTACATTTTACAATTGCACATAATAGCACAAACAATTGTACAAATAACAAAATAACATATCAATACATGTAAATTAAATTAACAATAAAAATACTTAAATACTCATAACTATACCGCGCGTTCCACGTAAAGGTTGGCATAGGGAAATAACATGGAAAAAAAGGTTTTTGTAAATAAAAAGTGTCCGGTAAAAAATTATGGTATAATATTGCACATGACCATACTAGACCTATCCACACACATTATTTCATACAGATTACTTCATTTTAATGCCACAAATTAGAGAAATTAATAAAAATAGTTCGAGAAAATCGCCTACTAATTATGATTTTTTGTGACAGCTTTGTCATAGAAACAGAAGCTGTCACTATAACCGTGAAGATTTGTTGTGAATATTAAGAAATCTTGACAGTTAACTTACATTAATCACATTACTTCGCGATCTTTTGTAATTAAAGGTCTTAGTACGATAGTAGGTACCTACATTTGGTATTCATTTAATTACTTTATTTATTTTATAAATAATATTAAGACGCAGTATTTCTGTTCTTTTAATATACTCATATTTATTTTAACTTTTTGCCGTCTGCCGCCCTTTTATGCTGGCGCCCGGGTTCTGGGAACCCTAAGAACCCTGGGTTGGAACGCCCCTGGAGACAGTTCATATTTAAAGAGATTAAAATGTTTTAAATTAAATAGATTATATATTGGACAGAATTACAGGTAGATTTGGCAGAAGTCAAAAATTGAGTCGAGTGGTAACTTAATATGAAATTTATTTTTCTTACGCGTTAAGTATACATATACCATAATTTTATTTGTAATTATATTTTTGTTAAAATTATCATATCACCAACGATTTTAAACATGAATGGCAAATTTATATTTTTATTATTAATTTAATATGATATCAGATGGTTACAACATAATTTTTGTGCAAAATTTTAAGTCCAAAGAAATAAATGCGTGCCGTATAATAATAAATAAATCTTAATGTTTAAAAGTCATTTTTAAGGATGGATTACAAAAAAGGAAAAAACGAGTAAAGATGGAATGGGCATATTTCAGCGTTATTTAAAGATTCAATTACAAAAATATTATACAGTTAGGGTAGTAAGAAAGTAATACAAAATAATAAATAAATTTATATTAGGTGGTAATGCGATGAGAAGTGAACGATAAATGAGTGATTAACAAAAGATGTAAATGGTGGTAAAAACAAAAAGTAAGGTGAAAGTGAATCTATGGGGCATTAGAAGGCGTCCTTTGTCGGCATTATTGGTCGCTAATAAATTTGATAATCAGCACAATATAATGGGAGTTTTGGTTATTAGTACCAGTACGGAGGTTGATAGTGTTCGGATCTGGTCAAGGAACAGTTGGGATTTAAAATTTGTTTATTGTTTTAAATTTTGTAAGTGTATATTGTTAGTGTATAAACTAACTGTCTGTTTGTACTGTTCTGTGCTTTTTAAAAAGTATAATGAGGTTTGACCTACGAATGTAGTATTTAATGCAGAGACGACGCTAGACGATGACACAACTTTTTTTGTCAGTGCTAATAATATCTTAGCTTTGCAATCTTTAATTGAAGACACATTAAAAACAGCTACTGAGTGGTGTACCCACAATAGTCTAGTTCTAAATAATAGCAAGACAAAAATTATTTCACTCAAGCCAAACAACTCTGAAGATAGCCAATGTGGAAAACTACTTGGTGTAATAATTGATTCGGCTCTGAAACTTCAAGAACATGTTTGTATGCTTACTAATAAATTATCGAAACTGGTGTATTTATTAAGATCTTTATCCAATTCCTTATCTGTTCAACCTTTGTTGATAGTTTATTTTGGTTTATTTCATTAATTAATGTCTTACGGAATTATGTTATGGTTTTGGAATGTAAATTCTCAAAAAATCTTTCTTCTCCAAAAAAAGGTAATAAGAATAATTGGTCGCGTTGGTTATAGAGATCATTGTGCAGAATTATTCACTAAATTTAAGGTGTTGACTTTACCATGTGTTTATATAATGTCTTGCCTATTGTACATAAAAAAAATTCAAATTGTTTTGTTTATTCTCATGATTATCATTCATACAATACAAGAAACTGTAATATGTGTGTTATACCTCAGCACAAGCTCGAAAAATTTAAATCTGGTGCGTTATATAATTGTGTTATTTTGTATAATAAATTACCTAATGCTGTTCAAAATCTATCATTTGTTAAATATAAAGAAGTTATAAAGAATTTTCTAATATGTCGTAGCTTCTACACTGTACAAGAATTTCTTGATTGTGATCTAACCGATTCTAATTTTTTGTAATAATGTATGTTTTTTTTTTGATTTTCGCATGTTTTAAAGAGGCGCGTTCTTAGATATTGATTTTATTTTTGTAAAATTGTCTGTGTTTAACTTATTTTTTTATTGTAATTTTTATCTGCGCAAGAATCATAAATTTTATTAATAACTATGTACCATGTTTCATCTAAAAAAAATTGTATTAAATAAATAAGGCCTCTCCTTATTAAAAAAAACAAATTTCAAATATATAATATGACACTGCTAAACTTATGTATATACTTGTATACTTGTATGCCAAATTCAATAAATAAATAAAAATAAAGTCTGGGAAGCGCCGCATGGCAGCGTAAGATATTAGGGGGCGCAGCCGACACCGTGTGGGTAGTTAGTAGTATAGATAATAAAGGTAGCATTCCCTGTGGCTTTGAATAGTAACAAATATAACATGATTCACAGTTACATTCTGGTCAAAATATCATTACAAATGTTCATTCCGCCTTCAAGAAAATTAAAGAGTGGAACGTATGTCGAATTAAATATTTATAAAAACAGATGTATTCATATGCTGGTGAAATTGAGGGTAAAAGATTGCGTAGACACCTAGGAATAAATTCATAAATATTATTGAAGATTTGTTGTTTGAATGTAAGATTCCAAGTAAAAAGAATAAACAAGGTTGAATGAGAAACAATATGATTGTGGTTGAAACGAAAATAGAGAATCAGAGTAAGAGATGAATATGGTGGTTTAAGATAAGCACAGGATTATTGATTTTTGATTCGTTGTTTAGTTTTTTCATTAGATCGCAATTACGTGACACTTACTTTCAAAAACAAACGCAGACGGAGCTTTTTTTTCTCATTTTTTTTTTTATTATTTATGATCAAGATGAGATGATTTGACCATGTGGAACACAATTTAAATAATAGAGATATGAAACACGATATAGTTTTTACGTTTTGATGATATTTTTGAGAAGTAGGGGCGAAATACTTGAAATTTGCAGAGGGCACCAGAACAGAAGTCTGCAATTATAATTTTATCGGTTTTTAATATTATTTTATGTTTTTCAGAAAGGAATGTAATGTAGGTCAGAGATTTGTAAGTGGGGTGTGGATTAGAATGTGTTTGTGGTTTCTTGTTTGTGTGTCTATTGTGTAGGTATTTGAGGATCAGGTAGTTTGGAAAGCCATTGGTAGAAAGTTCGCTGTGGATGTATTGTATGTTTTTTATGTTAGATGTAGGCTGACTGAGAGTGAGGAGTTGGTGTTTTAGATATTTTATGAGGTTTATTACATGTTTAAGAGTGTGTACCCACATTATTGTAAAGTTAACGATGCTTCGTCCCTAATGAAATCGCATTGTCGTACAGTTTAATAAAGTCATAGCCGATAGTTTTTAATCAAAAATCTTTAAATAACACAATAAATTAGAGTAAAATAGCAACTTACAGGGTAGTAACTGATACCTAACATATAACCGTCTAGAGTTGTCAAGCACTGATATACTAATGTGCTTAATCGCCTTTATAACATATAATGAGTTACCAAATAAGAAGTTAAATGCATGTGTTCTACGAGGTAGCGGACAACAGCGTCATACTAATGTTGTTCGAGATGAGTGTTTACTTTCACATTTATATAAACATTGGGTAGCCAATTTAAATTAGCTTCTTACGAAAATAATAAAATTTAAATATGCAATGTTAAAGTAAGGGTTAATGTTAAAGTCTCCTAAGGGGTAGCGAACAATATCATACTAGGGTATTCGGGGCGGATGTTTACATACAATTTTATAAAAATATTGAGTATATAATCAAAATTTTAATTAGCACTGTTAAATTTGGAGTTAAAATTGAAGTGTTCTACAGGGTAACGGGCAACAGCATCGTCTTGGGGTTACTTGGGGAGGTTGTTTACCTACTAGTTTATAAAGACATTGAATATACAAATTATTCTTTAAAAAAATAATTAAATTTGAATTTGCAATGTTAAACTTAGACTAGAAATTCATTCATTAGAGAAAAAAGCATTTATTGGTCAGGAAAACAAATTCTTAAAATTGAGTAAGAAGTTCAATATTATTAAATAGTATCCCGATGAGATTTATGTAATGCTGATTTGTTTACTGTCAAATAATGACATATTTGTTTCTAATTCTAACACCGCATCCTTCACAATTGCGAGTTCGACATAAAAAATTGGTACTGGTATCAATTCATTTCGTACATTTTTCCAAACAAACAAATCCATTTGCAAAAATACACATATGTTCAAAAATACACTTTAATTGACCGTTGTTTTTTAAGTAGGTACAATGGCAGCATTGATTGCATATTGGTAGCCATTGCTTTCAACGATTGTAAATTTTGAGTTCATTGTAGATATTATAACAAGACAACTACTCAAACATAAATAAAATGGTTAACGAAATGAAATTGTTTCGTTCAGTTTAGACAAAATATAAGTATAAGTGGAAATGCTTGTATTCAATCAATTATTTACAGTAATTTGTACGAACTTTTTGAAGTTACCGTTATTTAAATATATATTATACATTTAGCGTTATGTGTTTATCATTTTTATTATAATAATTTTTTCAACCGTGTATAATATAACTAATAATTTTCATTACTTTTAGTTTTATGGTATTACGATAGAAAGAAAAAAAAACGAACATTCAAATTTTTGCGTAAATTGTTATAAATCACTTTTCACCAGGTTTATTTAAATATTCTAGATGTAACTACATATCAGATGATCGATTCTCTAAACTTAATGTATACTTATTTTCACTAGTTGTAAAATATTTTTAAAATACTGTATTCTCGCACGAGTGAATAGAAACGGATATTTAAATTTTTATTGGCAATGCTACGAGTGGTATTTATTGTGCATAAGTATACTGCGCATACTTTTATTACTGTTTTAAATATTTTAATAATCAGAAATTTGATTGTTCTGGTTAATTTGGTTGCAATTTCGGCTTTCGAAGAGGCCGAATTGACAAATGCTGGAAACCCGACTTTTTAAAATAAAATTTCAGACGTCTGTAATTAATTTAATTTGTGATATAAAAAATTATAACAATTTAAGATGTCTTAAATTCAATTATTCATACCAAAATCGAATTACAGAGATGTGATATTGAATTAAAGGCGTCATAAATTAAATCCAGAATTAATATTTGATATTAAACATGAATTAAAAATATCAAAAATTAATTAGAGACATCCAAAATGAATTAAAAACGTCAAGAAATTGAATTTTTTATATCTTTAATTAATAAAAAAGTCTTTAGTTCGAAATATGTCTCAATAATTCAAAATATATCCATAATTCAAAACATCTATAATTCAAAACAAGTCCATAATTTAAATCATATCCATAATTCAATTACATGTCCCAAATTGACCTGCCCTCTATTGGCAAGTAGTTTTCAAATGTAATCCGAAATCTTCGTAACACTGATCCCAGTTGTTTTCCATCAATTGTTATAATTTAAGTATAAAATTATTGACCACTTCAAATACGATTCTACTGACAATGTCGCATGTGCTTGTGAAATGTCAACATTTATTCTTCTTGTAGTGCTATGTAATCTATTCGGATTACATTTGCTAACTTCAGTTCAATTATACTTGATGTAATAATGTGACTACTTGCCCATAGAGGGTTGGTCAATTCGGGACATGTAATTGAATTATGAATATGATTTGAATTACGAACATGTTTTGAATTATATATATGTTTTGAATCAAGGATATATTTTTAATTCCGGATATGTATTTTGAAATAAAAGCGTCTCTAATTCAATTTAAAAGGTCTTTAATTAATTTTTGATGTCAAAAATGGATTAAAGACGTCCGGAATTGACACTAAAAAATAAAACTAATGTATTTGAAAGTAAATTAATTAGAAACGTCTAAAATTTTATTAAAGACGTCTTTAATTTGACAAGCATGTTCCAAATTATTGAATAAAAATGAGTATGGCATACCATAGAAAAGTGTCTAGATTTCATGATGGCAATTTAAATTGAGTTTATAAAAATAATACAAGGTAAGATATATTTGTATATACAGGAAGTTCCATTTAAATGTACCACCACGAATAACTCGAGGTATATGCATTGGATCAACGTAATCTTAAATGGGAACCACGATTTTTTAAAAATGGGAGTACCCATTGAAAATTACCAAGTTGTCCCTTTCCCATCTCCTGGGGATTGGAGAGAAATTTTGACAGAATCAAATATCCCCCTTCAACCATAAACATTTAAATGGAATATCCTATTTAATGAGGTAGGTTTGTTAGTGGTATCGAGGCGGCATGTAGATATAAGAAGCCTGGTTCGATTTCAATATTTATATATTTATTTATATTTATTTTATTTTCAAAGACTTTAATAAATGCATATTTTTATAAAAATTTTACACAAATTATTGAAAAGTAATTTAACAAATTTAATTGAATACAATATAAACTTGAATTTGGCTGGTGCAGTATCAGGTTAAATAAAAAGGAGAACAAAACATATGTATCTACATATTTTCATGTTATATTATTATTAATAAATAGGTACTTTTATTAAATATTTATGCAATAGGTTCTTCTAATTTAATGATAAAAATATTAATTCTTGACTTATGCCAAATATGAAAATACTTGAACGAGTGCTGGGATGTATCATCTCCATGGTAATTCTGTGGAATGTTTCATTTATTTCATTTCAAACATTTCTATCTTTCTAAATATGTCCCTATGCTGGCCTACTAAGTTCAGACTCAGGTAAAAGAACCCCAAAAGGGGTTTTGGGCCGAAACAGATGACTGTAGACGCACGATTTAGAGCTTGGGCCATAGACCCATGGGACATAAATTCATATCGCCATTTTTTGTGTACTTGAATTTTTGTCTCTTTGGTATATCTTCTATAATATATTATTCTTGATAGTATGAAAAAGTGCCTTCGCTGCACCTGTACTTTCATTTATCTTGTCTAATTTCTATTAATTGATATTACCATGCCTAAGTATTTGAATATCTTCAATTGATCGAGTATTTGACCGCCGAACTCTATTCGTCTTGTTTAATTTAAAATATCTTTAAACTGGTCTTTTTATTGATAGTCTTTTAATCAGACTTTAACCGGTTTTTTAACAAGTCTTTAATTCGTCATATAACTATATTTTAACTTATCTTTTAACCAGTTTTTAATCGGTCTTTTAACCACTTGATTATCTGGTCTTTTTCTTATAGGACGGGTCTTTTCTTGAAACAAAAATGCATCGAAGTTCTGTTCGCCGGGACGTATTGTAAAATAGAGTAAGAACGTAATAATACGAATATTTCTTCACAAAGGAAAAAACTGTGTGTTTTTCGGACAATTGTAATACTAATTTGTGAGTGAATCACAAATTTACACCTTATTTTCACTTACGTTTACCTCCCTGTCTCTCTCTCTCTCTCTCTCTCTATCTCTCTCTATTTTACTCATTCTTCTCTCTTCACAGAAGTAGGAATTCGCGAGTTCAATTTAACCTTGCCAATTTCAGCTTTGAATCTAAATTACAATTGCGCCCAAGTGATTGGGATTTCCCTAAGCAGATATAAGCTGCAAAAAATCATGTACCTACTGAAATGGAATTTATTCATTGTTATTCTGCGAATCTAAAACTATCACCAGTGTCTGTACACACTTATTATGTAACATTATATTTTACCTCAATATGAAATTGCACATTTTCAATATTAATATGCAAATATATAAGTTTTACACTAAAAATAATTTTTTATACGATGGTATAGGTTGTGGCAGCAAAACTCGACGGATCGTAATATATAAATAGAATAAATATATCAACACGCCTTTTATTCAATACGAGGTATGGCCCTCTCTCGTAGCAGATCTCGGTAAATGATACATATCTCCGCGTGAAGTGCAGTTACCAGCTGTCAAATTACGACCCCTAAAGCTGTTAGTGCAGGAAGGTCGACATGGGTAGTTTTAATGTAGTGAAAATTGTTTATCTGCTGTGGAAATCGAACCCGAGTTCTCGTGCATTGAACCATATTAATCACTGTATTTTCATTGTAATAAATGAATTATAAAAACTTATAAAATAAATAAATAAATGTATCAGCACGTAGAAAATAGAATGGCTCGTAATAATGTGAGAAAAAAGCTGTAAATTTAAATAAGTGATTGCGTCATAGGAGTATATTGTCCCTGTAGCCGACTGTACAACCCAATTCGACTGATAATACTACTCGTATTAGAGTTTTGGCACAAATATTTAACTGGGAACTAGATTGATTATATAGGTATATTCGAATTGTATATCATGATATTAATATACCTAATAAATTGATTTGCGTTTATGCGTATTGCAGATTGGAGTTCAGGAGTGAGGGTCACGGAGCTTTCCGTGCCGCTGCTGGTGGATCCGCGGGACGGGTTGACGCTGGGCTGCACGTACGATATGGGAGGCGAAGAGTTGCACTCGGTGAAGTGGTACAAGGACGAGCAGGAGTTCTTCCGCTACACGCCAAGACAGCAGCCTCACGTTATTTCATTTCCGGTGGCGGGCGTACACCTGGAACAGCAGCAAGACACAGCGTGCAACACGCAGCGGTGCAGTGTGCAGCTTACACGCCTGAGCACACAGCACAGCGGCGGTGCGTACAAATGCGAGGTATCGTCAGAGGCGCCTAAGTTCCGCGTTGGCTTCCGCACCGGTAACGTCACTGTGGCAGCCGTGGGGCGGACCAAACCGCAGATACAAGAAATGCGTGGCATGTACGCGGTAGGAAGCCTGGTGCAGGCCACCTGCACGGCAGCAGCCGCAGATCCGGCGCCCACTCTCACATGGTTGCTAAATGGTGGAACCCCGCCTGCCGGTTCAGTCGGCCAGCAAAGTATCTCGATTCCTGATTCCCGAAACCTAGTCATTGCTTCGAGGGACCTGCGCTTTCTTACCGAACGTAAGCATTTCATTCCACCTGGTCATTTACTCCAGCTGGTATGTATAGCTACCCCTCCGCCGGACGTGCCCGCACCTCCTCTCACTTCGCTGCCAGTTACCGTACGCTTGCTCGATCCGCAAGCCGCTACGCATCAGCAACTAGAGTGGCTCAACAGCAAAGGTAGGCTACAATGTGGACCTTATAAATTGTTTTAAAAGGATAGGAACTATCATAAAATAGATACGAGTATAGTACAGTAAGAAGTGGCGGCTGGCTGGATAGAGCAGCGCAATTGGGTATAACTTAAGAAAGAATTAGTAACCGGAAGTACAGTCTGAGATACAAATTAGAATTAATAAACGTTCGCTGTGTTTTTTTATTTAATTTTATATTCTCTGGAAAATAAAATGTTATTTATAATACAAACAAACAAACAACTGTAATAAAATTTCATTAGTCATAATATACAACAAAACATACCAATACAGTTCCATCTATAAATTGTTGTTACTCGATAAACCATCACTTTCCTCATTATCACTAGTTTTTAGTCTGTGCATCATATCCTGTATTATTACTCTCTTTGTCCAAATTTATAATAATTCTATTCATTTCTTCATCTATTGGTATTATTAGGCCTAAAGTATTAGAAAATTGTATACGTTTGTTTTAGCTACGATTTAAAATCTCATACTGAACAATAGTATCGCAACATTTACTAAGAAAACTTTTTACACCAATTGTATTCTTCAAACTAGGACAGTATTATTCTTATTATGTTGGCAAAACAATTTTGTGTCTCTGCACCCTTACAATTTAGTCGTCACTTCTTACCGTAAAATAAACTTCAAATAACTGTTATAAAACGCTGTCTCATACAATGATCACTGTTAATTTTATAAGTGTTTTATTTGCTAATTACAAATATACTTGCTTAAAAATTATTTATCTATAGTGGAGACCAATTTGGAGAGTGCATGTTCTCGTTCAATGATTGCGTATTCAATGTAAATTAATTCAATGTTGTATTTATTCCTTGTATAGAGAATTAAATTTTGTCTTTGTGACCTAAAAAATTAACGGTATAATACAAATATATAAGAAATTAACAGACCACAGCTTAGTTTTGTTTTAAATTGTTAATTCTGTTTCTGATTGTTTCAGCTTCGGTTCTAAGTTTTCGCCTGGGACTACTATTCACAATGGTATTTAATATATTTTGCTGATAATTTGTTTTAAAAATATGTATATCTTTAAAAATTCATCAAAAATGTATTACTTGTTTTTGTACATTCTTTAATTTACTGATTAAAAAAACAATGATTGGAATTAATACAATTATATTTTTGATTAACTTATCCTTATAAATTAATTAATTGTATTAATTAAACCTATTAACTGTGATACCGTTATTGGTTTAGAAGACAAATTAAGTGAACATATATAATTAGTTTCAATATTTGTAAATTATTCATTTAAAGTGAAAAATTTATCAGAAATCGAGGTCTCGTTTTTTTTTATTTTAATAGATGATTTAAATTGTTGATAAGTTACAAATTGAATTTTTCTCCCTGAATTAACTGAATTAAGCAGATGATAAGTATTTACCTAATTAAAAAAATATATAAATACATTATAATAAGAGCTAATCTATCCAAAATAACATGAATATAAATATAATATTACGTGTCATATAAAAACTATATGCAAATTGAAAATGCACATTTCTTTTCTAATTCAATTTGTTGCATAAGTTACAGCTACTATACGATCGTAGTAATTATATATAACAAATAAGTAGAGATTTTAAATATATGTATTTACAGAAGTTTCTAGATAGTATGCGTAATAATGATAGATTTCAGCTAATCTGCATATTAACTACATCTTTTTGTTAATATCGATATTCGTTAAATGAATTTTATGCTTATTATACATAATAACAAAAATCTTCAGCCACTAAGCATAGTATATAATATCTCTAATTATATATAATAACGGCGATCGCATTTTTATTAGTTGTTGCATAAAAAAATAACGTCATAATTTCGGGATATTTTAATTTCTCTATGTATTTTTAAATATGCATATATTATTGTAATGTCATTTTATTGTTTTTTTTAATATTGTTAATATTTATTTTAAACCATTAATATAATACCTCATATTTGTATATACCATTTTTAATTGATTTTTTATAAATTTTAGGTAAAATTATATCAATTTATTTTTTTGTTATTGTAACTATAATCATAAATATTACTGAATATTATACTTTCATATTATACTTATAACCTGTACTGTCATTATTGTTATTAATTTTGTTTTGTTTTTCATTGGCATAATGCTGAAAGCTCTGACAAGACAAAGCGAAGAGCTTGTTTTAAATTTATTAGTCATGAAATTATACTAGGTAATAATTTGTTCTATGTATTAATAAAGATTTTAAGAATAATTATAATCTATTATTACAGTGTGTGGTAAGCAATTATATATATACTTATGAACATATGACATTGTTTTTATTGATATTTTATTTATAACGTGAATTGCCTAATTTGATGAATACCTTATATCTATGTTAGAATACTAAGATTTTATTTGATGTTATATAAATATATTAGACATTAAGATATTTGAAAAACGCATGAACAACAGCACTCGCCGTAAGATGTCGGGGAGCGAGATAGAGATAAGCAGATTAAAGTAGGCTGCATATAAAAAACGCCAAGAAGATAAATGTTTTGTATGATTATTGAGAAGTGTCAATATATCGTTAAAAATGAGTACTGTATAATTTCTAACAAAAGTAATACATACTTATTAATTGGTCTATTATTGCAAAAAATAAAACATATTTTCGACGTTCATTGGCATTGGAAAATTATTTTTAATTATAATTTCTTTGAAGCATGATGAAATATGTAATTTAAAAAGGAAAGCGCATTTATTTGTTATTATTTAATTTTATATTATCATATATTGGTTGGTTATGATACTGGGATCAATATACCGTGTGATTTTTTAAAAGGGATACATAGGGGATTAATATGGGAAATCAGTTGTTTGCTGACTGTTGCTCGCTATTTTATCGGGCCACAAGGGTTTTAGTATCAATGAACAAATATACATTTTACTAAATTAAATGATGTAACATACATTTTAAATTTGATGTATTAAATTTGCCTAAATAGATTATTATATTTCGAAAAATTAAAACATTTATAAATTGTTTATCAAAAATAAATATCGTTAGCTGTTATTTTGTTTCGAATTATTATAATTCACTTTGTTTTTTTTCAATTTGAAAAAAATTTGTAAAAAAAATTATATAACAATAAAGATCGTGTTTTTTTTTATGAAAAATGTGTAGGATTTCTTTTAATTTATTTATGAATTATAATAACACAAAACAAAACGGCCACAGCTAACGATATTTCGTTTTCATAAAATATGAATGAATCTATGAATTTTTCGAAATTTAATCATTCATTTACGCAAACAAAGTATTTCAAAAACATGTATTTTACATTATTTGATTCAGAAAATTGTAGGTTTTCGATTGACACAAAACTATTTTGGTCCTAAAAAATTACAAACAACAGTCAACAAAAAAACTGATATCTTATATTCGTATTTAAAAAAATACACGGTAGTTTCAAAATTATTATTACCAACGAATTATTTCATACTTGTTAACAATTTCTGTACTGTAAAACTTTAGCTGGAATAACAAAAATCGGAGAGCGAGAAACTTCGTACAGGAACCTTAGCACTGTAGACGAGAATAAAAGAAGGAATGAAACGCCACTGTACCCTGGAAAATTACCCTCATCTACCTTTAAGTCTCCCTATTGGTTCAACTACAATTTCACAGTCGCTTTCATCTATTGCACTTTTTCTGCGTGTCTGTCTACAGTGTTCGTGCATTTACCTGAAAGGGAGGCTATCAGTGATTTAAATAGTAAGATGATAAAGGGTAGTCGAATGGTGGACATTAAAAAGCGATGGAAAAGTGTTAATCTACTTTTTTTTGTAAGTGTCTCTTTAATATCAAACAACCATAAAAAGAATATATTTAAATCTATACAAAATTGTGAAAACCTAAACCTTACGTTAAAATAAAATAATCTGATGTGGACACCACATGACTTCTTTGTACGCGTATTAAACTATAGATTTTTTTTAATTGCACATATTTGACATAAAATCTTTTATTTTTTATTTTTTGTTCTAATTCATAGCAAACTTAATTTAAAAAATAAACAAAAAATATATAATATTTAAATTTAGATATCTCGCTTATGCAAAATGCTAATTTAAAAATTCTTAATGTGCTAGACGCAGAATTTAATTCTCTAAAACTTTTATTTGCAGCGTTCATTTCTAAAATTAAAATAATACCATTTTTTTCAAGGAAAACTGTTAGCAGCTTCATGTAATGTGCCACTTCCGGTTAGTCTATTTTAACCAAAATCTATTATATTATTTCCATTGATATAGTATTCTTATATACCAAATTTGGAAAGTTTTAAATTATATTTGTATATAGTTCTTCATGAAAATCTATTATAGGCTTCAAGTAAAGTACCACTTCCGGTAGTTGTATAATGACCAAAAAGGGAGGTGCACAACTAGATGTTATAACAGTCCTAAATATAAAGTTTCAATTTTCTACGGCTTACCGTTTTTGAGTTATGCGAGATACATACGTACGTACAGACGGCATGACGAAATTAGTCAAAATGGATTCAGGGAGGGCCAAAATACCTATTTCCGTTGAAATCTGAGAACCGAAAATTTTCGCGATTGAAATACTTCCTTTACTTCGTACAAGGAAGTAAAAAGCATAAACTTATATATTTTTTCAAATTGGATTATGAAAATACTATTCTGTAATTAGATATGTCAATAAGCTTGTGGAACATGAAACTCGTACCGTAACCTCGATTGAAAATCATTGATATAAGGTACGATTTGCAAGTATTTATCGATATTTTCCTTAAACGACCGAAAAAATTGCAAAAATATATTTACTGAATAAATGCGTAGGAGTAATTGTGATATTTTATTTCTCTTTTCAAGAAGTATTGCATTTGATCTCTATCTATTTACAGATTTAAATTGAATCAGTTCTCAACTATGAGAAAAT
The DNA here is from genome assembly GCA_947425015.1 of Pterostichus niger. Lineage (NCBI taxonomy): Eukaryota > Metazoa > Arthropoda > Insecta > Coleoptera > Carabidae > Pterostichus > Pterostichus niger. The sequence continues at coordinate 26,068,514 of OX380337.1, read as the reverse complement.
CTAATATTATCCGTCATTCCGATATGACATTCTGAGGATGATATGTCAGTGACAGGAAGTAAATAGATTTCATAAAAGCCTCTCAGATCCTGTGACATGACTGCATCTACATCTAATCGGCTTTTCTCGCCTTTCGAACTCATATATTCAATTTTTAACCAAGAGCTCTTGCATCTAAGAATAAGATGTCTATTTTGATTTCTCGAATATTGGTCTTGTGAAGCAACATGAATATAGAGATATAAAAGAATAATGTACGAAATTCAGAAAATGATTCTATATATTTCATTATTTGTGTAAACAATAATTTCTAATAAAACCTTGAGGCTCAACTTGTATAACTGCATAAACTTTACTCCATTGAGATTTGTAATTAATATAGATTTACAAATATTTTATTGTTATTTAGTACCAATAGTTATTTGCGAAACAAACATTTCACGGCCGAGGTAAAATTTGTTTTTTCACGCAACTGCATAAGTTCATTAAAAAACTTCAAATGTATTACAAATTTCATTGCAGCAACTACAACATTTTGTATGTTATCTTGAACTGCAAGAAAATCGCCTTCGAAATTTTCGTCGGGCATTAAATCCATTATTTAATTTTACATATTTCTGGAATTCACGAAACTTTTGACGCTGACAGTAGTTGTTTTTTCATTAAAACGATCATAACTACGAGTGAAAATATATCGATAGTAAATACCCATATATCGATGGTATACACACTATCGTACTACCGATAGTGTTTTGTAAAACTTCTAATATGTTATCGAAAATGCACAATTAATAGATTTCAATTTCATTTTTAACTTAATAAAAATTTGTAAAATATTCTAAAGAACGCACATAATTCGAAATTCGAACTTAGCCAAACCACATAGTACCGCGTAGAGCGTTTTGTATGGAAGCTGTTACGCCTTGCGAATATCAAAATTTATTTAACATTGTAATTCTTTGTATTCGTTGAATACAGAATATAATTATCTTCTTTTTAACTTAATAAAAATTTGTAAAATATTCTAAAGAACGCACATATTTCGAAATTCGAACTTAGCCAAACCACATAGTACCGCGTAGAGCGTTTTGTATGGAAGCTGTTACGCCTTGCGAATATCAAAATATATTTAACATTGTAATTCTTTGTATTCGTTGAATACAGAATATAATTATCTTCTGCACAAAACAAAAATGTTTTCATTTAAAGCAAGAAATTTGTGTACCACATTTGCAGAAATATTAATAGAAAAAAAATTGTTAATAGTTTTTTAATATACCTATTTCAAAAATGGATTTTTTTGCTAATTTAACCAACCTGTAGCTCTTATAGTTCTCGAGATAGCAATAATGGTACACTTAAAATAAACAGCCTGTGTAGTATAAGTTTATTTTTCAAAGTGTATTTATTTGAAAATAAATATTTTGATATTCTTTGTAATTGAATTTTCGTTTTATTTTTCTTATATGTGCGAAATTCTATCGATAATGTGTGTTAGTTCTTATAAATTTATGCTATCGATATGTCTATAGTTTTTATAAAATACTATCGTACTATCGATAGCAGCCATTATTCATAAGTTATCACCTCTAATCACAACACCATGACATCGTCTAGCTATAAATTGTTCTACCGCCAACAACCTTTGATTATAAAATGTAATGTATATTTTTATAAAACTAATAAAGTAAATTAATAAAAAGAAATAGAGAAAAGGAGTAACGAAATCACTGTACGTGGCACTCTTGCAATTAATCTTTACTGGGTTCACGGTAATATGAAGGCTCACTTCTTCGTCGCGCGCCCCAAAAACTTGCCTGTTCGCCCGCAAAACATAATTTACTACGCTTTTTTTAAACATAATTTCGCAAATCGTATTGGGTACATAGATGTCAATTTTGGTAATTATGTGAAAACATTATTTATTTTGTCTACAATTAAGAAAAATATCATCATTGAATTTTGAAAGTAATTAATGTAATACTAGATATTACTTTAGTAAATACCTACATACTATATAATTTTCATCGTGAAATGTTACATAATTATATAACATATAAATGTCAATAATATTTTTCAATTTGGAAACATTCTAATTTAAATAAACGATATTTTTTAGAAAGAAATCTCAATTAAATTTATAATTACTTTTTATTCGCCGCAGTATACAGTTACATCAGCATTCTGATTTCATATTTCGTATTCAACTCGTCACAGCACTTAATTGGCCTTCAAAGATTTACGCTCAATTTTCATTGTCCTTGTTTTTGTCCCCTCAACCAATTAACTTACACCCTACGTTTTCAACTTGATTATAATCTTACTTAGATTTTCTTGCTACGTTCTACTGTGAATTTACATATCTTAATAATAGTATCCCCTTTCTTATATTTTCTTTCTGTTCCTTTTTAGATATACAAATGATATCAATTAAACATAATTGATTCGGATTTAAGATCTACGTATTTGATTTCAGACGGACATAGATGCAAGAGATACATAATAATTTTCAAACAAATGTATTACATAACGTATGGAAGGAGCTTACAAAACTTATATTTAAATAATTAAAACAATTTTTAGCTTAAGTTCTGTACAATTTTATTTAAAATTCGAAATATCGGTGAACTAAATTTGTACATTTGTCAGAAAAATGCCGTAAATAATTTATAAGATTGTTATAAAAATAGAATACATGTGTATATATATAATAAAGTATTTAAATTATTTTATTATTAAAAATTAATATTATTTCTGAGCTTCAGGCCTCTTGATAGACATCGAGTTTTGGGTAGTTTTCATTGTCTTCACTTCTCAGTTTTGGGAATTCTTACTCAAAATTTATAAAAAATACGCAATAAGGGTTGAATTTATAATTTAAAATGATTTATATGTTTTCAGAACCTTTCATGATATCACATAAATATCCTCTATTCCAGCAACCAGGCATCCCCATTTCCATTCTACTTCTTCCGTTTAAGTGGTACCGACCTAGCTAACGAGAGTCATGAGACCGCCGTCCTGTCCGTGTTCCGGGAATCGAGATCCGGATGCCTGGAATTCGTCAGTAATCGACCATTTTACATAATATTGGAATGAGATACGTGACAAACTTTTTTAGCTGATCCAATGTTGAGAACATATAATTTTTCAAACAAGAAAATGAGAATGTATAGAAAAATATATTGGATTTAAATGTTTATATAAACTTAGAGACGAAAAGACAATTAAAGATAATAAAAATATAATAATTTACTAATACTTTGAACTAAAAATCAGTTAACAGATAAAGGAACAGTCGTCAAATTTCCTATTAACTAATGTTATTCGTGTTAATTCAAACATTGCGAAACAACTCCATTTATTTATTGTGACATTCAAAAAATCACAAATCTACAAAATCATATTCGAAAAAGATGGAACATTGCCAAATGTATGTCAAATTCTCGGTCAACCAATTTGAATTTGAATTTTCATAATGAAATTGTTTATAACAGTAATAAAAGCTTTATAGTATACGATTTATAGATTCAGTCAATGAAAAATGTTTAAAGTTTTGTAGGTGATAGATATTTATATAAATATGGAAAATGATAGAGTTCATAGCACTACGGTATTTTTTTTATTTACATTGAATGTCGGTGGAACACAACGAGTTTGATTTTGTTACGTTTAGAATTTCAAATTTTTATAGATTATCAGTTTTACATTCGTTTTTTATGGGGTAGGTGACTTAGTGGTAACAAATCGGTCTGTGAGTTTGATTCCCACAGCCGACAAACAATTTTCATCATCTTAAAACTACATACTTGGCAAAAAGTAAAATGAAAATAAAACGATACTTGTTGTAATTATAAATATTTTAATCTTAACTAAAATATTACCTTCCCACGTTTGTCCAATTTGACGTTCAAATATGATTGAAAATGGGTCTTTTTAAAATTCTATATCAAAAGCAGCTTACCAAAATTTATGTTAATTAATGTGAACCCTGACTTTACACCACTTCTTCAAATATGGTTTTATATTTAAAAGACAGCACTTTCAGTCATTTTCTGAAAAACCGGGCACGTACGTATGGTAGTAGCAAAAGGTATTAATATTATCAGTAATTGGTTTTTCTTTTTTACGTTTATTTAAAATGCACTCAAGGTCTCGGTAGATTTATTAAAATTATAAAGAAGTTTTTCGTCATTTTGCATTTATTATTTATAAAATCTGTATGCAAATAGATCATTTACATTAAAATCAAATGACATGCGTACGTAGGAGTATTTTGCAAAATTTTATCCTAAGATGTAGCGATCAGATTCACTCATTCTTTATATTTAAAGCACTGCACCTTCAGTCATTTTCTGAAAAACCAGACTCGCATATATAAATAGTAGCAAAATGTAATACCTAATAAATGTTGTAATTGGTTTTTCTTTTTTACATTTATTTAAAATTAACTGCCCTAAATGCCTAACTATAATATTCTGTACTTAGATAAAATTATTACCTTCTTCGATAACTCGTTAGGAATGATGATTTTTTCCTCCACCTACCTTTGCTATAATTTTAGTTTTCTTTTGAAACAATTTTCTCGGCCAAATCAATTAATGCTTTTATTGCAACCTGACATCGAAGTATTCAGGTCATTATTTTTTAAAACACATTTATAAGTAATGCAAATTAAAAAAAATTGGAACGGGAGGATAGTTCTTTTGAGTTAAAAAAAACACTTCATTATGTAACGCCATGAAACGCTGAAGAGCTTTTCCTCGAAATAACCACTTTACTTCGGATTAATATAATACATGTTCTAAACTAAAATCAGAACACATTTGGTTAAAATATTACAATTAAGGGCCCTCGTTTATATGGAAGAGATTATAATATAACAACGTCATTTTTTATTGCAAATGATTATAACTACACTACATAGCAAATTTATTATGAATAATGTAGCAATTCAACAATATATTAATGTCTTTCTAACATTAGTAACATTTCAGTGATATTTTATATACATTTCAATAAAATATGATAGGCATTTATTAATCAAATAAAATTTGTAACAGCTTACGTGATCAACTCACAACTCTGGCTCGCGACCTATAGGTTAAGAAATGCTGGTCGAAATGCATGCAATTCAAATAAATGATATATATTTTGACGCAATAATATGAACAGGCACGTAACAAAAATAGGTATAAAAAATGCTATTTTCTCATCTAAAGTTAAAATAAAACAAAATATTTATATAAAATTTAAGTAACGCATAAGGTTAAAGTTGCAATGAACATTCTAATTTCAATTTAATGTATTCCGCGAACAAGATAATTGTAACATTTTAATACATACTAGAGCGAAAACGTTCATTATATTTTAGCCATTTTCGGCTCTCAATTCGTTTGAGAAACTCTGATTAATAAACTAGACTAGAATCCAAATAACTACAAAATCAGATTTCCTAAATGAAAATGAGATGAGTTCAAAGGTAAATGAACGAATATGTGTAGCGAGTTCTTAAATTTCTTACATTCATTACAATAAATAAAGATGAAAAAAGTGAAGACGAGACTATTATTTAATTATTACTTACCTGTAGTGGTAAATAAATAAATTATCGCCTTTTTTTCATAAATATTGATAATAGTAGATTTGACATATATCGAATTGTTACTGAAGATGTTTGCAAGAGGCAATTTTTATTACAGTTCCTAAAATCACTGTGATCACAATTAAATATTAATTTTAATATATGTATATATATATATATATATATATATATATATATATATATATATATATATATGTATATATATATATATATATATAATATTTAATTCTCAGATGTTAATTGATTTTAATAATAATACTAATAATTACAGTTACAAAATTAGTTTTCATTTTATTGTAAGTTTCGTTTATAATAATTTGTATTTTTGTTATTGAAAGATATTAAATTACATATTCCAAAACAAATTTACTTGTAACTAAATCAAATATTATAATTTAATCAACATTTATTCAGCTGTTTGGATTAATATTGACTTGCTACACAGTCGTATCCGAATACAAAATTAAAAATAACTCGAATCGAAACTAGATAAATCTGTTTTAATTTACCATGCAAATTATCATGAGACTTCTATTTCCCACCGGAACTCTAATGAAACTACAACACGAATATCAGGTACAACTTAATTTAAGTTCTCTCTATTTGATAAATTACTATATGCTTCTTAGGGATCTATTTGCTATTAAATCTTTAATTTAAGCAGACTCTGTAAATGAATCTAATGCAAATATAAATGATAATGCGTCTTAACTGACATGTTTCTCACTAATTTTGTACATACTCGTATAAACATTTTATCACAATATTATGTTATAAGAAAACAGTTGATTTGAAAATTAGTTTAGCTTTGTCTGATTTGTTTGGATTGAGGGAATCCACTAAATTTGAATATTACTATAAAAACTAGAATAAAATATGTACAATTTTAACTCATTAGCCCAGAAAATATATAATTACTAGAAATTTTCGACCTAATGCAAGTATGCGCGCAATACAAATTTTACACGAGATATTCTAAAAATATAATGACCCTAATTTTAAACATAAATTAAAATAATTTTAGAGTAATTCCTAAATGCTCTTTTCATTAAATAAAAGTTATGTATGAATATATACTTATTATGTACTGAAACTCTATCTATATTTATCTACTTTGCAATTTATGTATTTAAAAAGTTTAAATGCATATTCGAATATTTACCTATATTCCATCATATCACAAATAATATATCATTAACTTATTAATAGTACCGTACATATTATTGTATGTATTTTGCTAGCTGCAAAGATATAAGAAAATGTAATTATTCGTTATTAAATCATCATTCTTAAATTTTAAGTACAGGTATTCTCTGATAAAATTAATGTGTAATTCCTGAAATATCAATCAGTGCCTGTTCGGAGTACCTGGCTGTTTGTGTTGAAACTTACATTTAGCCGCCCCGTTATTCCATTAAATAAGAATTTAAAAAATCTTTAAAATATTCTAAAATTAAGTAATAAAATAAATGTACCTACGTTTTCGAAACAATCTTTTTAGTTTTTAAAGTAGTAAATGATTCAAATAAGGCATTAACTAAATGATCCACTTTGTATTATTAGATATGTACACGAAAAAATTATTAAAATTTATCAGTAATGAAGTCAAATTTTTTTAAATATGATTTATTTGTGTATAACTCATCTACGAGTATTTCAATTAAAAAATAACTTATTGCCTTCTTACATATTATTGTCTATTTACTCACTGCAGATATTTTGATCAGTATTTGATTTCACATTCCTAACTCATTTTCATAAAAATTAGATGTTGTGACAGTAAAACCATTCATTATTTTACCTACCTTTACATTGTTTGTGTATTTATAGCAGTAAGAGACTTTATATTGACATACTGCTTTTGAGCTTTTTGTTCAACAAATTATCAGTTTCTGCTATATACCATATGCAGTTTTCTGCCCTTAAGACAAAGAAAATAATTTGTTTTAAGTTGTTTTTGTTACTGAATTTGTTGCTTTAGTTTGTTAAGTTGTATAACTCTGTTACATTTTGTTTATTTTCACATAGCCACCTATAATATTTGTATAAAAATTATTTCTAGTATTTCTCAATTTTCTTATTTTTCTCGAATTTTTTCAGATACATTAATAAAAACTAATACACCGTTGAAAAGAGAAAAAAATGGCGGTTTTTATTTTAGTAAAATAATTATAGGTTGCTATTTAAAAAATAAAAGTTGATAGTCGTATCTTGTAAACCTGACTTTATAAAAAATATCTACATCTGCCATCAAATAGTATATTTAAAATAATAAAACTTTCATATGAACCATTTTTTTCTATTACTCATAATAAAAAAGTTAAAGGGGGGGGGGCGTCTTCCCAGACTCACCCTGTATATATTCATGCTACTCAGTTCAACATGAAATTAATTCCAATTACAGTACTGTGTCCGGAATCATCGAGCCTAAGTATGGTTTATTTATTTTTTGCTTCAATGGGATTCAAACTCGGGATTCAAATGCCGTAACGTAAAGCCACACCGATATTGTGCTCAACAGAAAAAATTAATTATGCTATAAACAACGGATATGATAAAATATACAGTACATGCTCAATAGCTCAACTCTAAAGAATACATTGAAATGATATAGTTTTAAGTGATAATTTACTCAATAATTTAAATTTATTTCAATTTAGTATTAAACCATTATAACACAAACAGTATCACAAACGAATTTAATGTTCATTCAAATACAGTAAACTAATTCGAACATGAATATTTTATTTCATTAATTTAAAAATTGCGCATATTTCCAAATTAGGTTATTTATATTTCAATTCATTAATCACAATAAACATAAACAAAAAAATATTAACCAATAGTAACGTTTGTTGTTGCCATAAATTGTTAGATGATAACAAAGATTAGCAATTAATGTACAACTATTTTATATAAATTTTATACAACTATATCTAAATTTTAGTTAATTTTAAAGTTAGTTAAATCGACGATTCAACCACAAGATTTGTTTATCTCTACAGTTTTTATATAAAATATGAAGTAGGTATTTTCATATCTCATAAAGAATTCCGTAAGAAGTTTAAAGAACTTCATGAGGGGTTACTAATAGGGTAGTACTTTGTGATATTTTAAGTTTTTTAATCTACAATAGAAATGCTTATAGTAAATATTATATTTATATTAATCCACTAATGAATATGACCTTGTTGGGCATCTTCCATTAATAAGTCGTGTCAATCGGCATACAACTTTATATACAGTACAGCTAATCAATTTTAGTTCCCATTTGAAAATAACAATGAAGTTTACACGAGCTACGCAAACAGAAGCATTATAGCTCCTTTTGTAAATAAAAACCATCCATCACGATAAAAGCGTAAATGGCTAGATGACGCTGTCTACGCCAAGACATATTCTACACGTCGTGCAAATCAAGTAAAAATTATGATATATGTGTATGTGTAGAGTATTTTTATTTTAATGTGTTACTGGGTTAACAGAATTAAGTCATAATTTACTTAAGCCATATTTATGCACATAAACTGGTCAAGAGTTTCATGATGAAGCCGAAGTTGACTCCAAATTTAAAGATTGGGAATGTTGTAAGATTTCAAGAGGTTCCAGCAAAAGCAAGTTATATATGATGTGGTGTATATCTCACATTCTACATAATTAGCACTGTCTACAGAACGAAATGTGTGATGTAAATATATTTTCCGATGTATTTTTGATCACAACATTCATTATTTCAGCACGTTACGACGAGAAATATTAGTATGGGAATATCTTTTTTCACGATACTTTCAGAAAGTAAAATTTTCTTTCCTCATTTGAGAGAAGAAAGTGATACTTTTCATCTCTAGAAATGAATAGTATATTACATAAAGAGTATCGAAAATGTCAGGGAACCTTTTACCCATTACTGGGTGTACGACTCTAACGTATTGTATCTCAGTAAGTGCTATATTTATGCTTGTGAAGAGCATTTACCAGCTGTCAAATTGAAGCCCCCTAAGATGTTACTGAACGGGGAGCCATAGAGGTAACGTTATAATGTATTGAAACTTATTTGTCAATTGTAGGAATCGAACCCAAGGTCTCAAATTCACAGTCCGATCTATCCTATCTACCCCATTTATGTAAACTATTTACAAGACGATGACAAAATATTTCTAAATAAAGATTACAAGAGCAATATTACATTTTCAAAACTAGAACGTGCGTGGTGAGTGACATTAGCTGTCTACTCTACTCTAAAAATACTAAATTTCCAAATGAAGTTGTATTTGTTAATATTTTTTCAAATCTGTCAAAACTTCAATTCAATATAACAATACATTTTGTTTTTATTTATTCTATTCGCTTTTCATCCTATGTTACAAGTGTGTTTAAATAATAATTGGTATGATTTTCAAGTGGAAAAAAACTGAAAGCCATATCCATGGCAATTAAAACATAACGGTATGACTTGACAATAGGTGAAATAAGTCAAGGGGATAATAGATTTTATTTAAAATAATAATAATAATAATAAATCTTTTCGCTCCTGATGGAGCATAAGACATATTTTCCAAGATGATTCATGAACATTTTCTTTGTGTAAGGTTGATAGCCTTGCACTGTCATTTCCTCAACTCCATTGCACAATTATTCTACTGTTTCCTTCCATTCCTTTTTATCTTTAGCTTTTATTTTCATATTATTCCATGTGTATCCAATTTCTTCGTGTTCTTGATGTATCTGTCTTTTCCATGTTTTAACTGGTCGCCCTTTTCTTCTTTTTCCTTTTATTGTGTAGTCTAGTACTTGTTTTGTTATATCTTCATTTCCTTTCATTAGTGTATGTCCTATTTATCTCCATTTCCTTCTTTTAATCAATTTTTCTACAGGTTCTTGTTCACATTTCACCCACAGATCTTCGTTCGAAATTTTGTTCGACCAGTAAATTCCCAGAATTTGTCGAAGGCATTTGTTGATAAATGTGTCTAGTTTGTTCAATTCTGTATTTTTTATTGTCCAGGATTCTGATCCGTACAAGATTATGCTTTTGATATTGTTGTTGAACAATCTCAATTTTGTTCTTACTGACATCTGCGACGCTCTCCATATTTTTCTATAGCAGTTAAATGCACTTTGTGCTCTGCCTATTCTCATTTTTATATCATTTTCTGTTTCTCTTTTTTTGTCTATTACACTTCCCAGGTAACAAAATTGTTCTGTTGCTGAAATTGCCTTGTCACCCACTTTAATATTTTTTAAAATTTTTGTTGTTTATTGTAATATTTTACATTTATTAACATTAATCCTTAGGCCTACTGTATTGGCTGTTTGAATTAGACTTTCTGTTTTCATTATCATCCTCTCCATATTTTCTTCTAGTAAACATATGTCGTCGGCAAATTCGAGGTCTTCGGGATTTTTGCCAAAACTTCCTTTTATTCCCGTGTTATTTAATGCTACGTTTTTCATGATGTAGTCCACAGAAAATAGAAAAAGAGGGGGGGATAGTATGCAGCCTTGTCTTAATCCACTTTCGATTCGGATGTCTCTGGTTAATTCTCCGTTTATGTCAATATTTCCTGTATAATTCTCATAAAATATTCTTATCATCTTTATTAGTTTGTCCGGGAATTTATACATTTTCAAAATTTTCCACAGTATGTTTATGTTGACTTTATCGAATGCTTTTTCGAAATCTATGAAGTTTATCACTAACCTTTTCTGCCATTCGATGGCTTGTTCTACTAGGATTCGTAGGGTGCATATGTAGTCTATGCAGGATCTTCCTGAACGGAAGCATGCTTGGTTAGTTCGTAGATTACATTGAGCTTCTTTTATTCTTTCCAATAGAATTCTTGTAAGATCTTACTCGCCGTGCACAATAATGTTATTCCTCGCCAGTTTTCACACTTAGTCTTGTCTCCTTTCTTCGGTATTCTCACAATGACTCCTTTATTCCAATCTGCTGGTAATTTTTCTTCTTCCCAGATTTTTTTTTAGTAATATGTGTATCATTTTTATTGTATATACTTCTCCTGCATTTCATTTGTTACTCCGTCTATACTGGCTGCTTTCCCATTTTTAGATAGCTTATGGCTTTTTCAATTTCACTTTCAGTTATTGCACTCGTGTTTATATTCGTTTCTTGCATTTTACTTTCTAATTCTTCTATATTACTTATTTGATTGTCGTCTTTATAAATTCCTTCAAAAATTCAACCCATTGTTGTAACACTTCTGTTTCTGATGTTAATAAATTTCTTTGTTTGTCCCGTACTGATGTGAATGTTCTGTTCTTCTTCTGTGTGATATTTTTTGTTATATCATTAAATCATATAGTGTTTTTATGTCATTTTTGCTTGCTGCTACTTCTGGTCGAGTTAAAATTTCGTCGAGATTATTCCTTTGATCCTGTCTTGCTAGTTTTTAAATTCCTTTATCTATAGTTTTGTACTGGTTTTCTAGTTTTAAATTTATCTCTTCATTCGGACATGATTGAATTTTGTGTTTAATTTTTCTTCTTTCTTTAATATTCTCCCATGTGTTGTGAGTTAACCAGCTTTTATGATTTTTCGTTTTCTTTGCTACTGTTTTATTAGTTGCTTCTAGGAAGATTATTTTATATTCTTGCCATATTTGTTCCATATTCTGTTTGTATTCTGTATTTTTTTCTAATTCTTTGTTTATATGTTGCTGATATTTTCTCATGATTTTTTAATCTTGTGTAAGCAATTACTCAATGTAGTTTTGCCGCCAATGTTTTTTGTTTCGGTTCACTATTAGTTTAATTTTGATTTGTCCTCTGCCAAGCATGTGGTCGGTGTTTACATCTTCCTCTCTCATTGCTCTAGTATCTAGTAGCATACTATTCCATTTTTTATCTATAGATATGTGGTTTATTTGATTTTTACTTCTCTTATCTGGAGATGTCCAAGTTGCTTTATGTATATTTTTATGTGCGAATAAGCTACCACCTATTACTAATTCATTGTTTGCGCAGAAATCCGTTTTAATTCATCGTACCTAATCCATTTGTACCCATAATTTCTTCTCTACCCTTATTATCTTTATCAATTATAGCATTAAAATCTCCCATAATTATGAATATATCTCTTTTGTGTTGCTTCTTAAGATCACGATGTACTTTCTGCAGTTGTTCGTAAAATTCTTCTTTGCTCTCTTTGTCCTTTTCATTGGTCGGTGCGTAAACATTGATTATGCATTAGTTGTAGAACCTTGTTCTGAATCTAGAAACAATAATGCGCTCTGATATACCATTCCATTCTATCAATGCATTTTTGTGTTTGCGGCTAATCATTATTGCGACTTCCTGTTCATGTTTTGCATTTTCCTTTGTTTTTCCTGAGTATATTATTTTAACGCCATTGGTTAGATGTGTTTCGCCCACACCTTTCCATCTGATCTGGGTTAAACCTAGTATCTGTATTTTAAAAGTTACCATTTCTTTAGCTATTTGGATAGCTTATCCAATTTCTAACATTGTGCATACATTCCAGCATCCTATATACTGTCTGTTCCTAATATCTATTTCTAAATGTGTTGGTTTTGTCTGTTGTATTTCCTTCTCTATATCCTTTTGCTTTGCCTCTGGTTTTATAATTTGTTTGTCAAAGAGATTTAGTTTTAATAGTTTTTTTAAACTGATTGTACCATTCTTTGTTCTTTTTTGTCCCATTTATACACGATGTTGCCTACTGTTAATTTCTGATATGAAATTTTTATATTTTGTCCTTCTCCTTTTTTGTCTCTCGGCATTTTCCTTATGTCTGCTTGAATTTTCCTTTCCTGCATCGTTAGGTCACTTTCAATGTAAATTCCTGTTCATTTTAATATGTTTTTATTTTTAAGTATTTCCATTTTTTTTCGAACGATTAAATTTCGGCTACTACCATCTTTTTATTTTTCTTCATTTGGTACACGTTTTTTACTACTCCTATTATTCCTATATCCTGCTTAAGAAACTTTTTGACAATATTATCGTTCATCATACTGTTTACGTCAATGCCTGTTATAACGAAGTTATTTCTTCTCATTTCTTTTTCCAATCTTTCCATCTTTTCCCCCAGCTCTTTTAGTGTCTCGTTTATGCTCAATGATTTTTAATTCTCTGGTTCATACTGTTTTTTCTTGTTCTCGAGTTTTTCTACTCGGTACCCAATGTTTCTGTTTTCGCTTTGACGTTTCTTGTCTTTTTGTTTCAATTCTTGTATGTCATCGTTTATTCTATCTATATTTACTTTGTTCTCTTTAAAGATATCCCCCACGTCTTTTCTTATTTCTATATTTCCTTGTTTTACTTCCTCTTTTCCATCTTCTACATCTTTTTTAATTGCTTCTACATTTCCAGATAACTTTACCAATGACTCTTGAATTCCCATTAGTTAAATATTATCGTACTTTGCAAAGATAAGGTCTAAATTAATTAAAAAATATGTTTTCAGTTCACATACTCCTCATATGTACACGCTCTATTAGGTCTTCTTTTAAAATCTCCAAAGTATATGGCCTTTAAATAAGCGTATTTCATATTTCACATGTTACGTCTCTGAAATACAAATTCCAATACCATATTGTTTTACTGGGATTCATATTTCTCGTTCTCGGTAGTTGGTGTACTCGAACATAGGTATGCTGAAGTCTCTGCGACTTCCAATATTTCCTAATTTAATATGGTGGCATACAGCAACACGAGTTTCTCTCTAGGGTAAAACATGTATATCATTGTTTGTCAATCCGCAACTCTAAAACTTTATACCTACTGAGTATTATGAACCGGAAAATTTTTCTTTATGGCATGGCAGTATATAAAATGTATAAATATATATTTATTTACGACCGTATATAAAATTTACTTTTGATTTGTAAAATGATTGTTAATAATAAGATTCCAAAATTATCTAGCAACGTGTGGTTAAAATTTATGGACTGTTTACCGAGGTTGCAATGGATACCTCAATAAAAAAGAGTGCATATTTTAGTATTCAAGGATGATATTTATATCAATAATTTTGATATTTTTGCTGATGTGTTTGGTCGTAAATAAAATATTGTATAATACATATATATCCATCAGTACGGTGGTGTGGATAGCAATACGGAATTCGAATCCGGAGATTCCGGGTTCGAATCTCACTCAAGCTAAAAATTATATAAACTACCACACTGCGGCTCGGTGAGTGCGGACCCTGTACTGTAATTGGGATTAAGTTCCTGTTGTACAGCGTAACATAAATAAATAAATAAATAAATATATGTAAAGTATCTTCAGTTTCTCACAGGTAGGAACTATTTACGGCATACATGATTTGAAATTTAAACCATCAAATTCTATATGCAGCAAGAGTTAAAACACTGGCAATGTTTGCATTCAGACGCGTGAGGGGATATAAATTTTTACCTATAAATAAAAGATAAAGAATAAAATTCTATTTTAATTTATATCACTTTTCGTTTAGAATATACTATTTAAGTTCCTACAATACTTACAAGTAGATGAGCAAAGTTAAGCTTTGAATATTAATTTTTTTAATTTCTTTAACAAAAAATGTTTACTATAGTGGACTTCTTACGGTAGACATCCTCAACCTCTAATAAAATTAAGTGATTATTATCTTAATCTTATAAATTCCCCCTCCCTTCTTTAGAAATCGCTTGGTTACGCCACTGCTCGCTTTAATCTCTGACCTGTTCGTGACTAAAACCTAGTTTTATATACTAGTATCGTAAATAACTATTATCCAGTCGACCGAAAAATGGGACACTTCCGATTTGTTTTGAAACCATAACATTTATTATTTAAGTACGTTATACTCATTGTTAGGCAACAAGAAATATATTACGAGAATCACAATTTTCGCCTAATTGTTACTAGACAACAAGAAATAACAGTACAAGTATAACTTTCTCTACAGTGACGAGTGATAGCAAACTTGCCTACAAAATGTTTCGTGGATTACTCGGGCGCTAATGATCGGATAGTTGATGCGGAATGTAAAGGAATAGAAAAATAAAACTCAAAATAAGTACTGAAATAAAATCGGTGAATTTTATTAACGGTCGTTCTATTACAGACGGGCTGACGGTACCGCAAATATAAAAAAAGCGGTGTAGGATGATAAACAAATATAAATATAGGGTATTAAATAAAACGTCGCTGGGCATCACGACGATGAAATGATTTGAATAGAACCGTCATTACGTGCGGGTATGTGTCCGGATGGTTTAAAGGTATTGCCGGATTTTACGTATATGCGGTGCCGACTTTCGGTGTACCTGGAATGACGGACGATGTGACGGAGATCACGGTCGAAGTGATCATGGAGGATGATACTGTCGGAGGACGTGTCTCCACAAATTGCTGCAAAACTGACGCTGGGTGTTGCGACGGTAGGATACACGAAATTGCGGCTGATGTGTTATTACCGATCGCGAGGAGTGATTTTCAAACTTTTTGGGAGACTGGCGCAATGCGTCGTGACGGTGTTGTTTCCGGGATGGTGGATAGCATATAGATGCCGTTTCTGAAGTTTATTTCGTGGATTTTGATGATAATTGCAGTGACTCAGGAATGAGCACACCCTGTCGAATCTCGTACCAGCGCCGAGACGCCAATCTGGTTTAACTCGCGTAGATCCCGCCAAAAACGGTCGCAGTACGCGATGCGAACGACGATACGATGATGGCTCCGAGGAAGAACGCTCGAACTTCACCGATATAGGCGCTGTCGAAAACACGTACTGGCGTCATTACTCCAGTTCAGTAGAACTCGCGCTTAGCCCTTAAAATGTTGTCGCGGTACGTAATGCGGGTGAAGTTACGGTAATGACTCCGAGGAGGGACACTCAAACTTGGCCGACATAGGCGCTGTCGAAAACTTGTATCTGTGTCACGACGCTAGTTAGTCTCAAAAATACGCGAAGCGGGTGAAGTTACGGTGATGACTCCGAGGAGAAACACGCGAACTTGACCAGAGTCACAAAGCTCGTTCGGTGGCATTTATACTTGGTCAGGAAAGACGGCTAGATCGTGATACACGGATTGTCACGAGACCTCGAAGAAGCTTACGGTACAGAAACGTCTAATACTGTTAACAGTATTCATTTTGTAAACATGACCAACAGTTAGCGGTAAATAGTAGGCGGATGACACTTGCTCATGTGTCGCCCTGTCACGGATGTCTCACCTTGATTGTC
The DNA here is from genome assembly GCA_947425015.1 of Pterostichus niger. Taxonomy (NCBI): domain Eukaryota; kingdom Metazoa; phylum Arthropoda; class Insecta; order Coleoptera; family Carabidae; genus Pterostichus; species Pterostichus niger. The sequence goes on along the minus strand of OX380337.1, from coordinate 26,051,712 downwards.
TTTCGTGCCAAAGATCTCGGCGAAAATTTTCGATTTTTAAATGATTTATTTTTACTTTTTATTTACAATGAAAATTATACAGCAGCATTTTTTTGGTCGACCGGGAGAATTTGACCGTTTTTATGATTCAAAAATCGGGACAGAAGTAAAATATTTTATCTTTAGGGAAATAATGTGCATTTTATTCCTCTAGAGATTTTACATAATTTTTACAGTTAAGCTGTCAATAGTTATTTACATACCAAGTGCTGGAACCTAGTTCACGCAAGAGGTTTGTACAATATTTTTTGTACGAAAAGTGTATAACTATATAATCATGATCATCATGTGCAAGTACTTCAACAGAAACGGTTGCTGCTGCTATAAATGTTCATGTGCCTCCAGGTTTACAATCCATTCAAAGAAACGAAGTTGTGCCAGGAGTTAGTATTTCAAATTGCCAATGTTGTACTATAAATGTAAACCTTCAAAATAACATTCCACAAAACAATAATTAACATAAACAATAATATACCCCTAACACTGCTTTGTAACCATTTTCTAACTAATTTCACAGTAATGTCAAATTTTAATTGATTTAATTTTAATGTAATGAAAATAAAGAATGTTATATTATTTACTAATTTCATTTGTAGTATACTGTAAATTTAATAAACTTGTTTAATTTCATATGTTGCTACAATTTACCTAACGTTTGTAAGTTATGTGTTACCACTGCTGTCGAGTGCTGTTATTTGGTTACCAACATTGTGAACCAAATGCACTAAATTTATCATTTTAAATTTAAATTTCAATCCATATTCCATCATTTTCTTTTATTATTATTAGGCAAAAGTGTGTTTGAGATACTATACTTTTTTATTATCAATATAGTTTTTTAATAAGTGGTTAGAAATTGGAGTACAAAAATGTATGTAAAATACAATAAAGTACAATGAAACAAATAAAAACCCTAAGAACAGCTGCAAAAACTGCATCGAACAATTTCTTTGGATTTAACCGAAGGTTCTGCACTTTATTATATATATATATATATACCGGGTGTAACACGAAAAGTGAAACATAGGCGTTTAACATGGCAAATCAGTTTTTCCGTGCGCATTGCTTCCCTAATTATTTTAGGAAAAAATGTTTCAAATAAATGTTGTAACGCATAAAATTCTACATCTGAATCAATAAACAAAATTAATTTTGACTACTTCATAACTGTAGAAATTAAATTTGAAAATTCACGTAATTTCAATTTAATCGTAATAGCCATGGAATTAAAAACAAGAGATGAACAAATGCGTAACGTTTTATACGTCAATTGCAGAATAAATTGTCAAAATCATTTTTACGTGCTAAATATTTATTTTCTAAATAAAAATTTAATAATAATAAGGCAAAATATTTTTTAGATTTAGTATTTAAGAATAATAAAATAATAAACTCGATAAAATATTTAAGGTAGGTTGTTATTAAATATTTAACAAATTAATTAATGTAACATAAATTAAATTCAATAAAACATCAAAAAACTAAATATTCTTAAATTGTTAAATTACATGTTCAAATAGTCCACCGTTTTGAGCTAAACAATAACCTAATCTGTTGTAGAAGCTTTCTCGAGCATTCCTTAATTGTCGATTATTTATTTTCTGGCATTCATGTAATATAGCATTTTTAAGTTCTTCTAAATTCTGGTATCTTTTTTTATAAACATAAGATTTTAAATGGCTCCATAAAAAAAATCGCACGGATTTAAATCTGGCGACCGTGCTGGCCAGTTATCTGGTCCATTTCGTCCTATCCAGCTTTCAGGAAATACATGGTTTAGATATTCCACAACTTCTCTAGTGCTATGTGCAGGGCAGCCATCATGCTGGAATCACACATTTTCTTTGTTTGTTTCAACAATTTGTGGTCCAACAGCATTAATTAATAAATGCAAATATGATGCTGAATTTATTCGTTGGATGAAGAATGGGCCAATGATTTTATCACCAAAAATTCCTGCCCACACATTGACAAAATGACGATATTGTGTCCTCGATTCTACAATATTATGTGGATTATTTAGTGACCAGTACCGATAATTATGACAGTTTGGTTCGCCATTCATGCTAAATATGCATTCATCTGTGAATAAAATACTACTTAAAAATTCTCTTTTACAATTTCATTTCTCCATCATTATTTCACAGAATGAGGCACGCAGTTCAAAATCTCGTTCCAAAATATTTTGGTGGTTTTGAAATTTAAAAGGAATGTATTTGTTTTTTGATAATTCTATGCACTGTCATAAAATTTATATTTAGTTCTCGGGAAATTTCCCGCACACTCATTGTTGGCTCCAATTCTATTAAAGCAAGAATAGTTTCTTCTTTGTTATAAATTCTTTCATTTATTTCTTTCTTGAAATTTAGTGTTCCTGTCTTTTCAAACTTTACTATAAACCTCTGAATAGTTGCCGTACTAGGAATATCATGATGCTGCCAAATAGCGCTAATATAGTCACGAATTAGTCGTAAGCTATGGCCAGAATAATGCCATTTAATTATTTGCAACTTTTCTTCATCTGAATAATTATTCATTTTTGATAATAATAAACCCTAATATTGATTTAATATCACAGTTGGTATACATACTAATAATTTGACGTATAAAACGTTACGCATTTGTTCATCTCTTGTTTTTAATTCCATGGCTATTATTATTAAATTGAAATTACGTGAATTTTCAAATTTAATTTCTGCAGTTATGAAGTAGTGAAACTGAATTTGGGTTATTGATTCTGATGTAGAATTTTATGCTTTACAATATTTATTTGAAAAATTTTTTCCTAAAATAATTAGGGAAGCAATGCGCACGGAAAAACTGATTTGCCATGTTGAACGCCTATGTTTCACTTTTCGTGTTACACCCGGTATATAGGATTTGTCAGACCACCCGTACCCCCCGAATATCTCGCGAACAACAAAACGGATTGAGAAACAAAAAAATACGTCCAAAATATTTTTAAAAGTTCTTTTGAATAACACCAAATGAGAGCTACCCTCTCTCCCCCTGGGGGAGGGGGGTCACTTCGAAATTTTAAATGCGAAGCCCCAGTTTTTATTGCAGATTCGGATTCAGTGATGTACAAAATCAAGCTATAATCCAAAAAAAAAATTCGATCCGCGAAAGATGGCGCTTCAATCGCAAAAAAAACCGTTTTTTTCTACGTCTAAGGATTTTCAAGATCAGATTCGTAAAATAAAATAAAAGCGTGTTAACCTTTTGTAAATTTGTTAATTTAGGGTTGATCGCATTGAACATAGTTTCATTTTTCAACTTAAGTAAATTTACATTATTCCATAAATTATTAAACTTAATCACCACAAATTGACTAATTATCTACATTATTTTGGTAAATCCGAAATTGATTATTTCTTTCACCTCCGTTTAATGGTAGAGGGGGGGGGCATCAATATGATTAACCCTAAATTTACAATTTTCAAAAGGTTAACACGCCTTTAATTTATTTTTCAAATCTGACCTTGAAAATCCTCAGATATAGGAAAAAACTGTTTTATGCGATTGTAGCGCCATCTTTCGCAGATCGAAAAAAATTGTTGGATAAAAGCTTAATTTTTTTCTTCACTGAATCCGAATCTGCAATAAAAAGTGGGGATTCCCATTAAAAAATTCTAAGTGACCACCCCTACCCCGGGGGTGGAGGGAAACTCTCATTTGGTGTTATTCAATAGAACATTTAAAAATATTTTGGAGGTTTTTTTTTTCTCAATCCGTTTTGCGAAATAATCGGGGGGTACGGGTAGTCTGAAACACCTTGTATATATATAACAAATTTGTTCACATAAAGTTTTATTCTTGTGGAAGAATTTTACTTATACTTTGAAATTGACAAATATAGAAATTTTTTTAATATATTATATTTTAAAATTACTTTCTTAGATTTTTATCTTACATTAATCATGGAAACATGGTATATATACTTCAAAAAAGAATATAATTTATCCCTCATGAAAAATTATGCATTTCTCTCCCTAGATGTATAATATTATTATTAATTAGCTTAGACTAGATTCCCTGCTTTAAATCACCTGTAAGTACAGATATAAGTTTACATATGATATGCTTGTAAAAGAAATGAAACATTGAAACACAAAATGGCAAACATTGGACGGATTTTACATATCGATAACATATTAATTTTAAATGATATTCAAGGAGATAAATAAATTATAAAAGTTAATTGAATCTAATTAGAATGTAGTATTTTCTTCACTATTTGTTAAATATTTTAAAAATGTGTCACTTTCTATAAAAAGGGGGACTTTCATGATCAATATGCGAAATATTTCCTATATCAGATTCCTATGCTTGGTTCTCATGTATAATTGTTTCTAGTAGGATAAATTATCAATATTCACCAATTTATTAAATTTGGTATACAAATTTATACGCAATCATTATAAATATTATTATGTGGTAAGTGGCTCAGTAGTATTGAGTCAGTCTGTGGATCTTGAAAACCTTGGTTCGATCCCCACAGCCGAAATGCAATTTTCACCAAATTAAATCTACCCCTGTGGTTACCCTACCACTAACATCTTTGGAGTCCGTGATTTGACGGCTTTTTACCGCATCTCACTTCTACGGCAGAGTACCCAGCAATGGGTAAAAGGTGATATATTTATTTATTTCATTATAAATAAATTTGACATAGGAAAATATTTAACTCTTAAAAATAATGTACAAATTTAATTAAGTGGGGATAATTATTTTTAATATTCTGCAATGGTAACTACAAAAAAATATCATTTTGTAAATTGTATTTTATTCAACATTGTTACTTTTAACATAAGCCCTATTCTTGAACTTATGCGGACAGATTCATATACGAATTATGATTGAAACCACAATAATAATGTGATACGAATTTATTTAAATGAGTTCAAGAATACGAGCCCAGAACTTATATTATATTACAATTAATTAAATATTATTTTTTTAATTTTTTTATTTATGTTACACTGTACAACAGGAATTTAATCCCAATTACAGTATAGGGTCCGCACTCCCCGAGCCGCTGTGTGGTAGATTATATCATTTTTAGCTTGAGTGCGATTCGAACTCGGGATCTTCGGATTCGAATTCCGTATCGCTATCCACACCACCGTACTGACGGACTATTATAACATAATCAGCAATGACCTGAAGTAAGCGTTTTGATAGTTCATACAAATTATTAAATTTTCTTTTTATGCCTTAAGTCGTTTGAATTTTCATAAGATGTTTACTGATTTCATCAATGGGAGTATCTGGGCCTCCAAGACACCTCATTGTGTGCGCCACTATATGCAAGTATTGATATACGAGTAAGTATTTTTAATTACGTGACAATAATTTAAATCAGGCTATTTCATTGTTCTGTTTATTTTATAATATAAAGAAAAAAAATTAGCGAAATCTTGAAATAAACGTCAAAAATCGAGAATCTCAATATTTAAATCTTGTGTTGTCCTTCAATTTCAAAAAGTTTTCACATCTTGCCGAGACGAGAAATCACGAGACGGGAAAAGACGGGACTCTAGAATAATCTCATCTTGTGATGACTCCGAAGAAGGATACTCAAACTTGACCGCCATAGGCGCTGTCAAATACTCATACCAACGTACCAGATATAAGGTATTTAAAATTCTTTCAATATGAGTATACCATTTTCTAATAAACGTAACTCGTTGAAACTACAAAAATTTTTAGTGTTACTCATAATAAAGAAACAAATTATTTAATCTAGTCGCATGAAATATATAAATTAAGTGGATAATAAATGTACTAAAACATTGAGCAAAACAAGTTATCTCTTATAAATAAAATATATTCATAATCAGCTTCTATTAAACATTGTTGCAACCTAAATGTATCGTCCATCTGTTACGTAAATTCAGGATGTACGGAAGCATTGAAGGGCCATATGAAATTAAATATATACACTAAATTACAGATTTGTATGTGTAATTTACACTTAAAAATTTGTAAATAACACTTAAAAATAAGTAAATTACACTTAAAAAGTGTAAATTACAAATAAAAAAGTGTAAATTATACTTAAAAAAGTGTAAATTACACTTAAAAAAGTGTAAATTACACTTAAAAAGTGTAAATTACACATAAAAAAGTGTAAATTATACTTAAAAAAGTGTAAATTACACTTAGAAAAGTGTAAATTACACTTAGAAAAGTGTAAATTATACTTAAAATATCTGATGTGGACACCACATGACTTCCTTGTACACGTATTAAACTATAGATATTTTTTTAATTGCACATATTTGACATTAAATCTTTTATTTTTTGTTCTAATCCATAGCAAACTTAATTTTAAGAAAAATCCAAAAATATATAATATTTAAATTTAGATATCTCGTTTATGCAAAAAGCTAATTTAAAAATTCTTAATGTGCTAGACGCAGAATTTAATTCTCTAAAACTTTTATATGCAGCATTCCTTTCTAAAATTAAAATAATACCATTTTTTTCAAGGAAAACTGTTAGCAGCTTCATGTAATGTGCCACTTCCGGTTAGTCTATTTTAACCAAAATCTATTATGTTATTTCCATTGATATGGTAGTCTTATATACCAAATTTGGAAAGTTTTAAATTATATTTGAATATAGTTTTTCATGAAAATCTATTATAGGCTTCAAGTAAAGTACCACTTTCGGTAGTTGTATAATGAGGAAAAAGGGAGGTGCACAACTAAATGTTATAACAGTCCTAAATATAAAGTTTCAATTTTCTACGGCTTACCGTTTTTGAGTTATGCGAGATACGTACGTACGTACATACGTACGTACAGACGGCATGACGAAATTAGTCAAAATGGATTCAGGGAGGGCCAAAACACCTATTTCCGTTGAAATCTGAGAACAGAAAATTTTCGCGATTACAATACTTCCTTTACTTCGTACAAGGAAGTAAAAAGTGTAAATTACACTTAAAAATATGTAAGTTACACTTTAAAAAAGTGTAAGTTACAGTTACAAAGCTAGGTTAGGTATATTATTTGATTTGTCATCGAGGTAGCGGTATATATTATTTGCTTTTCAAGTTCTCGTCTAATATATTATATTTATAGGGATAAAGCGGCTATATAATTGTTTCAAAAGCAGTGAAAACTTTAATACAACACTACTTCGCATTAGGTCTACAACATCTAGAAGGCCATCTGAAGGGCCATATGAAATTAAATATATACACTAAATTACAGATTTTTATGTGTAATTTACACTTAAAAATTTGTAAATTACACTTATTAATAAGTAAATTACACATAAAAAAGTGTAAATAATACTTCAAAAAGTGTAAATTACACTTAAAAAAGTGTAAATTACACTTTAAATAGTGTAAATTACACATAAAAAAGTGTAAATTATACTTACAAAAGTGTAAATTACACTTAAAAAAGTGTAAATTACACTTCAAAATGTGTAAGTTACAGTTACAAAGCTGTACGTGTAACCATGGCCAACTAGATTGTTCACACATTATTTATTATTAAAAATCATCTTAAATAAATGGAATATAGTCTTATAGTAGTTCATTCTATTATATTACCTGATTTTAAACAATAATACATTTATTTATTGGATATTAAGAAAGATATAATTTTAATTATAACAATTACGCGCCAAATATGAATCTGCAAATAAAATTGGTTGTGTATGTTTAGGAAATAAAAATTCGTTTCCACCCCTAATAATTGATGTGCCTAAATTATTTTTTACATGTACTTACACAACATCCCTATATATATTTAAAATAAGTCCGGTGTCTAGTAACCCCCGGTGCAAGGGGGTAATTAATTTTTTAAATAATAATATATCAATTTTATACATTTTCTCATTAAAATATTCATATCAACCCTAAATAGTTGATGTGCCTAAGATATGTTTATATATTAAAATACACTACGCCCCTGTGCATATTATAATACTAGTCCGATGTCTAGCAACCCCGGAACAAGGTGGTAATTAAGTTTTTAAATAATAATATATCAATTTTATAAATTTTCTCATTAAAATATTCATATCAATTATAATTATAATTTAAATCATTTTAGTCAAATATGTACTTTACGTATGTTGGAGGGTAGTATAACTGCTAGTTCTTTTTTATGTAAATATGACTTTAATAATGAAAGTGTTGATATAATTTCAGAACGTAAACAAATATACAAATCTATAGCTGAAAATGGATCCTCTGGATATATCAGTTGCTTCTCTTCTATTATAAATTTGCAAATTTCAAAAGAATCCTTATCACATATTAATTCACTTTTAAATTTACATTCTGAAATACAAGCGTTGATATTCTCACAGGGAACCTTACAAATGTAATTAAATGTTTTGTACAATTCCGGTAAGTAGTACATATTAATAGGACGTCCGGTTGGAGCAATACTGTTTCTAGATTTGCTAATACGATGTGTGTTCCACTCCATAGCAACTTCATCAAGTTCTTTCTAAAATTTACGTAATATATAATGGACTATTTCATTTCGACTAAACACGCTATAATCTTACCTGAATCATGTTTAGAAAGCAAAACTGCATTAATGATTTGTTCAAGAATGTCTTTAATGTTTTCAAATATATTTATCCTAAACTGAGAATTTTGTTTTCTTAATATACTCCACCATGCTTCAATTCTCTGATTTGATGTGCTTTTACCATATAAAAAGGATAATGTTCCATATAATTTAAATTGCATTTGTTCAACGTACCGGTTTTCTGTTCCTAAGTCAGCTCTCAAGCGTCGTGGACATCCACCAAAATAATCAACAGCTTGAATATAGTGACCCGCGATTATTCGCGGATTATTGCTGTTACTTGTAGCTTCAAGCCATATTATGTGCCTTGAATAACCATCAATACAGCCACTAATGCAAATTCCGTAAGGTTTTAATTTATCATAGCAATCAGTATGCCATAAATAATTAGGGCCTTTATTAAAATATTGTCTTCTACGTAATCGTAGTCGTTTCCTTTTATCAACACCCAAGGGATCCAATTCATGTAGAATCAGACGAACTGTATTTTGTTTCACAATGAATCCATTTTGTATACACTTTAGATGCATCCATCGGTATCCATGCAACTGACTTGATATCTGTATTTTCTTCTCTCTACTACTTCCGGAATTGGAGTGTAGTGTTTTCTTCTGCTTTTGAAACCATTATATAGCCGCTTTATCCCTATAAATATAATATATTAGACGAGAACTTGAAAAACAAATAATATATACCGCTACCTCGATGACAAATCAAATAATATACCTAACCTAGCTTTGTAACTGTAACTTACACTTTTTTAAAGTGTAACTTACATATTTTTAAGTTTAATTTACACTTTTTTTAAGTATAATTTACACTTTTTTAAGTGTAATTTACACTTTTTAAGTGTAACTTACATCTTTTTAAGTGTAATTTACACTTTTTTAAGTGTAATTTACACTTTTTTAAGTATAATTTACACTTTTTTATGTGTAATTTACACTTTTTAAGTGTAATTTACTTATTTTTAAGTGTAATTTACAAATTTTTAAGTTAAATTACACATAAAAATCTGTAATTTAGTGTATATTTTTAATTTCATATGGCCCTTCAGAGCTTTCGTAAGGATGAGATCAGTATGAAAAGCGAGAAGGCGATAAGAGAGGTTCAGTGGCGGCCCTTGAAAATTTTAAGTAGAGGTGCTGCATATACAAAATGAAAAGATGATGTATTTTTAATTAGTTATTAATTTGTAAATAACCAAATTTGCATATTAAAAGAAAATTGTTTTATTAATAATATTATTTGAAAATAAAATCCATTCTTCTATTTCTACCTTGATAAAATTTATTTCAACGAAATAACATAAGATCACCAACACACGCCAATAATAAAAATAACAAAAAATAAATAAATAAATATATCATCACGCCTTTTACCCATTACTGGGTGTGGCACTCTGCCTAAGCAGATCTCGGTAAGTGATATATTTTTTCGCGTGAAGTGCGGTTAAAAATAACGCGCGGAAATATTTAATTTCTACGTAAGAACATTGCTCAAAAAGCAGTGACGGCTTCAGTTGTTACGTGTAATGATAAATACAATCGAATATTGGCGAATCTATATGAAACTGACCGAATGTAACAAATCCGACACTGCATTTTATCACAGTGCATTTATTTAGTATTCTAAAGCATTGATCGAACAATTCCAATTATTAATAGTCAATCAATGCTGAAACATTAGACTTAACAAATTGTACTGCATTTATCTAATGATGTAAGCATTATTTAACAAAATTTGATTGTTTAAATTTTTCTTTCGGGATGCTGCAGTGGAGCAGTGCTTATGTACAAGCCGCCACTGGAGAGGTTGCTAGTTTAGTTTAGATTTACCGTATTTTGTTTTCTGATAAAGCGCCAAATAATTTATTAGCTACAAATTCTGTTTATCAGCGAACATGTAATGGTAAAGCTGTTTTATCTCAGTCGAATTGTTGCTATGTACGAGAAAAAGTTATTTCTCCAGATTTTATTACAGAATTGTTTACATTTAAATGTGATATCACTTCAATGATTTTTTTCTGTTTTTTAATAACTTACAGTATTTGCTATACAATTTCTGAAAGTCACCGTATTAAATTACTTACACAAATTTGCAAATTCAAATTACGAATACGTAGTATTTTATTTATTTTAGGAATAACATATCGCAATTTTACGACAGTTAACAGTTTTATCTTTACTACGATAAAGAGACTAAATAAGTCGGAATCATTTCAGGAACCGCGTTTCCAAATTTACGGGTAAATTGAAAATTTTACAATGGTAACCGAGGTTCGTTTTCGGAACACACTTCATAGTATTACACAGTCGTCTGTTACGTATGTCGTATGTGTGGGGTAGGTGGCTCAGTGGTATCAAGTCGGTCTGTGGATCTTGAGAACCTCTGTGGCTCTGTGGCTCCCCTACCCCTAACATTTTAGGGGGCCGTGAGTTGACGGCTGGTAATTGCACTTAACGTGAAGCGAACCACACCCAATAATGGGTAAAAGGCGTGATGATATATTTATTTTTTGTATGTTACAAATCTTGCTTTGTAGTTATTAGCAAATACAAAATATATTCGTTTTAGAAGTAATAGTCTGATATAAACTCTTTAAATATCTTGATGTATGGTTAATCTTGTATCACAATCATATTTATAAAAGGATATTAGCAAACCATAACATACAATTTCATTCATTTAACGAGGATACTCGTATAATGAGAGCGGATTGAAGCTTTTCAGTTACATTACACAAAATGAAGTCATTAATATGTATATATATATACATATATATATATATATATATATATATATATATATATATATATATATATATATATATATATATATATATATATATATACCGGGAATTTGTTTTATCAGTAAACATAAGGGATATGTCATTACCATAGATACAGTTAAAAAGTTTGACAGCAATGCATTAGAGCGTTTATTTTAAAAGTAAACTTAGGGAAAATAACATTGCTGTCATCTATAGTTGTCAAAATAATAAAACTGTCTTCTTTCAAAATCAGGCCGGGTTAATTGGGGATAAAATAGTGGGGCGTTTTTATATTAATGGAAATATAAATGGGGAAAATTATTTAGAATTGTTACAAGAGAGAGTAATCCCGGGATTAAATAATTTAAATATTGAGGAAGTGTGGTTCCAATAGGATGGTGCTCCCCGCATTATACTCAAAATGTACGAAATTATCTGCACCGGATATTCCCCCGACGATGGATAGAACGAGGTGCAGAAGTGGAGTGGCCTGCAAGGTCACCAGATCTAAGTTTTAACATGATTCTGAGAGAAAAGTGAAAAACGGTCTAATATCACAAGAAATAAACATTGAATCAAATAAAAAAATCAACATAATCACAAGTAGCCACAAGCCTTTCACCGACTAAATGCTTGAAATAAATTTGCAAAACGATTTTATAAAATAAACGTTATTTTATTCCTTTATTGTTTTTTGGGGTGACTTTTTTCGGTGAGTCCCCTTGCGATTAGAGCACCATCTATTTCGAATTGGAAAAAAGTTTCAGATAAAATTAACTTATTTTTTCTCGCAGCATACGAATCTCCAATAAAAAATGGGGGTTCCCATTTAAGGTTTCAAAGTTGCCCCCCCCCCTGCTGGTGGGAGTTGGGGTTTGTGTTTGGTGTGCTTAGATAGGTTTTTGCAAAATATGGAACACGTGTTTTTTTTTGTTTCTTGATTCGATGTGTATTTCTCGAGATATTTCACCGTCCCGGAACTTTTTTAACATCCTGTATAATAATAACATTTATAGTAACTCATTTTTCTTTAATTTGTGGGAATTACACTACATACTGAATACAAATCTCAATGGAGTGATTATGACATTTTAAAAATTGCGCTCTTTCTAACCCACAAGTTTAGTATCTTAAGTAAGTTTATAATAACTGATATTGATTATTTTGACACTAACTTTGTTGGAGACGCTAGTCCGAAGATATTAATAACTGAATATGAACTTTCATAGTGTCAAGATTACTGATAAATCTTTCCATACAGAATGTGTCTAAAACATACGGTAAAAATCTAAGATATGAATCTTTATCAGCCTGTATTATTGAAACGAATCGACTTTTGTATTCATAAAATAACCCAGGATATCATACTTTAAATTTGTGCCATATATTTAAGAAACAGCCTGTATACTAATAAATTTTGTCCATATAATGGTTTACGATTTAAAATATTTTAAAATATAATTATATATTACAGATTTAGGTGTCAAAACTGAGCTACTGTTGATTAAATATTGGTAAAGGTACTTTTAATTCAGGCCGTATAGATGTTAATAAAGGAATTTAAAAAAAATATATTTACCTCGCATTTTTTCAGTCAAAGAGAATATGTGATCAATGTAAACATTTATTTTTTCCTACGGATTGCGTTTACATTTAGCAAGTCATAATTCAATATTTTTAAAATCGTATGACATGTGCATTTGACATTGTACAGATAATATAATGAAACCAATAAATAAAAGTTTTAAAGCTTCTAATTGCCGATGTCAACATAATATCTAAGAAAAACAATATTTTTTCTAATATTATTTTACAAGATAGTCAGTATAATTTGTTTTTTTTTTAATAATTTGGTTAGAAAAATTAGAATCAACTTAATTTGCCAAAATTATCAAATAGCACTGAAATTTCATAAATCACGCAATTTTAAAATATGTTCTTGATAAAATATCACTTTATTTTACTGTGGGTCATGTTCTATCAACTGGTATTAAATTTGGTCCAATGTTTATTATTACTCAAAATTAAGGGCGGGTGAACTATCAACATCACAACATAGATGTGAAATATAATGCATTGCATTATGAAAAATATTTCTTAAAATAAAATATCTATTTGGCAAATAAAAGCTAAATATTTACTTATATAATTTAATTGCATTTCTATGGTTACTCACTATAGAAACTGAATATTTGGTGTCTTTTAACCATTATTTAAAGAGAAATAATAACTAATTCGGATGCAAAATTTTAAACTCTTAACTTTTATGTGAAATATTCTTCTCCAATATTAATTCAGAAGCAACAGCTGCGAAAAGGCTGATCATGTTATTTATTTATTTATGTTAGACTGTACAACAGGAACTTATGGTGTTATTCTGTAATTTTCTATAACGCTACAATTCTGTAAATTTGAACAAAAGCGCATAGATTTTTATTGACAAATACATTTAATGCCATTTGACAATCAAATATGATGCGCTTTTGTTCAGATTTACAGATCTGTAGCGTTATAGAAAATTACAGAATAGCACCATAAATCCCAATTACAGTGCAGGGTGCGGATTCACCGAGCCGCAAAATGGTAGTTCATTTATATTTTTAGCCTATGTGGTATTCGAACTCAGGATCTGAGGATTTGAAAGTTTTAACGCTTACTGCATCACCGTACTACCGTTATGCGCTTAAGATGAGCTTTACGAATAACACCGTGTACATATAATATCTTATTTCTGTTCAGTTCGATAACATCGTGTAATATTTATGACAGCATATTCTGTTAGAATATTCCGGACAAACCAGGACTCGAAAGTTTATTTTCTAGTGAAATGTTTTTTATGTTGTTTTAAGTGTTTCACAGGGATGTATATCTTATTCGTAGCCGTTCTCATCCATCCTTTTCGATAACTTGTATTTATTTATTTTTATTAAGGTGTTATTTTAAAGACATTATCCTTAAGTATTCACTATAAAATAATAAACTAGATATAAACTTTAAATCAATAAATTCAGTCTCTCTCAAGAATCAGATAAAATATAGATAAAATAAGCTACATAGAACACATTCAATTTTACTTACTCTCCCATTTCTAAAATAAAAACAGAAATAAAAATAATCAACAACCAAGAGCATTTTTAAGATATCACAAGAAAGAAGACCAAACTCTCCAGTGACTATACGTCCTTTCTGATCCGAGTGAACGACATCATAATTCATCTTGAAGTTTGTACATGCGGCATTTACATTATTCGGTTCATCTTGTGCAACACTTTGAGAGCAATTTAACAGATGGCGACAGCAGCGTAGAGTGACCAGGGGCAGTCATGGCCGTGACCGCCCTGATAAATGATCACACGTCGTTAGCTCATATGCGTTGCTAGCGTCGACTTTACTAAACGGCACCGCAAAAAAACATACGTAATGAAGAAAAAAATCAACAAAAAATGCTTTTAAAATGTTTTTATTAATTTTGTTTTTACTAACTAAGGGTTGATAATAGTATTAAGCTTTCAGTTTTACTTATGTTTCATATATGTTTCCGGATAAATAATAACAAAATATTACTACAATAATTTCATTTTGCAATAATTTCGTTATTCAATTTTATTCATATTAATTTATTCTGTATACACTGTATGTTAAATAACATGGCATTTACATTATCGTCTTTGTGATACAAAATATTATGTAACTTATTTTGTTATAATGTTTATGTTAATTACACTTTCAATCACGAAATATACAAAGTCAGACGAGGTTTTATAGAAAACACTTACGTACTTCGGATCTGTATGAAAAACTGACTAATAATGATATATTTTAATATTTAATTAATATTGTTAAATTAAATACTTCATTAATGTAAATTAAATTGAAGTATAAAGAGAAAAATTGGTATATCGCCATGATTTAAACCTGGGACTTATAAACTTCGGTCATATGTTTTAAACTAAGCTACGGTCGCCTGTGATTCAAATTTGATTTTATTCCATTTCTTTTTCTTTTTACTTCCTTGTACGAAGTAAAGGAAGTTTTGTAATCGCGAAAATTTTCGGTTCTCAGATTTCAACGGAAATAGGTATTTTGGCCCTCCCTGCATCCATTTTGACTAATTTTGTCATGCCGTCTGTACGTACGTACGTACGCATGTACGTACGTATATATCTCGCAAAACTCAGAAACAGTAAGCCGTAGAAAATTGAAACTTTATATTTAGGACTGTTATAACATCTAGTTGTGCACCTCCCTTTTTGCTCATTATAAAACTACCGGAAGTGGTACTTTACTTGAAGCCTATAATAGATTTTCATGAAAAACTATATTCAAATATAATTTAAAACTTTCCAAATTTGGTATATAAGACTACTATATCAATGGAAATCATATAATAGATTTTGGTTAAAATAGACTAACCGGAAGTGGCACATTACATGAAGCTGCTAACAGTTTTCCTTGAAAAAAATGGTATTATTTTAATTTTAGAAATGAATGCTGCAAATAAAAGTTTTAGAGAATTAAATTCTGCGTCTAGCACATTAAGAATTTTTAAATTAGCCTTTTGCATAAGCGAGATATCTACATTTAAATGTTATATATTTTTTGTTTTTTTTTTAAATTAAGTTTGCTATGGATTAGAACAAAAAATAAAAGATTTAATGTCAAATATGTGCAATTAAAAAAATCTATAGTTTAATACGCGTACAAGGAAGTCATGTGGTGTCCACATCAGATTTTTTGTTATGAGTTATAGGCAGACTCGATCGTATGACTCTTTTATAAACTGAAAGACTTGACACGAGAGTCATCTGCAGTTAAGGAGAATATTAACCAATTGAAATATGTAGTTCTTAGTATTTACTTTTAAAAATTCTAATTAGAATATGTGTATCTACTTTTGAACTTATCAAGTATAAAATTAAATTTAATAAAACACGCTTTTTTAATTCTTCCTACTGCAGATTGTAACGAAAAGAAAATATACATTCAGATCCACATTAATAGTAATATTTATGTTTTTGTTAAATATATTTATGTAAAAGTAAAATAGTAATTGTTAAGTGGATTATATGTTATACATGGATATTAATTATATATATATATATATATATATATATATATATATATATATATATATATATATATATATATATATATATATATATATATATATATATATATATATATATATATATACAGGCTGAGTCTGGGAAGACGCCCCCCCCTTTAACTTTTTTATTATGAGTAATAGAAAAAAATGGTTCATATGAAAGTTTTATTATTTTAAATATACTATTTGATGGCAGATGTAGATATTTTTTATAAAGTCAGGTTTACAAGATACGACTATCAACTTTTAATTTTTAAATAGCAACCTATAATTATTTTACTAAAATAAAAACCGCCATTTTTTTCTCTTTTCAACGGTGTATTAGTTTTTATTAATGTATCTGAAAAAATTCGAGAAAAATAAGAAAATTGAGAAATACTAGAAATAATTTTTATACAAATATTATAGGTGGCTATGTGAAAATAAACAAAATGTAACAGTGTTATACAACTTAACAAACTAAAGCAACAAATTCAGTAACAAAAACAACTTAAAACAAATTATTTTCACGTAGCCACCTATAATATTAGTATAAAAATTATTTCTAGTATTTCTCAATTTTCTTATTTTTCTCGAATTTTTTCAGATACATTAATAAAAACTAATACACCGTTGAAAAGAGAAAAAAATGGCGGTTTTTATTTTAGTAAAATAATTATAGGTTGCTATTTAAAAAATAAAAGTTGATAGTCGTATCTTGTAAACCTGACTTTATAAAAAATATCTACATCTGCCATCAAATAGTATATTTAAAATAATAAAACTTTTATATGAACCATTTTTTTCTATTACTCATAATAAAAAAGTTAAAGGGGGGGGCGTCTTCCCAGACTCACCCTGTATATATATATATATATATATATATATATATATATATATATATATATATATATATATATATATATATATATATATATATATATACAGGGTTGAATTTTCAATGTTATTTTTTAAAATAGAAATTAAAAACGCTTCCTATAAAGTAAATTTCATTTCAACTAAATATTTGACATATTGTAAAATAGTTTGACATTTGTTTGTTACAGTGTTATAATATTTGTTGAACAAGTTTTTGAAGAATATTGTAAGGAAATAGTGAATAAATTTCAAGTGCACAAAATGTTTGACGTATTTATTATAAAATAAGAAAAATATATTATATTGCTACTATAATTTTAACAAATTATAAATTATAAATATTCAGTTCATTTGTTTAATTTTCCAACGCAATGAACTACTGACATTTATGTAATGAAATTTACTTTATAGGAAACGTTTTTAATTTCTGAACAATTTTTGTATTTACGCTTTTGCTCTAAAGTGAATAGGTAAAGAGATACAGCAATATTTAAAAAATAACATTGAAATCCCTATACGCCACATTTCAATTCTACATCCTGTATATATATATATATATATATATATATATATATATATATATATATATATATATATATATAAGAATATATTGAGGATAGGTCAAATTTGAGAAGAATATTTTAATATGAAATGTAAAATTTCATTTGCCGCGTCAAATAATTACTTAAAGGCACTAATAACATTTCACGTACGAGGTGCATACATTATTGTTTATAAAATTGAATTACAATATTTTTAAAAATATAAATTTTTTTCTATAGTCAAGTAACAATTTTTTTTGTCATGAATTTCTAAAATAGAACTCGAGTTATATCGTATTTATTAACGGTGCCGCGGAAATAAAGATTCTAAAAAAACACGTATCTCGAGACGCTAATCGCATCAAGGTGTCTGAGAAACGTAACAACGAAAGTTCAAAAGACGTGTGCATCGCCCTAAAAAACCCCGTGAGGAACAAGATGAGGCTTATGAGTCGATATATATGTTATTATATGGTCCTGGGATAGATGACTAATAAATGGTAAGCTGATGTTTCCATTAAAACAATTTTATCCCATGAATTATAGTACTCAAATCTTTAAACGCGTTTTTCTCGAAACTGCATTTTTCAAACTGGCTACAGTTGCTGTCAAACAACTATTTGTCCGATCGGCCTGAAATTTAAACTATATATTCTTGAAAGTATTCCTCCAGCGATAATTTTTACATAAAAGCTGATAATTGACTGTTTGGCGCGATTTTTATTTTTAAAAAACATGTTTTTCGTATCTCTTTTTTGTTGGTTCGCCTCTAGTTTAACGTGTGTTTTTTTTATATCTTCTCCAGGGACGGAGCTACAATTGTAGCCGAATGTGCGTTTCAAAAAAGGACCCAGATAAAACCAAAAAAAAACTCATATAGCCGAAGACGTATACATTCATATGTATAAATTTGTTTTCATGTACAATAAATAGATTCGTCAGGAGACAAAAAATAAAAAATATTTTCATTTTGTACGAGACACACCCCTTAATAATGGATTATTATTCTCCAGTGTTAATAATGGAAAATGTTAAAGAAAGTTGTGGCGAAATTAATTGTATTATGTATTTCGCTGGATGGACTAATGCTGTATTGCACATTTTGTGCCTCTCCTTTAATGTCTGTATGAGTACAATTTTTCTGAACCAAACACTGCTCATAGTCAAATAATAAAACGAATGTTACAAAAAAGATGCTTTTCGCATGTGTTGTACACATAATTGTTTACATATTGATATGATTGATACATGCATACATAACATCACCATATATTAAATGTAATAGGGTAGTACGAACCCCTGAATCATTCCTGGAAACATTCACTCATCGATTTGACGAAGATAAATATTTAAATTTATTTTGACAGATCTCAAAATTTCGAGACCATGTGACAAAATAGTAAATGATAAATAAAAATCAGAAGGTAAAAGGATATAAATTTAACTACTAAAAATGAAGTATTTACTCTATTTAATTTTTTTTTAAATAGTTAAAAATGTGTCATTCTAAACACAATTTTTTGTTCAAAAAAGAAGACTTTATGATAAATTTACAAAAGATATATGTATATATATATATAGATTTCATTATTTCTAAATCAATTATAGATTTAAAATTATTGCTATCAGAAATTATTCAGATATTTGTCCATTTTTAGCTAAAAGATGGTCCTGTTACCCATCCAAAAGTTGTGGTATTTAAAGAAAACATTACCAATACATTTTTAATAAATATTATTTACAGAATATAGTGTACAAGGCATTGGATATTAATTAAAACTATATGAAACGCTAAATTATTATAATATTGATATCTGAATTATAATATCATAATTTTCGTAATTTGTTATCTCTTTATAATTTTCTTTTCTTCGAAACTATTCACACAGCAATTGAACGTTAGATTCTTGATTTGGGACACGATATTCATCTCGAGCACAAGAGTAATATCGGTGAAAATCGGAGCACCTTCAGTTGTAGCTCCGCACACACGAAGTCACAGATACATCTTAGCTTATCTCCTCTTACAGTTCACATTTTTCCAGATTAACTTTCTATAGATAGTCTCCAAGAATCTCAGCGGCGGGGATGAAAATATATTTAAAGGGGCATGATGCTGAAATAGTATTATTTTATGTTATTCACTAATATTTGATGACTTATTATTTTTATAATTAAATATAGTTATATTAGCGCAAGATTAAAAAAGGATAAAAAGTAATAAGTAAAAGAGTAGAGTAGTAATAGATGAGTAGTTGAATTGTTAGTTGAATCAGATATAAGGCGATAATATAAAATTATGAACATGTAAATAAGAATTATATCCTTAAATCACACAAACATGTGGGGAAGAAAATAATGTAGATACATATTGATATTTAATAGTGCAATCGGAAACAATATGTACTGTCGATATAACACCAAATATCGGAACAAGTATCGATACTTTCGGTATTGAAAATTTACAATTCTTCTATTCTCTAATTGGATCATTATAAATTACTGTTCGAAAAAGTGGCAACCCTTATTTTTCTTAATAATTCTAAAGATTATCATTATTTCGATATTTTGTGCCCAAAAACATTTATTTTGTTACATCTATTTCACATTTATGCCTTCTGTTCTTATACGAAGCAAGCAATAGAAAAAAAATTTTTTTTACTAAAATTTGTAGGGAAACTGCTTCTGAGCTATTATTATATTCTCTTTTTTTATGAGAATAATATAAGATGTAAAGATAAATTATTCTGCTTACAGAATACTGATTTTGTGATAATTTACAAAATAACCATGAAATAGAAAAACTTATCAATACCATATCAAATACAGATAATGATCTAATTACAGAATGGAATGTTTTACTATTTAGTAGAGATGGGGCATGTCGGATCTTTTGATAACCGGATCAGCGAATCTCGGTCGCGAAAAAGATCCGACTCACTGATCTAGATCTTCGAGACCTGGAACACTTTATACATCTTTGTAATTTTCGTCAATGCAGCGGTTCAGTCGTTCAGCGGAACCATTGAACCGCTCGGCGCTCGGCTTCTCAGCTCGGATGCACGAACCGGAAAACGAATAAATAACACAAACGATAGAATGCAAGTTGCTCTGTCGTAGGTTAAGTATTACATTTGTTAATTAATATTTTATTTGCTATTGCAATTAAAGTTATCTATAATGAGTTTCTGGTAAAAAGTAGCTTAATATGGAATTACTGACTTAGGTGACAATAAAGTAAACTTTTATTATTGTTCCCAAATTCTAAGTATTAAAGACTGGAAACCTTCATAGACATTTTAAAACAAAACATTTTGCTGTATACAACTTGCAAAATAGAAAATTGAAAAAATCTGCAAAACTTATTTGATTTATTTTGACAAAGGTACATATAATATACAGTTTTCAATCTATGATAATTTTTAACATTGCTAATCACTATGTGGTATTCTTAATCAAATCGGATTCGTTCGTATATTATCGGGAATTGATCGAGTTCTACGGCGTACATTCATTTGGAGCATCTAGCAATCGAAACGGCGTGGCGCACAGGTCTGCATCAGTAACTGACCGCGACCTGTATCTTTTTCATTTAGCAATTCGGTTCACTTCGTTCACGGTAATGAATCGACTCAATTGAACTGATCGGTCAAGAACTACTCATCTTTACTAATTAAAATAACTGCAAAAATAGACAAATTCATTTATATAAAGAAAAATTGTTAAGGATTTGAAAATGACAATGTGAATTACCAATATTCTGGGAAAAGGTGTGGAATTATCGAAACATAGGTATCAAGTAATAAAATATGTATCGAAAAGAAGGTATTGAGACTGTGTTGGTATCGATATTATCACAATATCGTGTAGGTCTTCCTTAATTACGCATCGTCCGAATACTTCGATTAGGCCAGAAAATTATATTTTATCAAACTACACGAAGAAAAGTTTTGACTCAATGACAGTAGGCAAGTAAGTAAAAACAAAAAATAATATCCAAGACAACGATATACAAGAAATGAGGCGTCACTTTCAAAGTTTGGGAAAATATATCATAGTCCTTGTAAAATAATAAAGTAGCTATGCTATTTGTTAACAACGCAATAATAAATTAATTATATAATTGTGTTTCTTAAGAAATATTGAAAATGCTAGAGACAGAAACAAAATAGATTTACATGTGTCTCGTACAATAAACGAAACTAATGAGGTAATTGTCAAGTCGAATTACCTGTAATTCTTTTCGAACAAGTGCATCTCGGTAAAAGGTACCGTCTCATTTATTATAAAATAAATGTTACTTTTGATGAATACATGAATACTTTTTTGAAACAGTTAGCTTTAACTTTATAAACAGAGGCGTTGTTGTCAACGAAAGACAGGGCTCTTATCCGTCGCCATTTCTTTCACACTATGTGATCAATCATTGAAGATGCGGTCGGATAAGTGTCAATAACGTTTTATTCTGCATAATAGTTCTTTTAAAGATTATCGTAATTTTAACTCTATTTGAAAATATTTATTTATATGATATGGTACACTACGGACAAATAACCAAATGGTACATCCAATATTATACAAAAAATAAAAAAACAAAAACAGAACGTAACAGGTGTGAACTATAACTAACAGAAATAACATTTCATATTTTACCTTTCAAAATAACAATATGTTTATTATATACTTTTTAATACATCTTTTAATTTATTCTCTGTTATATTGAAAAAATCTATATGTTCCGGTAAAGTGTTTAATACTGACCAAACTGTTGAATATTTAAAAAAAATAGTTTTACTAACAGTACCAACAAGTAAATCGTTGTTTCTAGTATTGTACTGAGGAACTCTTAAATTAAGTTTACATAGCAAATCAGGTACATCAATTAGACCAGTGAATAATTTGTAAGTAAAACCAATATAAGATTTTTCCCTGCGTTTCGCTAATGATTCAAATCCAAGTTAAAATAATCTCTCATTATAATTATATTGATTTTTAATTATATTTAGCTTGAAAAGAGTAAAATTAATTATCTTCTTTTGTACTAGCTCGATTCTAATAATTTGAATTTGATTATATGGTGCCCAAATTACGCTACAATATTCTAAGTTACTTCGTACTAATGAATTATACAATAAATGAATAGTATTTACATTCGTGAAATTTTTACATTGGCGTTTAATGAACCCACACATTTTTAAACTTTTCGTAATTATTTTATCAATATGTTTATTAAATTTGAGTTCGGAGTCCAGAACAACTCCCAGATCTACTATTTGTTACTTCTTGGAGAATATTGTTGTTTAAAACATAGTTAGAGGTTATAAACCTTTTCCAACAAATCTAATAAATTTACATTTTGAGATATTTATTTCCATGCCGTTTAAGGAACACCATAGGGCCAATATAAACGGTAACTTGGAACTCGTAATATTGGAGAGTAGGTACTTAAATGCATTTGTAACAATATTATTTAAAGTGAAATGAAATAAAACAACCAATAGGAAAATACTAACATCTTTATGACGAATGATAACCGCACTTCCCGTGCAAAAATATAACACTTACGTGTGGCGTAATGATATATTTGTTTATTTTTATACTAAAACAATCGATAAATGACAAAGATTCATAAATAAAAACGTATGTCTTCATAACGTTGATTTAGCACATTTTTATATCATTATATGTACAAGTAGCTAGGTACTAGATATCAGTGGAGTAGCAACAAATTTAAAATGGGAGGCAGGTTATAATTTTGAAACAATAATCACCCAATCTTTTTAAAGATTATAATACTAATGTGTATAACTTGTCTGCCATAATAAAACTTGCTGGAATATTTGATTAAAAAACAGAGATTGAAATAGGCAAAGTAGTACCATTTTATTTACCAAATTTATTGGCACAAATTTTAAAAAAATAAGAACAAATAAGCAAATTATAACCAATATAATATTTGGTTTACCAGAATACCATATACATTTACCATTTATTTGAGAAATTGGTTCTTATATAATTTTTAAGTTTAAATATATCGGTTAACATTAACTTTAGCAACATGATAATAATGGACTTTCTTAAGCTTCTATTTTAAAATGCTACTTAATACGCCTTAATTGATCTTCAGTTGTTATTCATTTTACACCGTTAAATTTGTCAAAAAATGAGGACCAATTTGCTGTTTGTAGTTAGCATTGGTGGACTACTAAACTACAAGTATACCTGAAATATAAATTGTACATTCGAAACGAATAATTTGTTATTTGTTGATACAGCAATATTATTCGTTTTTAAAGGAGACATGGATGAGGTTGAGTGAAATTCATATTCTTTCCTTCCTTGTGTAAGTATCTGCTACTATATTTTCAATTAATTAAATGAGTTTTATCTACTATATTCTTGGTAAATTGTGTATATCAAATTGTTACAATTTTTTTAAATTTTGACTTGATAATGACCGCATACCTTAGCCGAATCTTCGTCTGAAAATAAAAAATTTAACCAAATTATCTCAAAGGGTATTTCTTGATTCTTAAAGTCAAGTGGCAAATTATATCAAAAAAGAAATCAACAAATATGAAATTTGTTAATTTATATTACATTTCTCTATTATTATTTATGTCAATTTATAGAAATTAGAAGTGCGTAAATTCGGCCCTGTGACGTTATCTAAGTGGAGTATCGGTTTGTTTCCTAATTTTTATTAGAAATGTGCGTTTCGTGCATTGGATGGTTGATAAAATTGAGACTTTTGCATTAATGATTCTTCAAATAATAAAATATAAAATAAAAATTAGTAGTTTCATAAAATAACCGATAAAAAATCTGTTGTGTATAAATGAATAAAATAAATATAAACAATTTTATACCCACTCAACATTCTGTTGTACATAGAGCACCTTTTTCAAATTAAATTTTATATATTTATCACAGAAGAAAATAATATCAAATTCAAAGTTGTTGTTAGCAATTTTAAAATCAAGCGGGATTCTATTAATAAATTTAATCGGTAAATTGATAAATAAAAATATATGATTTGATTTTAAGCTACATATCCCAAGATAGTATTATTTTCACATTGTAACTTTTGTTTCTTATTGCTACATCCGTCTTCAACGAAACTTTTGTAATTTTGCCGTTTTTAAAACGTATATATTTCAACACTATCAATTTAAAAAAATCATGATTGGTAATATAATCACGATTACCATATAAGAATTATATAGTTGTTGATATTTTTTATAATACTTGCATTTACATCTATTTCATTATTCGCCTAAAAATGCCTGCTTCACCTTAAAAATTTGAAATAAGCATATTCGTCATACAAAGTTATAAATTAGCAGTTTTTAATAGCAGATCAATAATTGATCGCGGCGGCACTTGTATTTACGTTAAAGAAAATATAAATTTAAATCATCTCTGTAAAGAGAAAATTTTAGAATTTTCGATTATAAATTTGTTTGAGAATTATAAGTCCATATGTTTTGGAAAGGAATAAACACTTTAGGATCCTTAAATAGTTCAATTTATTTCTTGGACGTTTCGATGGTTAACCCATCATCTTCAGCATTTGTTGTTCACAATGTTATTTTTCAAATCTATACTAATACAAATTTTTACTTCCTTGTACGAAGTAAAGGAAGTATTGTAATCGCGAAAATTTTCGGTTCTCAGATTTCAACGGAAATAGGTGTTTTGGCCCTCCCTGAATCCATTTTGACTAATTTCGTCATGCCGTCTGTACGTACGTATGTACGTACGTATCTCGCATAACTCAAAAACGGTAAGCCGTAGAAAATTGAAACTTTATATTTAGGACTGTTATAACATCTAGTTGTGCACCTCCCTTTTTGGTCATTATACAACTACCGGAAGTGGTACTTTACTTGAAGCCTATAATAGATTTTCATGAAAAACTATATTCAAATATAATTTAAAACTTTCCAAATTTGATATATAAGACTACTATATCAATGGAAATAACATAATAGATTTTGGTTAAAATAGACTAACCGGAAGTGACACATTACATGAAGCTGCTAACAGTTTTCCTTGAAAAAAATGGTATTCTTTTAATTTTAGAAATAAATGCTGCAAATAAAAGTTTTAGAAAATTAAATTCTGCGTCTAGCACATTAAGAATTTTTAAATTAGCTTTTTGCATAAGCGAGATATCTAAATTTAAATATTATATATTTTTTGATTTAAAAAAAAATTAAGTTTGCTATGGATTAGAACAAAAAATAAAAGATTTTATGTCAAATATGTGCAATTAAAAAAATATCTATAGTTTAATACGTGTACAAGGAAGTCATGTGGTGTCCACATCAGATATTTTATTTTATATATTTACATCACTATTTTAAAAATAATGACTTACTTAGTTAATATCTGTTTATTACATTGTCCATTTTAATAAGAATACAACTAATTCAAGAATAGTAAAGCCAACATATTCCTTTCCAAAAATAAATAATAGGATCAACAAGAGTTTCAAAAAATAAGTCCATATGCTTAATTTCTCCATATAACACCGGACAGTGAATGCAAAATATTCTGTGATGAACTAATGTTATTGGTATCATCTTTAACACAAATATATAATAATGGGAACGGACTCAAATATTGATTTAGTAAGAAACCCAAGAATAAAAGAAAGTTTTCTTCCTGCACACAAGGTTTAATTTTATACCCTAATATTTTTATACCAACCAGAATAACAGCTAACACTGCACCATGTATCGATAATATTTACACCAATTTAGAATTTTTTGATTATTCCAAAACATTAAATACAGGATTCTGTTTACACGTACGCATTTCAATGGGTTGGATACAAAGTTTTTTACTGTTAAAAGATATTTGATGTTCATCAAGATTGTCTTGATAAAACAAATGAAAATAAGTTATCGGAACTTGATAAACTGTTAAATTTTTGTGTCGTTTTGAGGTCCTTCATTTAAATATAAAATTTTTCTCTTTAACCTGGGAACGTCTTGTACAAGAAAAGAATAATATAATTCAAAATAAATTACGAGATAATTTTGACATGATTTCGTACCAAGTAAACTTGTTCTCATTTTCATCAAGATCAAATAAGTACTATACTCACTATCATCACTCACCGCATCAACTATAAATAACTTCAAATTATAATAATTATAAAAAATAAAACTTATATATGTATCGAACATAATAACAGCAAATATCAAAATATGACAATAGAGTTCATACTGTACGAACTCCGAAATATACTAACCTCAAACAGGTTCAATACAGTAGTAGCGCCAATGTTTTGTCAAATTGAGATATTGAATATACAGTATTTTAAATTAATGATAATCTAACAATTTTGTAATAAATTTATGATAAAAACTTACTCTCAATTGTTTTCTACACAAAATTATTAGAAATATATCGTATTTCAATTCGATTGGAAAGTTTCTAACAGAGAAAGTAAATTATTGACATCTATGAACCATGGGTTGATGGGCATTTGCCTCAATTCAACGTTAATATTGATAAACAAACAGTGTTATTCAGCCCCTATATATGGGCCTAATTGCAAATCTTCTTTTCAAGCTTGTTACTTTGAATATTACCGTTTTATCATCTTCCTGTCAGTAGTACATTGCTGTGGAATATACATTTCAGAGCTATTTGGGTTCGGCCGCCAGCGCTGTCGAATTAGCCCAGTTAAGCACATTTCGTCGTTAATTTCACGTATCTCAGAAAAATCAGTTTTTGAGTTATGACCAAAAATGGACATCTTTTTAAATGCTTTTTCTTCTCACAAAATGGTGTAACTTAAATTGCCATAGTCTTCGAGTAATAATAGTATTAGTTTGTGGCGTATCTCACAATTTGTTATTTTATAATCTGACAAATGGACGTATCTCGCCTTACGCCACTTTGTGAGATTCTGTTTCATAATGTTTTTATTTACTCTTTTGACGTATCTACATTAGTATAATGGGCCCATTTTGTGAAGCCTAAGTGCGCGTGGGGTTTCTTCACCCCCATCTCAAAATCAGACAACAATCGAGTTCAGACCTGCTAATTCATATTTGGAAGACATCCACTATTTCAGTGCAAGTCAGCAGTTGTCGGTTAACTGTGCAGTATTCTATTATTACCGTGAATTCTAAAAACATAATAATTATTTTTAATATATGACTTCGACTGTACGTACAGTAATGAAGATAATTTTAAAGTTAAATTTTTATGACAGAAAAATTCAGATGACGCGTGGATTCGAACCAGGGACCCTCCGCTTGCCGGGCAGAGATGCTAACCGCTACACCACGTCACCTGTGTCCGACGTATGGCATCAACCGAATTCTTCTGTCATAGTGTCTAACGTAGCATCGATCCCAAAGACTCCTATATCTATGATAGGCATTGACAACGGGTTTCGTCTACAGCGACACAGTTCTGATTTATAGGGAATCATTCCACGAACTAATTTTTAACATATGACTTCGACTGAACGTACAGTAATGAAGATAATTATAAAGTTAAATTTTTATGACAGAAATTTAACTTTAAAATAATAATAATTATAATGGACGTGCTTGTGTTGTGGAAAAACGGCACCAAAAAAATAGTTTTATCAAAAGAACTTATGTTTCGCGGTTGTCTTAAAAAGGGTACCCAAGTAAAAATGTTCTACGACAATATGTGGTACAGTGGAAAAATAATACAGACAGAATATGATGTGATAAGTGAAACAGATTCATCAGAAAATACACCACTGGTTCAAGTCAAGATGACTATATTAGAAAAAAAAGAAAGTGATTCTTCAAGCAACTTACCTTTAGCGCAACTTAAAGCTAATTTCTCAAACCAACAGAAAAGCGAAAATTTGCATCAACGAGCAGGGGAGGAACCGATTAGCAACAGTGAGGAAGAATGGTATGATTCTGACGCGGATCCTCCTCAGGTCCATATATGCGAAGCTTACCAATGTAAACTGGAGTTATTTAGCTCCTGCCATCGTTGTTTTATTTTTTTATGTTATGATCACTTTATAACTAACCCTGACTGCGACAATCATACAAAAAAATGAGAAAGAAAAATCCGAAAATTAGAAAACTTACTAATATAAATATCAAGCTCCAACCTGAACAGCACAAAGTGGAAGGAACTAAGAAAGAAGGAGATCGAAAAAAACAGAAACGCTTTACTAAACAAAAATTAGCTAAAACTCTGAGGAATTCTGGAAAAGAATACACAACAGTAAAGGGGATGAAAACTGTGCAGGCTAGGAGCATGAAGCTAAGTTGCATAGGCGACACTTGCAAAAACCATGGGCGGCTGTGTTCTACAATAGAGAATTCTGAAAGGAGTCTGCTTTTTGATAGCTATTATGCACTTGCAGACATAAACCGCCAACGTGAATATATAGTGCATCATACTGAAATCGTAGACACCAAGCAAAAGACATCAAAAAGAGAAGTGTCGCGCAGACAAAAAACTATTCGTTATTATTTTTCAATAAACAAGAACCGTGTTCCCGTGTGTAAGACCTTTTTTTTAAACACGCTGGTGAGAACTGCCATGAAGAAGGTAAATAAAACCGGTGTTGTTGAATTGGACAGACGTGGTGGTTGTAAATCTGAAGAAATTATTGTAAGAGATCAAATGATTCGTTGTGAAATAGAGAAACACAGAAAAGCTTCCAAAGATGGAATCGCACTATTGCAGAACTAGTTCTAGTAGGGAATATTTACATTCAGAACTCTCAGTTTCGAAAATGTACTATTTGTATTTACAATCATTACCGGAAGGTCGTCCTAAACCAAGTTTATCTACTTATCAAAAAGTATTCAAAACAAAACAATTATCATTCCACTCTCCTAAAAAAGACCAATGCTCATTATGTATGACGTATAAAAAAGGAGAAGCTAGTGTGAAAACGAAATTAGAAGAAAAATATAAAAAACACATTGCAGAGAAAAGTGCTGTTAGACAATTTAAAGACAATAGTAAATTAAATGCTGCTGGTAATCCTACTTTTTTATGTGCATCCTTTGACCTGCAACAAGTAATTTATTTGCCAATTACAAATGAAAGTGCAGTGTTCTACAAAAGACGTTTAGCGGTTTTTAACCTCACATTTTACAATATTTCGAGCAAAGACTGCTTTTGTTATAGCTGGTATGAGGGTGACAGTAAAAAAGGTGCATCAGAAATAGCAACGTGCGTAAATAAAGCTATAATTCCAAAGGGATTAAAGAAATTTCTTTATACTCAGACGGCTGCAGTGGCCAAAATAAAAATAGCATCATGGCCACAATGCTATTGTATACAGTTCTACACAGTACTAACTTAATAGAAATTACTTTGAGATTTTTCGAATCTTTTCACGGGCAGAATGAAGGTGATTCTGTCCATAGTGCTATCTCTCACGCAATAAAACATGCTGGTAATCTCTTTATTCCATCCCAACTTTATCCAATCTTTAAATTAGCTAGGAGGCAACATCCATACGTTGTTTATCCCCTACAGTACGACGACTTCTTAGATTTCAAGGCACTATCGAGAGAATTACGCATTCTAACGATAAAAACTGCAGAAACTGGAGAATCAGTTAAATGGACTGCCATTATGGAATTCAAAGTATCCATACATTACCCACAGCAAATCTTCTTTAAGACGAGCCACCTTGAAGAACAATACAAGTCGTTGTCTTTAAAGCGTCTTAATATGGATCTTAGAAAAGAATACCCGAAACATTTAAATTCTCAACCCAATAAAAATACTCTGATATACAGTCGTTGTGTGTTGGAGCAACTCCAGTTATCATGCTTGAAGAACATAAACAATTTTATCGTTCGCTACCACATTGAAGTTTTCTATTATAAAATTATTGTAATGTTTATAAAAAACTTAATTTTGTTAATTTTTACGTCACAGCAGCAATCATAAAAACGTTTTGTCTTAAAAAAGTATATATTTTTTGTTTAGTTTGTATTGCTTATATTTGGGAAGAATGTCATTTTTATTTTTCTAGAACATTTTACACAATAAAAATAGTTTCATTTAACTATATAAAATACAGTTTCAGCTTTCAGTTTAACAGACGTATGTTACAATACAGTACAATTTTTTAGCCTCACAAATGGTCGTAACTAATTTCATTCGCATAATCTCAAGGTCAGTTTACTTTTTTGCAATATTTTTGTCAAAAACTAGGAAAGGATAGTTCACGCTATAACACTTGTCAAAAATTATTAGAATTTACTTTATATGTCACAGTGCATTTTGAAGCTAAATGTTGTGAAAAACTTTAAATCGCTTTTCTGCAAAACTAGAAAAAATTAGATACGTCAGTTTGTGAAATTAACGATGATTTGTCAAATACACCCCAAGCCAAAGAGTTTTATATTAATTAAATTACCTACACAAATTATCTGTTTTATATATTTTCTTCATTTGTACTTAGTTCTTTGTAAAATTCGATTAAGCGGGTGTTAATTTAATTCTGAACACATTGTCCCTATAGTAGAGTGTAATTTTTGCGTCATGGAAGTGGATAAGGCCTACGTGTGTGCAGTAGTATTGTGATAGCCGATACCACCGAAATGCTGTACGTCGTTACCAAGCCTTTATTCTATTCCAATCATTAGACCTGTCGCCGCAGGCCTAATTATTATTGGGGTAACTCACACCCACACCTACACTGATTTGTTTTTGCAAACATACGCATAATCAACAAATTACACGTACTAAAATTTGTTAAAAGGTCCCTAGAGTTGAACAATAAATTCTTAAAGTCATTGCTAACTTATAACAATTGTTCTAATAATGCACTTCTTAATTACAAAGATGTTCTGAGAAAATAAAATCAATTTTGTTAACAGTCTTGCTATTTATAGTTATATTATTCAATGCTATTATTTGTAAAATTTCTTCTTTTGACCCGTGGAATTAAAAGTTATATTATTGTTATTATTGCAAAGGGTCACAAGAATAAGTCCAATAGTAACATAATTAGTAAAAACAGTCAAAATATTTGTCATTGTATGCAAGACGCATAGTGCTTTACATATAGAATGTCACAAAGCGAGTGGCCGAATATACAACAAGCTATATCATGATAATTACGGTACGTAGGAATTTTTTGCTTTAGATAAATTTTATTTATGAAAGATAATTTTTAAGTTAGCAATTTTTTTTATCCCTTTGTCCTCCCAGACTGTTTTTTTTTTGCAACATTATTATTTTCTCAAAGGTACTCTGAAGCTAATTTTAATGTCAATAAAATAATATTTATCGCCAGTCGACAACTGGTACTTAAAAGTACCACTACAGCTATCCGAATTTCTAAGTCTTATATGGCACAGTTGTTGTTTGCGGCATAAAATACCAGTATTACATATCTATGTAAAACTTATTAGTTTTACATAGATGTGTGATACTGGTACTCGCAATTACGATCTACAATAATATATTTTTAATAAAAATGGGTGTAGCAATGGGGTCTAGTTTTTCACCTGCGGTAGCAAATTTAGTAATGGATCAAAACAATTATTCCTACTTTACCTTTTCATATACAGTTCTTAAAAAAATATGTTGATATTATTTGTTCCATACCTTCCACTGAAACTAATAATATTTTACAATATTTTAATAATTACAATAAAAATTTACAGTTTACGATCGAATTAGAAACAAATAATGAAAGTCCTAATATAGAGCCATTTAATTAAAAAATATTTAAATGAATCATTAAATAAAGATAAAAATATTTTATTTTTAAATAATTTTCCTAAACATATAATTAATAAAATCATTTACAACCAATCTTATCAAAATAAAAAATATATTTTAGCTTATGATACATTCCAGGTTTATCGAATAATTAAAAAAAACTATTACAATCTAAAATTAAAATAGAAGTTGCTTTTAAAAAAGGTAAAACTATTAATTTATTATATAGCAAATTGAAATATAAAATTGATATTTTGTATAGATCAAATGTAATTTATAAAGTCATGTGTAAAAATTGTTCAAGTTGTTATACTGGCCAAACTAAACGCTATATTAAAACTAGAATGTTAGAACATCGTCGAAATTCTTTAAAAACTTCTATTAATAATAATAGTAATTGTGCTTTAGCACAGCATTCTATATCTAATAACCATATTTTTGATTTTGAAAATGGTAAAATTCTTGATATAGAAAAAAATTTAAAAAAACTTTTATTTTTGGAAATGCTGTATATACAAAATAATATAAACAATGTTAACAATAGATCTGATATTGAAAAATTAAATTCTACATATACTCATATTTTAGAATTTTTTAAATAATTATTTTAAAAATTATTTCAAAATTAATTAATTAATTTTCTTTGATCAAGCTATTATCCTTCAAAATTAAATTATTTATTTTTTCAAAGTCTTCTTCATTTTTTTAAATATTGTTTTATAATATTTTAACAAATATAATTTTTCGACGTTTAAAAAAAAAAATATATATATATATATAAATATTTAATTATTTCTATCATTATTTATAATTTTTTGGATAATGTTATTTTTTAAATATTATTATTGTAAGTAATTTAAATTTTATATTAATTATTCTTATAATTGTTAATTAATTTATAATAGTGTGCTGATGAAGGCTAAAGGGTTGGCCGAAACGTCGACGTAATAATAAAAAATAAAAAACTGACTGAATTCCGAAAAAAGTATCATTTCATAAAAAAAATAATAATATTAAAGTTAACATTACATATACTACGTATTTATTAGAAAATATTTATAAAAATATATTTATTTATTCTTTCCAGCTTATATAACATTTTTAAAAATTTGTCTGAGCCATAGGTTTAGTCATTGTAGAAGAAAACACTTAACTGCACAACATACTCGAACTCTGCTTATCATGAGCTATTGTTCCAAACAATAATGAATACTTTGATACTGATCAAATAAATTTTAGATAAAATTATATTTTGAGCAAATCATCTTGGTATCTTATCATCAGTTATCTATATAATTATATATATATACATATATACTGCTAAAAAAAAAATGGAGCCACTTTGCCGAAGCAAAAAAATACGTGTTTTTTAAATGTGAGGCATTTCTTGCAAGGACAAGTTAAACAAAATTTGAAAAAGTCGTCTGGAGATACACTTCTCTTATACGTTTTCCCCGTAGTTTTAACCATTTCACTCCCGTCCACCCTTTGAAAAGTCACCCCATGTGAAGTCATGTTTTCAATCAGAAAATACCGTAACTTTGACGACTCGTAGCTCCAAAAATCACTGTGTATAGGGAGTAATTCGACTTTATTTTCAGACAGCTCATTCAATTTCCTTTTTGGAACACAAAATATCATCCCTTTGGGTGAACAATTGACCGAGTTATAGGGGTTTAAAGTTACCTCTACTGTAACCCTCCTCGTTATGACGAGAGTTAGCAAATAATATACGGGTTCTTGTCAGATTGAAGGACGCAAGTATTAAAGTATGTCTTAATTGTGCTGACTTAGACTTGTTACACTACTTTTTAAGGGTTTTTACCTAAGAATAATCTGGTAAGTGATACGCGTAGAATCAAAAACATGTGGAAAGCTATGAGGATGTTATGGGGGTTGTATATCATCACGCCTTTTACCCATTACTGGATGTGGCACTCTGTAGTAAGCAGATTTCGGTAAGTGATATATTTCTTCGAGTGAAGTGCGGTTACCAGCCGTCAAGTCACGACCCCCAAAGATGTTAGTGGTGGAGAATCCACAGGAGTAGATTTAATTTGGTGAAAATTGTTTGTCAGCTGTGGGGATCGAACCAGGGTTCTCAAGGTCCACAGGCCGACATGATACCATTGAGCCACTTACCCCATTACATACATATATATATATATATATATATATATATATATATATATATATATATATATATATATATATATATATTAGGGTGGCCCTTATTGTGGGTAAGTTCGAATTTTATCGGTCTCCACCCGAAATCTGGTTTAAAATCACAAAAAAGTAATAAATTAATTTTTTGAGATTTTAAAAATAAGTTTAACCCGTGCCTCTAGGCCACTTTCACTTTTGCCTTCAGCTCCCAAATCAGTGACTATTCAAAATGCAATAACTTGTTTGTTTTTCAATATTTTGACACAATTCCAAGCGGGCATTAAATTAGATGAGATAAAGAATCGATCGATTACAATAAACAATACTTTTATATGATTTCTTATTGCTAAACGGATTGGTAAAAACTAACGATAATTGAGTTTTTTTAAATACGCAAAAAGTGATTCACAGTACTGATTCTTTTCCAACAATTTTGTTTTATAAACTATTTTTGATTATTTTACACTGTTTTTGAATAATATTCATATTGATTATAATCAATGTTATAACATTTTTATCATATTTTTAGTCACATATATTTTATCATTTGTATTGTTTATTTGTAAATGTGTATAAGTGAAAGTGGCCTAAAGGCACAGGTTAAACTTATTTTAAAAATCTCAAAAAAATAATTTTTTCTTTTTTGTGATTTTAAACCAGATTTCGGGTGGAGACCGACAAAATTCGAACTTATCGTACCTAAAATAAGGGCTACCCTAATATATATATATATATGTATTCTTTGTTACAATTTACAACGATTGCTCCTTCACTAACATTTCTTATAGAATTTGCACCAACAGCTATTTCGAATGGTTTTATATGATTTTGTCCTTCGGTTCTTGTTTCAGTACATACTTGTTTTTCTTATGGTTTGTTTAATTACTAAGGCTGGGTTATTTATAGTTATTGTTTGTGGTAACTTCTAGATTTAAATTAATTACTATTTTGGAGTATATGCTATTTCAGCAGAAAAATTTGTAATTTCCCCCTGAACTACTTTTTGAATATATCTTACTTATATTATTTCCTTTCTATATTTGTCACAAAATAATTTAAGTCCATAACATTCCTGAATAAATTTATATTTTTTATCTGTAATACCTAAGTATACATTTTAGATTAAACCAATGACGAGATCTCTTCCGACAATGTTGTTACCGTTGAACTCTGATATACTAAAATAATAATTCTTTTCTTCCTCATTGCTATAATCTTTCGTATCACTCATGGACCACTGTTTTTTTGTCTCTGGTTTTTACATCAACGCGCACCGAGCGCGGAGCACACATCTCCCTAAATCGAAACGCGTTTTATGAAATATTTACAAAACTGACTTTAAAAATAAAATAAGTTTTTATTTAACTAAAAAATCTGTGATATATATCTCCTATCATAATAAGTATTTCCCTGGATTACACAAATATTTAGCATCAAAGCTGTAGGTAATATATTATTTATTTTTAATTATTTCACACAATAAAACTTGAAATAATTATCAAATCAAATTATACGCTATGACAGATTACAGATAACATACATACAAGTACATATGTAGGGTTCACAATAGTTTTCTGTATATTTAGCCCGCGAAATGAATGTGTGCAAGGTTTTGTTTTATTTAACATAACCAAAACAACAAAAGTTACCAAACAAAGGTAGAAAAAAAGTATCTGAAATAAATAATTACCGTAAACAATAATGATATTTGAACCAAGACATTCTGAAAGGCCTCGTGCCATTGTCTTCATTTCGTTCACAACTGTGTCCGTATTTGTCAACGTTTAGTAAACAAATACGTCGAATTCTTTATCAAAATTGCACTCGATTTCTTGTAAATAAAACCTGCAGTAGCCGATATGACTCTAACTGAAAAAGTTCTGACTTCATCATCTCTAAAAACAAAAGCGTATCAAAATTGGCAACGCAACTCCACAGTAGATTAATTCTTTTATGACTGTTTGCATGTTTTACTTTAGGTGACACCTTATGAAGTAATACTTAAAGTATAATTATACTTAAAATTATATTCGTGTGCACCAGTTACACTTAAGAAAAGTTTTGCTGGATGTCATTTAGTTTACTTAAATTAGGTTTTTTCTATTTTATAACTGTATCTACATTCAATTCAATTGAAATGTCAAACCTGTGTATATTTTACTGTCAGCTGTGATATTAGTGAACTCTTGGTATATACTTGATTTGATTATTTATTAAAGAAAGATTTAATATTCTTAAAAAGTAAAATAAAATAAATATATTATCATGCCTTTTACACATTACTGAGTGTGGAACTCCTCCGTAACAGATCTCGATAAGTGAAATATTTATTCGTATGAAGTGTGGTTACCTGCCATCAAATCACGGCCCCCAAAGATGTGGTGAAAATTGTTTGTCGACTGTAAAATGGCCGATGAACAAAAAAAAAAGAAAAGGACACTAAGTTCCAGATATGACTAGATATTTTATTGTTAAGTATTGATCAAGATTATAAGCAAATAACCGAATCAAAAGATTGACATCACCAATTTACAAGGGGAACGTGACAATACGTCACAATAAGGCCAAGAGGCCGAAAGCTCTCGGACTGGATACCGTCGTTCTCTTGGTAGAATCATGTATATAAGAAATAATTAATACGTTGCCAGGCCGAGGTATTAGTGATGCAACTAGGTATTTTCTTGTTTCTTATTGATAAATTATTATGTACTCTGCGCCATTTTTAATATTTTTATTCTAGAAAAACATTTTTAAATTACCTCAGTACAGATCATACATTTCTTCCGGGTTTCTGTCGGTGAATAATTTCATGGATCGTTAGAAACTGCGAATTTGAATATGAGCACGATTCAGAGCTTACGATGTTTAAATTTGGATATGTAGCATTCTCTGTTACTTCGGCGAATTTTACATAATTCTGGTATTGTGAATTTTTTGACGAATTTTTATGGGAATCTATTCTAAAATATTCAGTCGGATGGATGAAGGCCTAGTAAATAAAGAATGAATTTAATGTACTATAATGAGAGATCGGAAAACGTAGAAAAATGGCATCAATTTGGATTCGGGTTCAGTGACGAAAAAATAAATGATTCAGATTCGGTACGGGTTCAGATTTTTTTTTGTGTTTCAGTACCGGTACGGTTCCCGTTCGGGCTAAAATAATTATATATCATTAGCAATCAGAAAATCTGTGTATATTTTAAATAAGTAGCGATCTACTCATTAACTGTGTAAGTAGTATTAGTCTATTACACTAATGTCTTGCAGTATTGCTAACGAACAACAAGAGATGTGCCACGTTACCAAACATAGGTAATGCAACAATGTTATAAAAACAATTAAAAAAAATTAGGTTTTGTTAAATTATTTCTATCCCAAACTACAATATTATTATAATTGCCTGCTAGTATGCAACACAAAAGTATTTAAAAATGTTTGTTCAGCAAACCCTGTGTTTTGTACCCGAAGATTCCGGTTCGGGTTCACGTTAAAAAACATGGGTTCGGAACGGTTTTTGGTTTGTTTGCACCTACGGAACATTAGTTTTAAGCTTGACATAAACTGACAATATCACATCAAGTGTTTTACAGCAAAGTAAATCGAATTTAAATTAGTTTCGTTACTGCAAACGAACCAAATAGTTTTATTTGAATATATATGAACCATCCTGACTCCAATTATAGAAGCAGAAGTGTGATATTAAATCAAAAGCTGTAAACTTGTAATTGTGGAAAATATGTTTGTGAAAAATTTACTATAACCGGTGAAAATATAATTAGTGTTATTGTACGTTAAAGCGGTAGGAGGCGCGGATGATACCAAATCCAAAGTCGTAAACGTGAAATTTAGAAAATTATTTTTGTGACCAATAATCTGTAAACTGTAAAAATATATTCAAACTAAAAACAAAATGCGGATATGTAACTAAATCCAAAGTTGTGAACGAAAAAATATTTTTGGAAATGTGAAAACTGTAAATTAAATAAATAATAAAGCGGATAGTGAGATACACTTGTGTTATCGCCAAAACTGATGTAAGCTATAATTTCTAGTGCTTAAGGCTGTTCGACCCTAAAATAAAATTTCGTTTCTTGATTTTGAAATATTCGCCTTGCACTTATACAACCAGCCCAGCACTGCACGTTGTATTTGAGTTCTTCTCAAAAGGGTCATGTCATAAATCATAAAATTTAACAACTTAATCCCTGCGGGTAAAACTAAAATTTTCAATGCTTTCCAACAAGCTAGTTTTTCAGTGTGATGACTTCTTATATATTTCTAATAATACCTACCAACATTTGTAAACTTGTTACCTCATGAATATATTTCTGAGTTTAATTGAATATTACGCAAACAGCTGTTTTCATATGGAAACAGAAGACATAATACCACGTCAAATCTGTTTTAAATTATATTATTGTATTATATTGTGATGTACAGTTGGACTGTATAGACGTGTTTCGCTGTGCGAGCGACGTTCTCTGTATTCAAATTTTAAAATCGTCCGTAAAATCCTCTACATCTTATATTAAATTTTTAAAATTTATTATCATCATGAGTACCCGATTACAAAAAGATGAGATCGCGAATCTAGTGAAGCTGTCGACTGACAAAATTGTTAGTGAATTGTGCACGAAGTTTGACGCTTTAACAAAGCAGGTGGCTAGTTTGCAACAACAACTGACAGCCAAGGACGCTGTTATTGAGGAACTTAGCAACGAGGTCGACCGTTTGCATCAATACAGCAGGAGGAACTGCCTGCGTGTATTTGGAGTACCGGAGACCAAGAACGAGTCCGTTGATGATGTCGTCCAGAAGCTTTGCCAGAATAAGTTAAGCGTCACTCTTAACCCTACTGCTATTGACCGCTGCCATCGACTTGGACCCCGTGTTACAGATAAGTGCCGACCTATCATTATAAAATTCACCCGTTACCATGACCGTGCAATTGTATATAATTCTAAAACTAAATTAAAAGGTACGGGAGTAGTGGTGCGGGAGGACTTAACTCGAGCAAGGCTAGAGATTTTAAATGCTGCGAAACGGAAGTTCGGTCTCCGTAATACGTGGACTCGCGATGGAGTTATCCATGTTAAATTCGGGGATGGAGTTCACAAGCTGTCAACGATGAAGCAGTTCATTGAACTCAAAGATTAAATGCTAAACGTTCTCCTACTTGTTTGATTCGTTTGGTTTTGTCGTTTAGTCGCTTTAGTTCGCACGCACGAATTCTGCCTAGTACAGGACCGGCTTGATTTATTATTATTATTTTTTTTGTTTTTGCAATATTTTTTTTTTGTTTGTCTTTTTTCCTCATACGTACTTATATAATAATTATAAATTTTGTATTTTTGATTTATTTGTTTCCACACATATTATCTTTTGAGTTATGTTATATATTAGTCATGTAAATGTTCGATCGTTATCATCTTGCCTTCTTGAATTTAGGGACTTTGTTTTAGAACATAATTTTGATATATTAGGTATTAGTGAAACCTGGTTATCTGATTCGGACGATAGTTCAAATTTTGTAATACCGAACTACACATTAATTCGCAGTGACATCAAGTCCTGTTTATTAAAATATGTTACGCATCACTGTCAAAATATGAACAATAACAGTACATCATTAGAGCAGTGTTGGTTATCGTTAAAACTGAATAATATTCTGTTCGCTTTCTGCACCATATACAGGCCGCCGGGAGGTAGTTTTAATGACTCTTTTGATCAATTTGAGAATTCTCTCAGTTTCATTTTTCCTCAAGTTGACCATGTTTTTTGCGTGGGAGATATAAATGTAAACATGTTAAATATAATAAACTCAGCAGTCAATTCTTTTATAATGTTGCTGGACCAATTCAGTCTGCATCAGATCGTTACTCAACCTACGAGAGTCACGCCCACTTCTGAAACCCTTATAGACATTATGGTAACATCTCATGCTGAATTGTGTTCCAATGTGGTCAGTATGAATGTTCACGGTATGTCAGATCATATGCTCACAGCTTGCCACTACAATATTTCTTCTCCAAAAAATGAGCCTCGAGTACTTTATGTTCGTGACTTCAAAAATATAAATCTTGCAGAATTTCATGCTGCTATTAATTCTATTGACTGGCATCCGTTTTACATGTGTAGTGATGTCAATGAAAAATTGCTAATATTTAACACCTACATTGTGAACGTATTCAACACCTATGCACCTATTAAAAAATTAATTATTACTCATAAATCATCCAAACCATGGATTACTGATGTTATTAAGGTTATGATAAGGTTTAGAAATAACGCCTATTCAAGTTTTAAAAGAACACGAAGTCAGGCTCACTGGAACTACTACAAATCCTTACGTAATCTAGTCACTAAATCTATACGTCTTGAAAAACAAGTGTACATGAATTACAAAATGCAAACCAGCAATAACTTATGGGATGCTTTCAAAGAATTTAATGTTATTTCTAAAAATCATTGCAATCTTTCCCATATTATTAATGATGTCAATATTCTTAATTCTCATTTCTTAAATTCTAGCAGTACCCTCTCACCTAATCCTGACACTATTTCCTTCTACAATAATAATTTCCTAAA
Source organism: Pterostichus niger (assembly GCA_947425015.1). Taxonomy (NCBI): domain Eukaryota; kingdom Metazoa; phylum Arthropoda; class Insecta; order Coleoptera; family Carabidae; genus Pterostichus; species Pterostichus niger. The sequence continues at coordinate 26,010,354 of OX380337.1, read as the reverse complement.
TGATAATCATAATTTCTCTTTCTGTACAGTTACTATTGATGTAATTTCCAAATTTTTTAACTCCTTAACCTCTAATTCCCCAGGTGATGATGGCATAAGTTTAAAAATGTTAAAATTAATCTTTCCTTTGATTGCTCTTCAGCTTACGCATCTTATAAACTCCTGTATCCTATCTTCCACATTTCCTAACGCTTGGAAAATTGCATCCATTGTCCCCATTCCCAAGTGTAACAATCCTGAATCCTACAATGATCTACGTCCTATAAGCATTCTTCCAGTTCTTTCAAAAATTCTGGAGAAGATAATGCATTTTCAAATATCTACTTACATAAATAACATTAACATTCTCCCTGACAAGCAATCTGGTTTCAGGGCAGGATTTAGTACTACTACTGCACTATTAAATGTAACAGACGATATATTTAAAAGTCTGGATAATAAGGAAATGGTTCTTCTTGTTCTTTTGGATTTTAGTAAGGCGTTTGATACTATTAATCATGATCTTTTGTTAGCAAAAATAAAATATCTAGGTTTTGCCGAAGCAAGTTTAGCATTTATCAGGTGTTATTTTAGTAATCGTACACAAAAAGTTGTTAGCAATAATAATGTTTCTCAGTATTTATCTATTACAAAGGGAGTGGCACAAGGATCTGTATGTGGTCCATTATTCTTCTCATTATATACATTTGATTTACCCAAGTGCACGTTGTATTCTACTATGCACATGTATGCAGATGACAGTCAATTATTTCTTTCATTCGATCCTAGCAATTACATGCATACCGTTAATTGCATAAATAAAGATTTGGAAAATATCTCCAATTATTCTAAAAACAATAGTCTCCTAATTAATTCCTCTAAGAGTGCTGTAATGTTGTTTGGCAACAGAAATGTGCGTGAAGATTTAATAAATAACAACTTGTTTGATGTCAGGCTGAACGACCAGAAGCTTAAAATCTATAAGGTTTTTAAAAACCTTGGGTTAATATTTGATTGTGAACTAAGGTTCAACCAATATATTACACTGCTGATAAAGAAAGCATATTTAGCCCTTAAAAATCTTTATATGAACCGTTTCATTTTATCTAAAAAACATAAAGCACTTTTATCTGATGCTCTTGTACTCTCTATATTTAATTATTGTGACGTTATTTATGGTCCCTGCATAAGTGTAAGGGATGCGCTAAGAATACAGAGAGTGCAAAATATGTGTGTCAGATTCGTGTTTGGGCTTAGGAGGTATGATTCTGTGAGGTCTCATATCTCGACTCTTGGCTGGCTGAATATGGAACAAAGGCGTCTCCATCATAGTGCTTGTATGATATATCGTATCTTAAGTTCATCAACACCATCCTATCTCTTCAATAAAATTTCATTTCGTGCATGTTTACATAAACGAAATTTGAGACACCCCAATACACTTCATACTCCAACTCATCATTCCTCTATGTTTCAACGAAGCTTTAGCTTCAACTGCTCACTCATTTTTAATAACCAGGTTCCTGATCACCTAAAGTCACTAACGTCACATGCTTTTGCATTGTATTTCAAAAGGCACTTGCTGACGAACTCGCATTAAAATTTCTCTAATAGGTATAATTAATATGTGTATTTCATGTATAATATGTATGTCTTCTTCTAAATTTATATTTTTTGTTGTATATAATAACTTTGATTGTATGTCACAGTCGCTGTGGAATTTTTCTTGTATTTGTAAATGAAAAGGTTAAGTGTAAGAGGAGCCATTGGCTCAACTTTGCCAAATAAAATTCGTTTATTATTATTATTATTAATTATAATACATGTAGACAGTGTTGTAATAGATAATAATATATTTAATCCAGATGAAGATAAAGAGAACTATTCGATTTTTAATCTATATAAGATAATAGATAAATATGGAAATTTTGTAAATATATTTTAGTTCTTTGTTCTTAGTTCTTTTGTAAATATATTTCAGCAACTGGTCGGCCGACCGACCCCCTGGTCGTATCCACTCCTAACTGGTTGACCCTTCGTAATTACCTAATCTTAACATTTTTACCCAATCAATTTTAAGACACCCCGAACAAATATTAACGTGCGAAAATATGTAGCGGAAAATTTATTACGATTTCGAACGGCTGTAACCAAAGCAGTCGAATACAGACAAAAAATGCAAGTTCCAATCACCGAAAAAGTACGAGAATTAAGAAAAGATATTTTAAACGGTCCATCTCACATATTTGGAGACCATAATAATTGCGAAGAAAGAAATTATTTCTGTACAAAACGAAATGAGTTCCCAATCTTTAATGCCTTGGACAGTAAAGATATTTTTGAAAAAGTAATGGCTGCAGTTCAAAGAGTAGCCAGTAATGCGGAAAGTTTAATTGAAGGTCAAAATAACAACTCCGCAGAATCATTTAATAGTGTTGTTGCTAAATTTGTTGGAGGCAAAAGAGTGAATTTCTCACTGAGAAATGGATATAATGTGCGATGTGATGCAGCTATACTTTCTCAAAATGCAGACAATTTTCATGAAAGTCTACAGACATATTTGGGTAGCAGAAACACAGGCGTATACACAAGAAAATATGCAAGAAAAATTCAAAAAAATTAATTAAAAAGGACATCAAAAACCGCCAATAAGAAAAGAAAAACTAATAACGGTGCAGATGCTGATTCGGAATATGGACCAAATGCAGCAAATCCAATTGAAGACATGTCAAATGAAAAATTTGAAAAAGAAAAAAAAATTTCTGCAATCAATAATGGAAGTCAATAAAATTGAAATATTTGAAAAAACAGTGGAACAAAGCTACTCTGATATTTGGCATCAAGAGAGAAGAAAGCGACTTACGGCTTCAAATTTTGGAAGTATTTGTAAAAAAAAAGATTCAACACCTATGGGAAAGAAGGTATTTAATTTACTGTATAGTAATTTTAGAGGAAATTTGAACACTATGTACGGCGTACAAAATGAAAAAGTTGCTATACATATATTTGAAGAGAAGTTTCATGTGAAGAAAATGAAATTAACTTTCTTAAAAACGGTGAGATAATGTTAAAAGAAAATCATAATTATAAGTACCAAATTCAAGGTCAACTCCACATAACGAAAAGAAAATCTTGTTATTTTGTTGTATGGAACCCACTTGATATATTTGTACAAGAAATTCATCGTGACGAGATATTTTGGCAAGAAAAAATGGAAGAGCAATTGAAGAAATTTTATTACCAAGGGATTTTGCCAGAATTAATTGATTCGAGATATATACGTAACTTACCTCCCCGCGTAGCATATTAGTACTTTTTAATCTTGTAATTTGGACTTTTAATAATATTTGAGGCATATCATGTTAGTCTAATATTTTTGTTATTTTCTCAGTGAAAATGAAAAAATGAAACATGCAGAGTGCAATTTTTGTATTAGTAATTTGTGTTTAAGATATATATTTATTTATCAAACCAAATTTTTTTTTAGTAATAGTTGTTATATATAATAATAATTCTGAATTATGTAACTTCTTTGACTTCTGCATTAATAGAACCTGTAGTAAATAAATTATTATCTATTCAATTTTCTGCATTTTTTGCACTGGGTGCTCACATCTAACCATTTCTTACCAAAATATTAATTAGGAATAATTTTTTTTTGTATCTTTGGCAGCTAATCATTTGCTTTATTGAGAAATATAATTCAAAGTACATAATATTAATGTAACAAAAATTTTGTATTGAGAATCAATCAAATTTAAAAATTTATATTTAAACAAGAAATAGTATTATTTCATATTTATACCTGTACGATATTGTGTTTGAGGACAGAAAGATTATCCCCTACTGATTTTATTACGGTTGGGTTACTTGAAGAGGTAGGTAGAAAACTAAGAGTGAAATAAGTTGCCTAAATACCGGCGTAACGTGTAAAAATATGTCCTAAAATTGTCTGAAAAATTTGTATTTGTTCAACACATTTTCCCATTTTTTGCGAGAACGAATAATTTAATAATTTCGTCTTTAGGCTCCTCGAGAATAATAAAACTAATGCTACAAAATAGCATGAAGCAAATTTAAATAAAAAAATCGTGATAGAAAATATGAGCATTATTATATTGCAATTTGTAGAAGCGATATTTTTTTAATGATTATATATTTCAAAATATTAAGGATGACAGTTTATTTATAAAGTATTGAACAATACGTGTATGTTTTGTAATCATAACAAACACTTCACTGACGAGAAATCGATTGCAAAAGTTAAACAAAAATGCCAGTTCTATGAGACAGGGGTCGAACAGCCTTAAGTGCTTTTCTTACAAATATGTAATTAAACCATAATAATACATAGTTGCATGTTAGGTTATTTAATATTGGCGAATAGATACCTCATTTTAGTGCAGACAAGAATGTAGGTATAGAAAATTTGCACAAAAGAGTCAATATTTTACAAAGAAATTATAGCTAACTCACTTTTGGCAACAAACAAATTAACAAACCGTGCGAAGAACTGGTACGTTCCACAGGTTGAGTTAGCCGAAGTACCGTTGAAAGAGTTAAAAAACAAATTGAAAATAACTTTTGAGTCGGTAGTTCAACTATCATTTTTTATGCAATACATGTCAGAAAGTGGCAAAAATCTGAGAGAATATGAAAATATTTTCACGTAAATTTAATATGATCAACATATTTAGCGTGTACCATATTAAGAGTATAACAACTGAATCCATGTTTTCTCTAAATATTACTTAAGCATTCATTATTGTACTTGCCTCCATGATCACATCTAAAATATTTGAGTTTCTTTCCAGTTTATTTTCTATATTCCTTCTGCAATACTCTTTTCACTACTAGTCATACAGAGAAACTTTTTTGTTATGAATAGCATATCGTGAAAGTATAATCTAGAGATTTTATTTATTCACATTTTATGGATAAAAATAGTTTTCGTACAGCTAACAGACGATACACTACAATTATCATATATGTTAGCTTTAATTCAGTACAATGTTTTCTAAGTTACTGGAGTTTTGAAGTACTTGGAGATCTTGTACTACCAAAAACGATGGAATCTTTATGTTCAGCTTTATGTTTTTTTTTTTCATAAAATATCTGTAATTCCTTGGTCCTTATAGTTAAATAGGAAACAAAACTCCTATCTCTTACATCTAATACATTGCAATGATCTGGTAAAACAAAAAATTACTATAATAATGTGAAAGCCCTACGTGTAACTGTAATTTTAATGACGATATATATATATATATATGGTTATATCATTTATCATTTTTAATTATTTTATAAAAAAAAGGTTATATTTAAAAACTAGAGATGGGCGAATATCAAATTTCTCGAATTCGAATATCGAATACGAATATTAATCAGATCGCGAATATTCGAGGTACTCGAATATTCGAATACTCCTAAAAGTTAATTTATTTGACTAAAGTTAATTTATATTATGACAGAAAAATTCTGATGACGCCTGGATTCGAACCAGGGACCTTCCGCATACCGGGCAGAGATGCTAACCGCTACACCACGTCACCTGTGTTCGAAATATGGCATCAACTGAATTTTTCTGTCACAGTGTCTAAGCGTAGCTTCGTTCCGAGAGACTCCTATATAGGCATTGACAACCGGGTTCGTCTACAGTGACACAGTTTTTGATTATAAGGGAATCATACCCAAGCTTAGAGCTAATATTATTAAGTTGTGTGATTATTAGCTCTAAGCTTGGGTATGATTCCCTTATAATCAAAAACTGTGTCACTGTAGACCTGTAGTACTACAGGTATGATTACCTTTAATAATCACACAACTTAATAATATTAGCTCTAATCATACCTGTAGTACTACAGGTCTACAGTGACACAGTTTTTGATTATAAGGGAATCATACCCAAGCTTAGAGCTAATATTATTAAGTTGTGTGATTATTAAAGGTAATCATACCTGTAGTACTACAGGTATGATTACCTTTAATAATCACACAACTTAATACTATTAGCTCTAAGCTTGGGTATGATTCCCTTATAATCAAAAACTGTGTCACTGTAGACGAACCCGGTTGTCAATGCCTATATAGGAGTCTCTCGGAACGAAGCTACGCGTAGACACTGTGACAGAAAAATTCAGTTGATGCCATATTTCGAACACAGGTGACGTGGTGTAGCGGTTAGCATCTCTGCCCGGTATGCGGAAGGTCCCTGGTTCGAATCCAGGCGTCATCAGAATTTTTCTGTCATAATATAAATTAACTTTAGTCAAAAACTACAGGTATGATTACCTTTAATAATCACACAACTTAATAATATTAGTTAATTTATTTATTATTAATAATTATTTAATTATGTCCTTTTCATTATTTGAATGAAATTTTTAAGATAAAATAAAATTAAAACAAAAAGTACAAACAAAAAAGAAAAGAAAAAGACGAAAAATTCAAATTTAAGGTGAAACCGTTTCACCTTAATTTTGAAGTTTTCGTCTTTTTTTTCGGCCCGTACGTTTCATTGAAACATACGGGCTGATGTTGACGAAAAACAAATTTGAAATATGGTACGTCTTCATGGTTTTGAAACAAAATATCTTTGTTATTAATAACTCAAAGTATTGTACGAGCAATAGCTTTACCCATTAACCGCCAACGTCCCATTTATATTTGGCTGTAATACTTTTTTTTACATTTATAATGTATATTTTTTTCAATGAATATATTAATTAGTTATGTTATGACAGCCAGTCACAGCCAATTTTCAAATATTTGCAAAACCAATAATTTTAAAAATATTCAAAGTTACTTAATTTCGGTGTTTTGAACAATTATATTTCAAGGTCAGATATATTTTAACACTTAGTATGTATAACTTTTATTATTATATATTTATTACATGAAACATTAGCCTTGTCCTATACTGTATTTATTTAATTTTTTTTTTTTCTCTTATGTGACAAAAATGTGAACATTTATTGCGTCCCATAAATGGGACTTTGGCGGAGAGTGGCTATACGACTTTATAGCTAGCGCATGACCAAGGAGCATGACAAACAGAACTTTAGACGCGGCTGGCGCTAGAGGTTTGGTTATGTTTGACGCAATGGCTTGTTGAATATAATTATATAAAGTATTGTTAGTATTTGTGTGGCCTATTGTATCAATTTATTGTATTGCAATGTCTTGAAAAACATTTCTTAGGGTAAAAGATATAGAAAATCTGTTCGAAGATGATGAGTTTTTCGCTGATTTACAAGAGTTAGATGTGAATAAAATAAACATAAGTATAATTACCCCGCAGCCCGACGATCAGACCAACTTGGAAGATTTTGATGAAAACGATTTATCAGACTATGACTACGTACGGGATACTGCAGGTACTGTCGAACTATGCATGCCCTATTCTAACAATCAGGATAATGAAATCAGTAGTGACGAGGATGTACCATTACTGACACTAAAAAGAATGTTATCACAATATAAAAGTAATTCTGTAACGAGTAGTTTGTGTAATCAGGAACCCTCTACTTCTAAAAGTACGAAAGGTGAAAAACGGCAAACTTCCATATGTAAAAATAGCAAACAAGAGATTATTACAAACTGGGATAAAATACCGCCAGTGTATTCCACTACTACTAAGCCATCACAAAATAAATTTGAAAATGTAAACGCATTATATGGCAAAACTGCTGTTGAGATTTTTCAGGAGTTTTTTACCGACCAACTCTTTGTACTTATAATTGAACAAACATTATTATATGCAAAACAAAAAAATTATCCCAATTTTTACCTTGATACAAATCAAATAAAGTGTTTTATAGGTAGTATCCCTTCTCGATATCCGCAGAAAAATCGCTCTCGCTTATCTTGCAAAAAACATAAGCTCCGCTCCGAAAAGACTAGGTCCACAGAAGTCAAAATTATTAGGAGGACGTGTCTGCGTAGATATTAGATTTGATGGGGTCAATCACTCGATTATTCCAATAACTACTCAAAGATGATGTGCTCAATGCGGCAAAAAAACAAAACGTATTTGCGGCAAATGCGACGTTGCCTTACATGACTGCTGTTTTGCGCCATTCCATACAAAATAATTTTTTAAAACATACTGTAGATATATATATATTTTTTGTATTAAAACATCGTGTTTATTATTATAGTATGTTATTTTTGATATTATCCAAATATTATTGGAACGTGCACATTTAAAAAATATATACCTGATTTGCCGCCATTGTCCCAATAATGGGACGGCCCTTCATGACTTACCTTTGGAACTAATTCCGTATATTTTCTCAAAAACTTGTTTTTTAGAACTCAAATAAAGATATTTTTACTGAAAAGGTATTATTTTATTGATCATCGAATTGCGGCGGGTATTGGGTTAAGTTTATGTACAAATAATAAAGAAAAACATAATCAAAAATTGAGGTCAACATATAACGCGATATTCGAGGTATTCGAATGTTCGCTAAACTGACGTTAATATTCGAAAATCTCGAATATCGAATAATGTCAATATTCGCGGCATTCGACTATTCGCGGATGATATTCGCCCATCTCTATTAAAAACAATTGTTATGGCCTGAAGATAACCGAAAAAAACTGTTTTAAATTTAATTAGCAACAAACAATATTTTACACATTTTTTTATTTTGATGTTATATTTAATGAATATATGAAGTAGGTGGCTCAGTGGTATCGAGTCGGCCTGGGGATCTTGAGAACCCTGGTTCGATCCTCACAGCCGCCAAACAATTTTCACCAATTTAAATCTACACCTGTGGATCCCCCACCACTGATAACTTTGGAGGTCGTGATTTGACGGCTGGTAACCGCACTTACCGAGATCTGCTTCGGCAGAGTTCCACACCCAGTAATGGGTAAAAGGCGTGATGATATATTTATTTATTATTTATTTATTTAATTAATATTAAAATGATTATTTTTATATCAATAACAAAGCTTGGAAATAATAATGATTGACATTATAACGTTTTAAAATACTGAACTATCAAAAATTCCTGATGAAAAGTTACTAAAGCAGCGCGAGACAAAATTTAATGCGCAACGTAGTGCAGTCATGTAGTCGAACGTGATATAAACCGGTTTCAACGTTGTAAACTAACAATATATATACAGGGTGTTTCACAACTTAGAGCAAAAAATTAAAGAGTATATTCTGTACGACGTGCTGATCATGAAACAAAAAGAATTTTTTTAAAATTCGAAAAATTAAGGGTTATTAACCTAAAACATTTTTTGTAGTACTGCACTGGATTCGCTTTCTTATTAAACACAAACAATGAAGTAGGTATCAACTACGAAAGAATAATTACACAATTAAATTATTAGCAGTTATTTATAATAGAATTTTATTTAATTAATAACTTTAACATAATCATCCACCCAGTGGCAGTGGCAACAAAACATTTTGGACTGGGAAACATAGAAAATAGTTTTGCGATTTAAAAAAAAATCATTTTGTTTCATGATCAGCACGTCGTACAGAATATACCCTTTAAATTTTTGCTCATATATATATATATATATATATATATATATATATAGATTCATCATGGTCAGTTGACTCTACCGGAAAGATTGTCAATCGTGGCTTTTGCTAGTGTCAATTGTTTGAGGCACATGATGTGAGAGAAATCTTGAAAAAACCTGCATTCTTGGAGCAAAATTAATTAAGACCGAGGCAGCTTTGAATTTTTTAAGAAGAACATCTACGTCTGTTTTGACTTTTATTAGGGGACACGTCACATTTTTAATCATTAATTAAATTGTAATATATTTATATATGGATCTCTGCACAACAAGAACTTAATCCCAATTATAGTACATGATTCGCACTTACCGAACCGCATTGTGATAGTTCATATATTTTTAGCTTAAGTGAAATTCGAATTCGGGATCTCCTGTTTCGAATACCGTAACGCTATCCACACCACTGTATTGCCAATGTCATTAGAAATCTGTCATGTTTGGTATCACACTAAAGGGTTTGAAGAGACATTTCAAACGTAATTATTAAAAATTGTGATCAACTGATTATCAATGGTTTTTTTCTAAAAGTAATTAAAAACATTCCGTGTTTGGTACCATACTGAATGGTTCGAAGATAGATTTAGTGCAGCATAATTAAAAATTATAATCGATTGATTGTCAATTGTTTTTCATGTCATGTCATTAAAAATCTGTTGTTTTCGTGGTCAAATAAAAGATTATGAAGAGAGATTTTGAGAAGAATGGCAAAAATGTGTTCTAATGAAAGCTCTGAGAGATAATGTTAATATAATTCAGCAATGAATTGATTGAAAATTATTTTTTCTTAAGACTCCGCGAAGCCCAGCGTGAGGGACGACGAATCCGACGCGATCGCTATTGTACTACTAAACTGCATTCAACACCGGTACGTTCCATATGACATGACCAAACCATCTCAAATAACTAACGGTTGGAGAAAGAATTATAAAACATTATTTTCGTAACACATGCACAAGAAACACGTTCTTATTCCCTAATTTTAGAAAGAGAAACACTGCTTTTCATAATGTTTCTCTCCCTAGATACGATGTTTCTCTCCCTAGGTAGCACGTTTCTCTCCCTAGAGACTACGATTATTAGCTGTTTGCGGCGTTTCCTAGGTAACTAGTTACGCAACCCATATTTGACATTTGTCTCGATAAGACGGTAATTTTTGTGCACACAAATATGATATGCTTCACGGGGATTATCCCTTGTGTGAAGTTGCCAACTTCACACGAGGGAATAATCGCTTGTTTCTCTCCCTTGATGCATAACATACTATTTTATCGAATGAATATTTAAAAGCAACTTATTTAAAAGGGACAATTGAATACGTAGACTTATTAACCAAATAGTTTTATTTTCAAAAAGTTTTCAACAATTTAGCAGCATAATTTTTGTCGTCAATACTAGATAGATATATTCAAACAGTGTTAGTGCATATAATAGTATATAATGTTCGGATAGTAATTTGATATTTATTTAAATAAAAAAGGAATTATAACCTAGTTAAGATAATTATTAGTGACAGGGCAAGAGTTATGAGATTTAATTAAAAGATAACACAATTCAGAATATAGATTAAGCTTCCAGCACTTAATTAATGCAATCAAATGTATGTTCTAGATGTGTGTAATGATATGTGTATTATAAACGAACATTTCAACGGATATTAGTTTCTACCTAGAAAATAGAAAGTAATTTGTAATTTTTCGCTTTTGAAGTTTAAAATTCCTTATAGTCATATTTAAAGTTAGTAAATGTATAAAATTTGTTTAATTCAGGTAGTTGATTAGATATCTAGTTCCCAATCCTGGCCTATGCCAAAAACTTTTCATCACCTAAAAATTCAACTATTAGCTCGTTAATCACTAATGAATAGAACCATAACAAAACAACTGAGAATTGTACTTTATACTTAAAAATTCCATCTATCAAGATACACATGCATTCAAAAATGTTTAAGACCCCTATTGAAATGATACCTCTATATCAGATTTTCAACACTTTGGGTGTCCCTAGGAAACTACACTATACGAGTAATAATATATGCAAAGGAAATATATATTCAGACACACTACTATATTCAACATATAGTTTAACGAATACAAGACTTTATATATGAGATCGACCATTTTTATGCTTGAAAAATTACCCGATGCTTATTTTGTTGTTTACCGAAAACTCTCCCATATTAACACATCTCCAACCTAACTTATGGCAGGAATATTTAAACTGAGGTCATAACATTACATTCTCCTTAAATTGATATAATAATTTTCAATGATTGCCACATTAGACTTTTCCTTATTTATTATATCAGATTTTAAATTTTTTTGAATAGATTGTATACATTTAAATTCTTTTAGGTTATTATTTATTACAAGATCCTGATGATAATTATTTATTCAATAATAGTTTCCAATACAAGTATGGTCTACATGTACATACATGTACATCAATTTCTACATTATAAGTAGTTGGATTAATTTTAACTTTAATTAGCTTTAAGGACCATTTAAAAGTTCCATGTCATCAACTTCAAATGTTTTAAATCCATTTATATTCTTATTACTATTATTACTTTCAAGAATTTTAATTGTCTTTCTAATAATGATAAACTGGTAATTTCTTCTAGTATATTTATCTTATACTTACTGGATCATTAAATATTTGTTTTAAAAGAGTCTATTTAATTATTTGAACGTATCGTTTAATTACACCGTTTGACGAAGGATGTAAAGGATGTGTTTTAATTAAGTTTATATCTTGTTTATAAATAAATATCATCACGCCTTTTACCCATTACTGAGTGTGGCACTCTGCTTAAGCAGATCTCGGTAAGTGATATATTTTTTTCGCGTGAAGTGCGGTTACCAGTCGTCAAATCACGGCCCCCAAAGATATTAGTGGTGGAGGAGCCACAGGGGTAGATTTTTTAAATTGGTGAAAATTGTTTGTCGGCTGTGGGGATTGAACCAGGGTTCTCAAGATCCACAGGCCGACTCGATACCACTGAGCTACCTACCCCATCTTGTTTATTACAGAATAAAATACATTTTGCCGAATTAAAAGAACGACCATTATGTCTAATAATTTCATCCGGTAACCCAACTACAGCAAAAGATTTCCCAATAGTGTTAATTACTTTATCGGCAGTTGAAGATTTTAAATTCCAAACATCTACCCACTTTGTATAGCTATCCATTAAGATTAGAAATGTTTGACTATTTATCAAACGATAATCAAAATGCAGCTTTTGCCATATTCTTTTTGAGCAAGTCCAACATGATAATGGACCTTGTGTTGTACTAGTTAAATTACTCTGACAACATATACGAGGTCTGTTAGAAAAGTACCCGACCTTTGGAGGGAAAAAAAACTGGCATATCTGGAGCGTTGGAAACCTAATCACCCTCAAAGTATTCTCCTTGGGACTCCACACACTTCCACCAGTGGTGCCGCCATTGTTGGAAGCATTCTGAGAAAGCCTCTTTCGGAATGAAGTTTAGCTCGGCTGTCGTTGCAGCCATAATGTCCTCTCTTATCTTAAATCGCGTTCCTTTCAATGGCCTCTTCAATTTGGGAAACAGTCAGAAGTCTCAGGAGGCCATATCAGGAAAGTAAGAAGACTGTTGAACCACAGGAATCTGAGTTTCCGTCAAAAAAAGTCTGAGTCAAGTACGAGGAATGTGCTGGAGCATTGTCGTGATGAAGACACCAATTTCCTGTTGGGCACAACTTCGGTTTCTTAGTCCGCACAGCATCTCGTAGACGACGGAGGACATCCCTGTAGTCTCACGACGATCCTGTATCATCACAGCGTTCACGTTGGCAAAGACCTTGTCATTTCGGCATGTTGATAGCCGACTGCAGCGTGAATCGCTCTTCACCGTTATGCGATCGTCTTTAAGCCGGTTGTACCACTCCTTAACCTAAGTGATGCCCATAGCATCGTCACTGAAAGCCGTCTGAATCTTCCGAATGGTTTCCACCTGGCTATCGCCCAGTTTCTGGCAAAATTTAATGCCGTAACGCTACTCCAGTCATTCCGTCATTTTCCTTGTAATGAAAAATCGACGAGAGCACTACACACTACTTCACTCAAATGCTGCTTGCCAGCAACAGACTCTATTGACTAGCGAAAAAAAAATACTTATGTGCATGAAGGTTCGAGGTCGGCTCATGCAAGCGCGCTTGTTTAAAATCCGTCAGGTTTTCGCAAAAAAAGGTCGGATACTTTTTTAATAGACCTCGTACAATCTTTATCACAATCTTCAATATCTTTATTTATATTTGCCCAAAAAACATATTGTCTTGCTAGCATTTACATGCGAACAATATTCGTATATTATTCATGTAACAACATTAGGTAACATATTAGATCTAAGTTTATATCTTCACGTAAATGGAAAATGATTTAATGTCATCTGAAACTTCACTTGGCCAACCATTAATAAAATAATTTTTAACAATAGATAATTACACGTCCCTACTAGTTTTTCGTGCTGTCTTTGTATGACATTGGTAACTCTTTTACAATTGAGAAATATTCTATGCATTTCTCTGTATTATTTTTTGTTATAGGAAGATGTAACAACGCATCAACATGTGATATATTTTTACCTGATTTTAATTTTACTTCAAAATCATATACTGATAATGCTACAATCCATCTCGTATGTATGTGTACTGCTGCTACATATGATTTTTATTAGGTGATAATATAGCTTGCAATGGACGATTATCAGTATATAGAATAAACTTACGCCCGTATAAATATTTATTAAATATTTTAACACCGTAAACTTTTACTAACGCCTTTTTGTCTAGGTGCACATAATTTCTTTAAGCCTTTGATAAAGTTCCTGATGCAAATAAAAATGGTCTTTCTTCTCCATCCTCTAAAATGTGAGAGAGAATAGCACCCATATGCATCACACGTTAGTGTCAATGATAATTTTGTATTAAAAAGTACTAATATTTGATTTTTCGATAGTACTGTTTTACTTCGTCTGTAACATTCGTCTACTTCTTTAACAAACTTACTATTATTATTTTACAACTTGTACAGTTGTGTTAATGTGAAGCTAGCACCGGAGTAAATATACCATAATAATATAAAAGCCCTAAGTGTGACCGTAATTATATTAAATAGAGATGGGCGAATATCATCCGCGAATAGTCGAATTTTTTGACTATGTTTTTTTATCATTTGTCCATAAACTTAAAGCTATTACAATACTTTGAAGTTATTAATAACAAAGATATTTTGTTTCAAAACTATGAAGACATACCATATTTCAAATTTGTTTTTCGCCTACATTTGAAGTTTTCGTCTTTTTCTTTTTTGTTTGTACTTTTTGTTTTAATTTTATTTTATCTTAACAATTTCATTCAAATAATGAAAAGGACATAATTAAATAATTATTAATAAAAAAAATTTACTTTTAGGAGTATTCGAATAATCGAGTACCTCGAATATTCGAGATCTGATTAATATTCGTATTCGATATTCAAATTCGAGAAATTTGATATTCGGCCACCTCTAATATTAAACATTTCTTGTTTTTTTTTCTACATCCAAATTTATTACTTAACTATTCGAACATCTTCATCGCCATTATTTAATATATTCAGAACCACGTCTATATTCTACATATGACTTCGACCTTTTTTATGCTTGAAAAATTACCCGATGCTCATCTTGTTGTTTACCGAAGACTCCCATATTTACGGTGTTTCCAAAATAACTTACGGCGGGCATATTTAAACTGAGGTCACAACATAAAATGGGAACAATACTCTATTGTAACTTAAAAAGGTTGGAGCGAATCTCATGTAAAATTTAATTTCAAACTTTATGGTTAAAAATTTTGTAATTATCACGACGGCTACAATTATTCTAAAAATTAATAACTGATGCACTGTCTACACATTTCTATAGAGACTTATTTGTTTGTTTTACATTGATATTTCTAACTTTGATGAACAAAAAAATTTCTTATGAAATTTATAATGCTTTCTTATCATTAACATATAAATTAGAGTAAATATCTTTTATCATTTTCGATTCATAGTAGCGGAACAGATGAACAACGACTTGGCAACATTGCACAGGACAGTAGATATAAAAGAAAAAAGTAGGAATATTATTCGTATCTGGTTTATGAAGAACTTATTTTCGAATATATGAACAATTTTTTAACAAGGAAACTGACATTTCAATTATTTATATTTATAAAGTATTCTGCGTAACCTCACATTCGACAGTCTCATATCAAAAGCATAAACAAAAGCACGCTTTTGCCACATACGTTTCTTGAACTACATATGTTCAAACTACTCAAGACATTTCAGTATAATTGATTATGTATACACGTATAGACTCAATATACTTTTATTAATGAAAATTATAATTGTTGGCAATTATTTTGGACATAAATATATAATTGTTTCAACTCATTAGAACTGATCTAACATCCTTGTAGGCGCGGTGGCCGAGCGTGTTAAGGCACATCTCTTAGCATACTGTGACGTCACCCGTACCAAGGTTCGTCGGTTCGAATCCGTCTGCCGACAATGTGTGATTTGTCGTAAAATATAAAAATACAGTTTCATGTATTTATCACACTCGGACGCTATAAGCTAGTCACTTATACGCCTTAAATAATCTGACTAAAGAAACCGGCAGTACGGCAGTGTAAAAACTGCGGCTCGGTGTGCCCGGCCCCTATGTTCCGACATTGGAATTATGGGACTCATTATTAACATCCTTAAACTTTCATGTTTTTAAAACGTAAAATTGTTTTAAATTAGAAGAAATGCTAAAAAAAACAAGGATATCTCAAGTGTTAATAATTATATATTTTTTTTAATTATTTTTATTGCATATATATATATATATATATATATATATATATATATATATATATATATATATATTTACGCATTTTATAGAAATATTGTACAGGTTAAAAAGTAATATGCAATAGTTAATCCTTAAAAATCATTAGCTTTGTCTTCAACCTTATAACAACGGTTGTTACGAGGCAGCTGAGCAGTTATGCAAATAAAAAAAACTGTCATTTTATTGTGAATTTAAAAAAGTATAATAATGTCTTAAATGAGTAAGTAAGTAGCAATCTAGCAGATAATAAACGAATTATTAATTTTTCCTCGTAGTCTCTGTCCCACACTAATACGAATGAAGAAAATCTTTCCTGCGTAAAAATAAGTTTCTAATAATTTAATAAAAGTCATGCATGTTGTCTATGAATTAAAAAGGATATTTAGTTTGAAAATTGTCTATACCTATCACTCGTGATGGAAATAATAGACATACAAATGTACCAAGTTACATTTCATATATTCCGTTTCTCTTTTATTATAAATCTTGAAGATGTGATTAGTTAGTGAAAACCCGAGAACCTGTAACACTGCGGTGTAATATAGTAATAGTGTTTTATATTTTATATTTATTTAAATAAATGCTAACGACTTCGTGTTGGATAAAATATATTTTATACGGTTTCATAGGTAGATATAGTTTTGTTTGAGCGGAAACTTCCGCAGTAATCCATTTGACTTAGATTTTCAATAAACCAACTGTCAAAAACAGCAACCTAGTTTAAATTGTTGGAGGAAGAGAACTTTTAATTTATATTGCATTTACGTTCGATTAAGGTTGGAAGTCGTTTTCTTGTCACCATCAATTCCATTGTAAGTTAAGACTAAGGGAAACTAGGAGAATCCAAGTAAAATGGTGTAGACGAACTTTTTAAAACGGAAATTAATAAAATATTTGAGAATTTTTAGTGAATTAACTTTTCTCGAGACTTTTCGCTGTCATAAGCATGACTGTTGTAATGAAAATCAGTACGAATGTTAATTATCTAAAACAATTATGTGTGGCATAAATGCGGTTGCCGAATGTCAAATCCGAACTCAAAGATGTCAGTTGTGGGAGAATTACAGGGGTAAATTGAGAGAGCAATGAATTATAGATCCAGAAACCATCATTCTTACAAAATTATGAATCATCATAATATGAGCGAAATTAATGTATCGAAATTTGTTTCAGTTAACAAATATAGCACTTTTGAATCTAATTACAAATAATAGTATAAGAATGCTTGAACCAGAGTACAAAATGTTAGAATATCACTTGTACATAATTACATTCGCTGTCTACTCACGCTACACATTACTGAACTGACTAATAAAAGTAGCGAAATTAAATTTACCCATTTGATTAACTGTTTCCACTGACGGATGAACGTTAAAATAACGGCCATTACCGCTGCCAGAGTCATCGTGGGGACCTAATCAAATTACATTCCCCAGCTCCGAAGAATCGTGAGTTAACGAAGCGCCTGGCCTGAACTTTTATACACAATCACAATTAAGTTTTCGGCAAGTGAAATAACATTCCAACGTAAAGAACCACGAAATTAGATTCAGCAAACCCGTATCAAATGACATTTCACACTAAAATATTGCAACGTGATTATATTACATAATATAAAAATTCATTATTATTATTCTTTATTAATCGTATTGCTTATATTTCAAACAATTTCATTAATTTCCATTGCGGTATAATATATGCTGAAACTGACTGATGCAATTATAAAAATAGCAATATTTCTAGTTCAGTAGTTCAGAATTATATAATATACAGATTCATCTAATACTCCGCAAATCATAAAAACCTCCTTCAAACCTTCACAAAAATTCAGAAAAACCTTAAATTATCAACATGCCTAAACAAGACATCCATGTTACATTTCTATGGGTCTCAATCCACACGGACGTTACTGGCAATGAAGAAACTGATAAAGAAGCTATAAAGACGAAGACGGCGATATATAAATTACTCTAGATTACTTTTTTAAATTCTTGAAAACAGAAAAGAAAATAAAGTTGAAAGCAGAATAAAAAATGTAGTCAACAATAAACTGCGCCAGATAAAAGATACAATCGACCTATGGGCGTACATACAAAATAAAACAACAAGTAGCTCAAACAAGACTACGAACAGGTTATGTAGGTACTTTTGACCCATTATTATAATGCTTTTGCATATTCTATAATATCGAAATGCTAAGAAATCTACACGAATTAAAAAAAACAAATGTAAAAAACTTATGTTCATTGATGTATAAATCAGAATAAAATGCATATACGTGCATATTTGAATAATTTTATTTTTTTGTAAATTAAATAAAGCAAATATTGCCCACACTGCATTTTGAGAATTGGGGTTTCCCTACATTTTACAAACCGCCCGGTATCGCATCGGCAAAAACCGGGATTCCCCTATTTTATCTACGCTTTACTACGAGTCCCACTGCAATCGGTTGTCTTTCAGTTACATTTTGGATTTGTCAGTGGTCAGTCGTTATTTTAAAACGAAGTAATAATGCCACCAATACAATCATTGATAGCTACATGGATAACGGATTATCCAGAACTTTATTTAAACAAGGTGTTTTGTCAATGTAGCAGCAAAACAGTAAGTTTACTTTATTTACGTATTTGTATTTGGTACCGAAACAGTTTTCTAATTAATAGATTCCATGTGAAAAAAAAAATGCAAATTACACTACATATTGCTACAGCATCGCATATAAAATATAAAAAGACAATGAAAAATATAAAACAATTAACGCTTAATGAAACAATTGCTTCGGCGTCAGTCTGTGAAAATAAAGAAAAATTCAATTTTGATTTATGTGAAGCGTGTGTTAGTGCCAATATTCCGCTTATGAAATTACAAAATCCAACTTATAAAGCGTTTTTAGAGAAGTATTATGGTAGACCAGTACCAGATGAAAGCACCTTTAGAAAAAAATATAAAAACAATGTTTTCGAAAAAACCATGAGTGAAATTAGGGAGTTAATTGGAAACAATTATATTTATTTTATAGTCGATGAAACAACTGACACTTGTGGCAGATATATCGCCAATTTATTAATAGGTGTACTGAGTGAAAACGTTCCTGGCCAAGCGTATTTAATTGGTTTGAAACAATTAGAGAAAACCAACAATATAACTATGTCGCAGTTTATAAACGAAGTTTGTATTTACCCAATGCTGTCTCTACTGAAGGGATTTTGCTACGATCCTTTTAGAAGATCCCGGGCAGAGACCGTTGGACCTCGGCTAAATACCCAGTGAAGACGGGGTGGGTCATATAAACTCGAAAGGATGTTTGGGAAGGGCGCCAGCCAGCCAATGCCGAATTTGGTCCAACTCTAACGGTTGACCGACAAACCGATGCGGGAAAGTCCGTCGCGACAGAGGAAATAAAAAATAAATAATAGGAAAGAATACTTGCCTCACGATTGTAACAAATAATTACACAACCCTTAAATCATTGCTAGCACGTTGGCAGAAAAATAACAATATTGAATATCAAAGTACTTTAATGTGGAATTTAACATTAAAAAAAAATATGAATATAGGTATGAGCGAATATTACAGTTTTGGTGTATCATTTAAATCCCAATAAATGAATGTAGAGTGACTGAGTACTTATGTTACTCGCAATTTACATTAATCGAAGCGTAGGTGTTAAATACAAAAATAATACTTATGTATGGGAAAAATATACATCTACATACTAGTCATCAACAATCAGGAAAAAAAACATATGATCGTAATAAACCTCAAATAATCAGATCAAACGTTGCAAGAATATGACCGTCTATTTGAATTGGCTCAGGTAGCGAGCGAGCAGTGTAGCACGCAGGAGTTCGATACACGTAGGTTAAAATAGTGAAAAGAGCGCACAAAACACGAATGGGCCGAAGCAGTACTGTTTCGAGTTCGCGTCGCGCCTAAACCAAAATGAAATACGAATTCCCTACCTACTAAACACGTTGCATACGGGCTACGAGATTCAGTTTACACCAACAATGTGCATAAAACAAAACAACAAAGCTTGATCAGATTTAACAAAACAATAATTACGTTCTTTCGTTCTTGTATCTGCGACGTGTTCAGATGATCGTTGAACGCTTGTGCGGTGTTTGCCGGAAACGAAATCTTGACCGCACGGCCAGTGGCAGCGTCACGGGGTATCCACAGCATCCAAACCGTCACGTCACGCGTGAGGATAAAATCCAATGATAGTAGTATTGTTACCCAATAAATAAGAAGTCGGGAAGATAATGACAATACTAAAACTTAAGATCGAAGACGAAAAGCCTAAAAGGAGAAAGCCAATTAACATCGCCACTGATTGCCAATGACTGTTAAGAATGTATTTTGACATGCAAAACCTACATTAACTTTTAAACGTTGCACGTGGAAAATATGCAAACGAAATACACTATGAATTTACAAATTGACTGGAAGCGAGATAGTAAAGAATAAATTCTTTTACCTGAGATGGAATGCGGCTAAATAGTTGTAATAAATTGTTGTGGAATCAACAAATCCGGTTATACCGTTGATTAGACAATCTCTAGTGGTGCTATCACAAATCCGAATATAAAATTCGTTACAAATAAACCAAATCTTCCCAAAACTAAATCAGCAAAAATAGTACAACTTTATCCACCAGAATTTATGATCAGACTCGCCTAGAAATTCGACTCTACTGTCCTTCGCATATTCTCAGTTTTCAAGAAATCTCTAGCAAATTTGTCAATGACCAGTAGAATTTCGTGTGAGATAAATCTTTAGAGCCTACCACTATGAATATTACCCGGGTTAGATGGGTTGCTTAAATGTAGGTGTAATAAATAATTAAATCGTAACAATTTTATTGATGTTGTCAGACGCTGCTACATACATGATCAAATCTGCACAAACTTTAAAAGTATTTTATTCAAAAATGATACATGTCACATGCTTAGCATATGTTGTGAATAGAATAGCAGAAGAAATTCGTAACCAATATCCAGATGTAAATTGTTTAATCAATACGGTCAAGAAAATATTTGTAAAAGCACCCCACCGAATACAAATGTACAATGACAGTTTACCTAATACTCCTTTGCCACTTCAGCCAATAATTACGAGGTGGGGTACGTGGCTACAGGCCGCATTTTTTTATGCAAATTATTTGAATGATATTGCTGTGTTAGTGTCACAATTTTCTGATGATTCCGCAGCTATGTGTAAACATATTTTAAATATTCCTCCATTAAATCAACAACTGGCATTAATCAAAGCGAATTTTAGCTTTATTACGGAAACGTTAACTACATTAGAGAGGCAGGGCGTGGAACTTGCAGACTTTGTGAAATTAATTACACATTTAAAAAATAAATAAGATCAACCAAGTTAAAGGTAAAATTGGTGATTCTATAAAAACGAAGATTCAATAAGTATTAAGAAAAAAATACAGGGTTTGATGAACTTACTAAAATTTCAAATATTTTAAATGGAAATTATGAGCCTTCTATAACAATATATGCCACCACTATATACAAATTTAAGTTTTCAATCATCACTTCTGTTGATGTAGAAAGAAGTTTTCTATATATAAAAATTTGTTCGATGAAAATCGTTTCTTGTGGAAAAGTTAGAGAAATAAATGATTGTCAATATTTACTATATTATTTATAATAAAAAATAAAATTTAATATTTTACAGTTTGTACTTTACATTAATTTATCTTTTGTAACACAAATATCAAATAACTTGTTTAAATAAATTTTGTAATATTATTGTGTTTTTGTACGTCAATTTTTTTTAAATACAATCAGTGCATATTTACCTAAATTGTTGCATAATTTAAAAAACTGTTGCATAATTTAACAAAATATTGTGCATATATATGCGCATATTTTCAGGGATTTTAATGCATATAATTCCGTGCTCTAGTTATGTCTTACAAATAGTGTAGCAAATTCTAAATCCAAGTTATTAAATTACATGTCACTCGTGACTGTAAAAACAAAATTATTACTATTTTATTGAACAAATCTTGGAAACCATGCAGAAAATCATAGTGTCATAATAAAAATATGTGAATGAATATCATTAAAGGACATATTTCATAAGCAAATTAAAGCACGAAATTAAAAAATAGTAATTTTTGCAATTAGTGTTAAAATAAGTCACTTTATTGTATGAGTGGAAAGCTTACATGCCATAGGCAATACAACCCATCTTTAATTAATTTTACTAATTAAGTCTTAAACGTTTAAAATATTTACTTTCATCTTAGTTTATGTAGTTAATTTTTTTCGTAGGAGATAAACAATTATTTTTCGCACATTTGTATAAAAATAGTAATGCAACTAGTACTAAAAGTAGGACGCTGGCAACACAAGTAGGCGACTTTATCAAACCCATTAGTGTAATAAAAAATTCTTTTAACACGAGTAACAACTTTTCTACAATAGATTTTTAACTAATTTTAATAATTTTACGTGTTACATTTTAATTATCGGTTACATAGTTAAATATATATAGTAGCAACTATATTTTTGCAAACAAAAAAATCACTTTTTGCACATATGATAATGACAAATTTTAACACGATCGTAGGAAAAAGATGAGTTTATTTTTAATTTATCATATTTTATTCTAAAATAATTTATATAGTGTGTAATTTATTTTCTAGAAAGAAATATTATAATTGTTATAATTATTTGGTCTTTAAACATTAAGACTTGTAATCGAGACTAGACTTCGATAGTCAAGACCAGCTTGAGATCAACATGAGATTGTGATATTTGAGACCAAGTCGAGACAGACGTGATTGACCTTAAGTCTCGTCTCATTTCATCTCCTCTCATGGCAACATTACTTACAAAGAACAGAACTATCAGTATGTGAGCAGTGAAATACGAGAATAACAGTAGAAAATTATTCTTAATTCAATATTCGAACAAAACGATAATGAAAACCGACAGCACAATATCTTAAACACCCTCCAAAAGCCTTTCTCCAACAATAATGTAACATGTAATTGTTTATTGCACTTTCTAAAAGAAATAAATCTTGTTAATAAAATATAAATTATGTGAGTATATATTATATATACTATTTTGAATTTTATTTTGCCGAAGTTCAAATGATCTGTAAAATTAAAGAGATTCTAAAATATGTCAATAAAAAATTCATGGTGTAAGTTTAACGTTGAACTTGAAACAGAATTTATTTGCCAAACATTTTTTTCTCTACGTTTAGGCAGAATAAGTAACGGTTCAAACCGCTGCGGTTTAGAGGGCTCCCAAAAGGACAATAATAGATAAAATTTAAAATTGCAAGTTAATAAAAAATATAATATTTAATATGTGAAATAAGCATATAATTTATAATATATGACATTAGTAGCATAATAAAACAGTTTTTACTGCTGACTGGCCAGCTTTTCATCTTGAAGCAGTAAAAATAGTTCTCATGAGTTTTCGAAGGTTGGTGTGGCAACTTGTAAAATTGACAGCGAACTTGTAAAATGTTTACAAGTCAGTACCTTTTAAAGATTAATATTTGAAGAGAATAAACGACTTGGATAAATGACTTTACAAATGAGTAACAAATAAAACAATTTACTAACTGATGTTACTGTTATTGAAATAGATTTTAGTAGTTCACAGTACTAGTATATTTCATAATTTATAACACCATTTGATATTTAATTTATTATTTTAAAATGTAATTTTTTTACACTATGTTTAGATTTTAATTTTACAATTATTCCACTTGGGAATGGATCCAAACATAAATTCAACACATCATCTCTTTTTATTTAAATTAATTTAATAAGAAAAGTCAAGCCGATATTCTGAGCAGCCAGGAAATTTGTTTCGACTTTTTTCTTCAATTACAATCGTATTCCGGTTTAACAAAAATTTCAACATTTTTAAATACTTTTATTTACTCAACATTAACTTTAGATGTTCAAAATTCTGTGGCATAATCTGATATTTATTATGAGTGTTATTAATCCCTAATCTTAAACTCCAGAACACATAAACTCTATTATTTTATATCAATCCACTGAAGTACGAACATCTATTCCGGAATTTAATTGTTTCTGTTGTAATTCATAACCAGCGAAGAACGAACAAAGAATACACTTACACTGACAATTTCATTAAAATATAATAAAATATCAGCGAAGCTGAGGCTTCCGAACGGGAACGAATGCTGAAGTCGAGAACAAAAGCGCGAAGTATGACAGACGAAGATAGAAGTGGACGGGGAAGTAATTGACTGGACATCAGAAACAGATGATGAGATGATTTGGCTCATTGAGAAAGATAGTCACAGAGGAGTGCGCACAGGGTTATCTTGGGTGTTGTTATGTCACTTAATATCTTTATATTTTTAAATAATAGAGTATTAGGACACATTAACATTTTTACGGAAGAAACAACAACACAAAACACAATTATGCTTGAATTAAACAGTAGAAAATACTTAGGCTGAAATTTTTTATTTGATTTAATTGTATCTATAATAATAATAATAAATTATTACTATTTATTTTCTGCGATATTATACAACATATGAGAATCGTCAGAAGGTACAAGATTACTGCAAGTATTTGTTTATAGAGTAAAAACTATTTTTAATTAGAAAGTGCTTTAGCTCATATTTAAAGCGTCCAATCGTGTAACCAGATTTTATTTCGCTTGGTAGCTTATTAAAATATCCACACCTATGAAATCGGATGAATTTCAAGTACAGTTATAAAGTACTTTCTACTAGAATGATGATTTTAAGTTCCTGCTATACATCTTATGATTCTTTTTTGACTAACGGATACTTTGTCAGAGTAACCTCATAGACGAATAGCGTAGCGGATTTTAGATTCGACAATTGCATGATAAAGCGTCTGAATTGGAAACAGGCTGTGTTTTGTGCCTTGGCAAGCTTTTCGCAATCATATTGACCTATTAAGATTGGCCCAGGATGAAGCCCAAAAATTTAGATTTATTCAATTGTTGAATTTGGTTAGTTATTATGTGTAAGTTCATATGTTTGATGTTTTTGTTTTGAAACGAATCAAATAAGATTTTTTATTATTTAAAATTAATATGTTTTCCGCATATTAACTTTTTAATGATTGTATTCCATCATTGCAAAGCGTAGACAACATTTCATTATTTTTATAAGCAAAAAGCATCCTAACATCATCCGCAAATATTGTACTTGAGCATTATACTCGTAAGTACATCCAAAACAGTGCAGATGCAAGTACTGTACTCTGAGCCTTAATTAAAATTGTCCATTTCTAATCATGAAATAAAGCATTTACAACAAATTTATACTTATCATTTAAGTTATTAGGCTGCAAGATAACAAACATTGTTGCACATTTAATTATAAATATTTTTAAATTTCACGTTCAAGGTACAGATATGAAATAATGATTCAATTGATAGGATTCACTACAAACATATTCTATCCGTATAGCCCTCAAGCATTGATGAATAACTTAATTTTATCACAATTTCTTAATATACTTTAGTTTTAACTAACAGCCCTATTCAATACTTTCGGAGTGTGATAAAATAATTTCGTATTGTCAATCCCTTTGGGATATTATAGCTTATAAATAGCATCATACATATCAAACCGACGAAATGGGTTTGTAGTAAATATTCACTTCGCCTGCGCAGCGCATTAAATTAACGACCTACTCGTACTTCTAAGGTACTTTCAATTTGTATTACGTAATTTAATTAATTACATTAATTATTATTTATTTTGCGAGGATCAAGATTTAATATTACGACGAGCAGTGCAGACAGCATAATTATTCATACCAGAAAAATATATTTCCGCGAGCAATGCTCATTTAATAATGAACTACACAGGTACTCTGCATTACTGCATTAGCATAATTCTCACGTAATAAAAGAAAGAAATTAAAACAGACAGCTATAAAATATGATGCCATTACGACGAGAAGTGTAGAGGAAAGAGAAAATTCAGAGAAGGGTTACCACTGGAATTTAGAGAAATTTCTCTGCAAAAAAGCTGTAAATTATCCTGAAAAAAATCTCGGCAAAAACGTTGGTGAAAGTTATAGGCCAACTGGCTAATTGAGAGATTTTTAACTTGGGCAGATAATTTGCTTTACAAATTCTTTACTGAGGCATTTTGTTAACTTAGCACGTCTTAACTTTTAAGATATTTATATTAATTTTATGGGTTATTATAAAACATTCACTACAAGTAAATCTCATTCAACGAACGCTCATAACGAAATCCTAATTTCGAGAAATGTTAATATAAATTAATAACGTGTAACGGGTAAAAACTTGTTATTAAGATTTTAAAAATATACAGCATTGTTAGCAGTACCATAAAAATTATAGGCATAGTTATTTAAAATAACAGCAAACGATCTTAATGCAACCAAACGTAATTTTATCGAAATATAAATTTCATTACAAACACATTTTACGAGCTCACATCTTGATTTATATAATTTTGAGATATAACATAATTAATATAAATTTTTTTTATTTTTTTTTATGGGGTAGATGGCTCAGTGGTATCGAGTCGGCCTGTGGATCTTGAGAACCCTGGTTCGATCCCCACAGCCGACAAACAATTTTCACCAATTTAAAAATCTACCCCTGTGGCTCCCTCTCCACTAATATCTTTGAGGGCCGTGATTTGACAGCTGGTAACTGCACTTCACGCGACAAAATATATCACTTACCGAGATCTGCTTAGGCATAGTGCCACACCCAGTAATGGGTAAAAGGCGTGATGATATATTTATTTATTTATTTAATATAAATTTTGTTCTATATTTAAATAAGGGTTTAACTATGTTGCTTTGTTAAAATTCAGAATTCTTTCGAATAGCTTAATTTTTTCAAATAGAAATTATTTAAAAAGCTGTTATTTTCTTTATAAATATTATACAAGATCTTAATTTTTTTGTCAATCAATTAAGAAAATATATAATGTGTATCAAAATTATTGCAAAAAGTTATTTGATGTACTGATTACAATGCAAAAATAATATTTTCAGAAATTCCCAAAAATAGTTGCATATTACTTTAAGAAAATATTTTTCGTGCCACTGAACAGATAAGCTACAGTAATGGATAAAAATGAGTATACATGAACAGACCTGTTACATAATTTCAATTAAATTAAATTAATAGTTATTTACGTAAAAAGTCAGGAAAGTATTCAATTACAGGATGAGTAGATACTATCTACGAATCATGTACGACCCTTTACTGACGTGTTACGTATAACATTTTACCTGAAACTTATAAACAAATAATAAATATTTAAAATTAATTTAAATTAAAAGAAATATTTGAGTTACATAGATACTCAAGTTTCTTTCATCACCTGCCTAGGTAGGCAATATGTTATTTTCCTGTCTAGGCATGCAAAGCAAAGTTTTCATGATTCTTAAACGTCAGGCAAACGTTTTTCCTGTCAGTTTCAGGTAAAAATAATAATTTACTAATTTTTAATTATTACTTCAACGTATTTGTTCAGTAATATGGATAATGTTTGCTTCAAGTAATGATTTCGAATTTTTAAAAAGCATATTTGCGCTGTAATCTGTACATCAGATAATAAATATTCTTAATTTTTCCTTATAATAATTTTGAACAGCTATGTATATATGAATTGAAAACATTTTAATTGCGATTGTTTAATTAGAAAAATATTAATTTAGTTTATGGGGTTCAGTGGTTTCGAGGCGGCCTGTGGATCTTGAGAACCCTAGTTTGATTCCCAAAGCCGAAAAACAATTTTCATTAAATTAAATCTACCCCTGTGGCTCACCCACCACTAACATCTTTGGAGGCCGTGATTCGTCGACTGGTAACCGCACTTCAAGTAAAGAAATATATCACACCAAGATCTGCTACGGCAGAGTGCCACATCCAGTAATGGGTAAAAGGTGTGATGATATATTTATTTATTTAAATGCGTACAAAATCTGGGATAATGTATATTTAACTACTTATTATCACTATTTACGAGTACAACAAAGCAAAACAACCCACATCTAAAATATTTATTTATTTGTTTAATATTAATTTACAACTGCTGTTGTATTTTTGTATAATGTATAAAATCATCTCTAGAATAATTTGATATTAATACATTCCCTGAGTTATATTCAATCCAATATTTGAAATTCCTGACATTTACGCTAATTATAATCTCAAAACAGTGTGGTTTGTGTTGTAAGGTATTTGGTAGCAGCGTTCGTGACAATATCGAGTGACTTATGTCGAATAACAAAATGATCCTAAACAAACCGGTGTGATTAAATTCTCGGGATTACGACGAATAACGAATGGGCGACGGTGAAGAGACGCACTATTTAATCTAATGGTTGCCGATGCGAAACGTCAGGCAAGTGAACTAGGGATACGGACACTATTTGTTAATATTATGAAGCTGACAAATTAAATTTGGTTAGGTACTATACTTCGGGACTAGAACTAATGTTCTATGATCCACGCAACAGAAATTTCATATTCTAATAAAATTAAATGCAGATAGTCTAGTGGTTTTTGGGTCATTGCACAAATTGGCTGTGAATTCAAATTTCCGATCGTTTCTTGGATGTGACTGTTGATAGTTATTTAACGTCACTTTTACTAGCGGTTTAATCAAAATTTGTTAATGGCGTTATTAAACTTTAACATCATTCAATAAAATAAATTAATGAATTAGAACAAATCCTTATTACACCTTGTCAAACAAAAGAGTGCACAGTTTAACATTGACTTCATCCAATAAAAAAATGTTTTAAAATATAAACTATTCTAAAATGATCATCATAATTATGTTATTCATTATCCAAACGATTCAAAATTTATTTGAATACTTAATAAAAAATTTATATGTATTCCTAGTACTCCTAGGCGTACAGATTATTGAATAATTTAAATATCAGCACTGAGTACAGATTGACTACAATTTACAGTAGAATTTAAACTACTTGAATAAAGTCGTAGAAGTATGTTGGGGCATTGAATATATAAACTCAGTATTTATATATTCAATGTTTGCGGTCAGAGGCATTTGAACTTGCTAATTCTATTTTGTGTATTTAAAGATAAATTACGACAGTCCACAATGATTTAGTTTTTTTCTAAGAAAAACAAATTATATACTGTTTTAATATTTATACATTGTCTATAGGAGTATCTATTTTAACCTCAAATCTCGCTATCATAATCAAATGAAAACTTTCAAAAACAAATCATAAGCAATGTCAATACACAACCACTGTAATAACGTTCTTAAATATTAATATAACAAAAACAAAACCTAAAAAAATTCATTATAACTTTCTTTATGTATCTGGTAACTAGGAACTTTAGAGAAATCGAAAAACGATTAAAATTTAAAATATCCATACACGGCTTCAAATAAATTACTATACTGTGTATTTCCCAATATCGATCAGATTTTCTGGTTTTCATTTTAATTTTCTAATTCTCGTTAGTGGCAAGTCCCTAATTTAATTTAAACGAACATAAATTTTGAATAAATGCCAAATTGGACGATATTTCATTTAAAAGAAATGTTGTACATTAAACATTGGTACAAAAAATTTAACATTCACAAACAATGCAGAAAGTAAATAAAGAACATGGTATAAAACATGAATAAAAAGTAAAATAGTAGTGTAATTAAAACAATATTCATTTATTAAACTATTAAATAAAACTAGTATGAATTCATGGATTCACTTTAAAAAAAATATAAACAAATTATCATCACTTCATTATACCCATCAACGTATCGGACTGTGATTTTTCTTCGATTCCCTCAGCCAACAAATTGATTTTTACTACATTTAAAATTACTTTTGTAGCTCCTAATCTGTAAGCACTTTTGGCAAAAATCATGTATCATAATCTACTAAGACAGAGTGACACCTAATAACAGATAAAAGTTGTGATAATAGAAATATTTACTTATTTACTTATGTTTATTATAAACATTTTTGCGCGTGCTATAGTCTGTAATAAAAAATAATAGTCTTTTTTATAATAGAAAAGTAATTTTGGTTTCAGTATGAAAATTACATTTATTATTTGCTTCATCAGATCATCATACCATTTAGTCAATAAACTAGGAGACTTAGGGTCGGTTTTTTCATCTCCGGTTAAAGTTCCTGACAACTATCACCAGAATAATTGAAAAAATATCGCTTCAGAAAATGGCATTTAGTATAATTATTCCCATATGTACTATGACTTCTATGCGATATTTTTTTATTTATTCTGTCAATAGTTGATCCGGAGGTGGAAAACCCGGTCCTTAAATGAATAAATACTAATAATTCATATAAACTTAAAATGGCCTCTAAAAAGTGTTTGTGAATCTAGATTTCACTATATAGAAAATGAAACGGATATGAGAGAATTTTTTTTTAGTAACGTATTTTATCTGATAAAAACAAAACAGATTTTGTAAATTTAATCCCACAAAATCAATACAATCTAAAAAAATATAAAAATGTAGTTACTAATTGTCTCACAATAAAATAATTTTAAATACACGGAACGTAAACAATAACACACAATTAAAACAATATATAACATTGTTAATATTTTGCGACAAGAAGTAAGTTTTTAGTTTAGTATCCGTTATAAGGTTATTATTGAAATAGGGGTATTTTTGAATGGATGCTAATAAAATTCTCGATATTTTATTGAACTTACAAGATATAAAATTGAAACTTTTCGCTAAAAATATGTAAACCAAGTATTAAAATGATTTATATTTAAGTAAATTTTGTACGATAAAAATAATGAAACATCGTTAAATATTACAGGCTACATGACATAATATGTACTATATAACGGAAAATATGAAAATTAAAATTATTTCTGGCTAAACTAGAAGTATAATATATTCACTTTTTATGTAGTTTTAAGCACAATGCATTCTTGAATACAAATCGTAGTCAGAATAATAAATTTATTGTTATTCTTATCTATTTTTCAGGATAATTATTCTTTGTGTAGCTATTTCACTATTTTTTAATGAAAGTTTGTAATTTTTATAAAGAACTATTATTTTCACTACCGAACACTTACTATTGTAATAAATAAATAATAACAATAATTTCTCGAATTTATTATCGAAAATAGTTCGCAATATTTATTTTTATGTTCGATCACAACCACTTGATTTATGTAACTATTTAGTGGCCATAAAAGGACACTTTATTGGAGGAGTATGATTAAATAACAAAATTGAACTCCGGTCAATGTCAAAACCTAAAAGTCAACATAAATATTATACCTAATAAATTCATTCATTCCTTTGTTTTTAAAGAAATTTCTGTTACTTCTTTTGGCATGCTTCTGAATTGGTAGACATTATGTATACTTTTTTCCACCGTTTTTGATAAATTTGACAGTGAATAAATATAAATAACATTTAGAGTAAATACGATGATCGACTGTTTGAATAATGACGAAACTTTGATAATCGGAATATCAGTCTAATATATTTTGTTTATGTTAATTACTAGACGTTACATGTAAGTTTTTTGTTCTGTTATTATAAAAAATAAGTTCTTGTTAATTACTTGTAGATCCCTGAAGAAGGCGATAGTTATCATCGAAACGTTGGAATTGTAACTTTTTCAAAATATATTAGACTGATATTCCGATTATCAAAGTTTCGTCATAAATAACATTGATGAACAAAAGCAACAAGAACGCTCATTTTGCAAGAATACTAAGTATTTTAAGAAAACAAGTCGCTTCAAAGGCATTCGAACATAAAGCAACTCTTACATAATCGGCTTTATGTACTTGTTACATAAATAACTATTTTTATTGTGTTTTCACGATTTATATCAAACATTTATAATTTTTATAGATCCTTTTACAGAGCGTTTACAAATTTTACTGATGATCACTATTGTATTTAGTACTGAGCATATCGATAATTAGAGAGCTTTAATACATGTTTACGGATAGCTATTTTTAAAAATTATTTTTTATCAAGATTTAATATTTTTACCGAGCTTTTATTATTTTTCTCTGAATTTATTTGAAAGTTTGAATAATGGTTATATATATATATATATATATATATATCGTTGTCATATAATAACAAAATAACGAATTCAATAGTTTACATACTATTTTTAATGGTAAATAAATCCTACACAAGATATTGATAAATAAATAAATATATCATCACGACTTTTACCCATTACTGGGTGTAGCACTTTCCCATAGCAAATCTCGGTAAGTGATATATTTCTTCGCGTCAAGTGCGGTTACCAGTCGTCAAATCACGGCCCCCAAAAATTTTAGTGAAGGGGGATACTGAACAAAAATTAGATACGCTAAGTAGATTTTAGGTAGCTTGTTGCATGAGACTTAGTTCATGCTATTTTTAACAGATGTCAGCACTCCCGAATTCTAAACAATGTCGATAATGCAAATGAATGTACATTTGCCTTTAAATTACATATTTTGTATCTAAAATAAAAAAATAAATGTATCAACACGCCTTTTACTCATTACTGGGTGTAGCACTCTACCTAAGCACATATCGGTAAGTGATATATTTTTCCCGTGAAGTACAGTTACCACCCGTCGAATCAAGACCGCCAAAGATGTTAGTGGTGGGGGAGCTACAGGAGTAGATTTAAATTGGTGAAAATTGTTTGTCGGTTATGGGGATCAAACCTGGGTTCTCAAGATCCACAGGCTGACTCGATACCACTGAGCCACCTATCCCAATGCACAAAAAATTTAAATTTCATTTGACACATTTTATAAACACCGCTACGTTCTGCTTTCGGAATTCTATCTGAGCGCTCAATAACAATGATTATAAAACGGAAGTAGCTACAATCGAAAACATATCTACAAATAATGGACATAATTCACAAATTAATTAAAAAGAAAAATAGCTAGATAATAACCAATAAAATATATTGTGCTTCCAAAAGATTTGAGTCCAATCCGAAATTGAATTTCATAAATTTTATCCCCGATCTAAATATAAAAATTCTACGTACACTAAATAAGAAAAAATAAAAAACCATTTCAGCTAATAAAAATTATTTAGGTTCAATATTGTCAAATAATAAAGATAGAATTCCGAAAGCTGAACGTAG
The DNA here is from genome assembly GCA_947425015.1 of Pterostichus niger. Classification (NCBI taxonomy): domain Eukaryota; kingdom Metazoa; phylum Arthropoda; class Insecta; order Coleoptera; family Carabidae; genus Pterostichus; species Pterostichus niger. Next base: position 25,976,761 of record OX380337.1, on the reverse strand, counting down.
CGGTGTTTATAAAATTACCTGTGATAACTGTGATGCAACATATATTGGTCAAACAGGACGTAGCTTCAATAATAGGATTAGAGAACATCAAAATGCAATTAAGAAACAGATTTGCTCAACAAAATTTTCCGAACTACCAACAAACATGCATTTAACTGTAACTTCGAAGCCATACATACTGTAGAAAATGGATTAAGGCTAAATTTGTTGGAAAGTTTAGAAATAAGGAAAGTCATTAATTCTAAGGAACACATTGTCAACCACAAATTAGATGTAAATTTTGTATCGTAGCCTTGCGTAAACGTTTTAAAAAACTCTTTATTTGTGATACAAAATATTTATTAATTAATATAGTTGATACAGTAAGTAAATATGCTTCTAAGTGAAGCTGTCTCAAGACAATAGCAAAATGAGTGCCTTATCTTCGTTACATGCCTTTTTAACACTTCTCTTATCGCTAATGGAAAAGTACCAGACGGTTACAGTAAGATGACATCATCTAATTTAATATACGGTGGATTAATACATAATTCCTCCCCTTCTAGTATTTTAATTATATTATGTCTTCTTACAAACTCTACATCTTTTCTAACTACATTTTTATTTATTTTACAATACTTAATTCTAGGATACAAATATTTTTTTATTAAAAATATACTTATTAATAAAGATATTAAACTATAAACTATAAATGTATGGTGATTACTATCATTAATTACTATTTCTTTTACTTTTATTAACTTTGGTTCATTTAATATTATTTCTGAAACATTGTTAAATTTCATTTCTTTATTATTTATTGTAAATATTTTCTCATCAAAATTTTCAAATTCTACTTCTTTGTATTTCTGAAGTATTTTCCTAAATATAAAGTTATTAATTTGACAATTATTATTAATTTTGGTTTTGAATATACCTTTAATCATTTGACTAATTGTATTATCTTCACAAGAGATCTTTAATTTTTGTTCTATAGGACTAATAATGATTAATTCGTTAGTATTTTGAATAATTTCAAAGTCATTCTTCTTTTCAATAATATGGTATTTACATTCTTCATTTTTTTGAATTGAGATAATATTCATCACACATTTATTTACTTCTATAAACTGACTAATACATAAATATATTTTTTTTACATAAATACATTCTTCAATACGATAATTCTTATTTTGATAAAAATAAAGTTGTTGGTTTTCATTTAAAATAAGCATTCTTCCTTCTTTAAGGGTTGGTATAGGAGTGAATTGTGTCAGTTTGTATGTTTCGGATGAGAATGTGGGAATTGTGATTATAAAGTGTATTTGTCCGTCATAGTACTTGCAGTGAGTTTCAATTATTTCATTATAATTCCATATATCATTATTGCCGGTAATTTGTTTTAAATTTTCGAACTTTATTATACTGGCATCTAATTTATGTAGGGTACAAAATGTTAAACTAGTTTCAATTTGTTTTACTAATTCATTCAAATTCATAATTATTAATATTAATTTTTGGAATTTATTTTCTATATCAATTTGGAATTTCCAGTCTAGGTCTTTATGGATTTGTATTAAAATCTCTTCTATTTGAATTTTTAATTCTTTTTCATTATGTTTTATATTATTTGTTTGTATATTAAATTTTTCTACCATTTCACGATTATATTTAAGCATTTGATTATTTTGTGTTTGTAAGATTTTTTGATTTTCTTTTAAGTCATTAAACATCTTCTCATATTTTTCACCGTCGGAAGAATCTAAGTTTCCAGTTATAAGTTTGATTACAGAGCCTAATCCATTTATTATTGCTCTTATACTTCTTTTTAAGAATAATTTTTGAATTTGATTTTCAAGATCTATGAAATTATAATCTAGAATGTTAACATAAGTTGTAAAAATATTTATCTGTTTTCCTAAATTTTGTAATAATTTTTCTTTATTATTTTTTATTTTTTAAAATTCTTCGTAAATGGGTGTAACGTTATAACTGTAATAAATGATTTCTTCTCCTGTCTTTATTTTGCAATTTCCAAGTTCGGCTAAATGGAATCCGTTGTTGTTTGTGATGTTTTGAAGTTGTCCGTAACATCTGGAATTATTAAATTTTTAATTTGTCTAATTTAAAATTTTTATCTCTATTTTTGAGGTCCGTTATTTTTATTCGTCCTAGTAAAGGATTATAATTTTTAACAGAATATTTCCTAAATAATGGTTTCTTAATTTTATGAATTATTCTAGGATTTTGTTTTACATAAACTTTTTCTTTAATTTGCAATGGGTTATCTCCTTCTTTATATCTTTTTAATTTTTCGTTCTCTATCTTTAGTCTTACTTGTTTTTCGATTTCTTTTTGTTTTAGTCCGTGATTTTCTTCGGTTATGTTATCATTGTTTTCAAATAGATTATCATTATCTATTCCGAATAAGATTTCATTCGGGCTTAGGTGTGTAATACTTTGTTTAGTGTTGTTATACGCTAATATTGCTATTTGTGTTTTTTCTATTCAAGGTTTTTCTTTTATATATGGTTTAGCATGTAGTAATCTAAGTTGTTCAATTAGTGTTGAATGTAATCTCTCTATGGCGTTACTTTTAGGGTTATTAACACAGGTGATATGTGTTTTTATTTTATATTTGGCTAGAAGATTTTTAATTAAATTATTGTTAAATTCTGTTCCGTTATCCATAATTATTTCTTTTGGGATTTTATATCTAGTAAAGTATAGTTTTAATTCTTCTACAATTGTTTTAGCACTTTTATCTTTAATTAGTATAATTTGAGCGTGTTTCAAAAATTGATCAAATATTGTTAAAAATTTTTCTTTTTCTAAAGATAATAAGTCTATATTAATTTTCTCAAAAGGTCTATATGGTGTGGGTGTTAGATTATCATTTAATTTAATTGGTTTTCTTTCATATTTGTTACATTTACATATTTCACAATTATTTATATACTCTTGAATATCTTTGTTCATACCTGGCCAATAATATTTTTCTTTTAAATCTCTAATGGTAGCTAGTATTCCTCTATGATTTGTAATTCCTATATGAAAATCATGGATTATTTCTAATTGTTGTTCCTCGTTTTCTATATCCTTTACTAATTTATTACAAGCTATAATATTTATAGTGTTGGGTTCGAAATTTTTTTGTAAAATTTTTGTTATTTTTAAATCTAATCCTTTTTCAAATAATGCAAAGTATCTTATTTTTGGAATTAAATAATCTTTAATAAATTTAGTAATATCTTGTTCTAAATTATTTTTATTAAATTTACAAATAAATCTTTGTTTTTTTCGGTCAAAAAGGTTCTTTATTTTTATTTCTGTTTCTCCGTTAGTTTCGTAAAATATTATTTGGTTGTCTGCAATATTTATTCGGTTGTCCAAAAATTTTATTCCCGCAATTACATTTTCATCACAACTATGTACTGTTTGAATATCTTCGTTTTCATCTATATTATTCTCTTCGCTTTCATTTTCATTGCCATTATAATAATTTTCAGGTAATGTAAATATATTTATAGTTAGATTTGAGTCTTCAAATATTTTAATTAATTTGTGTTCTACTTGTGTCCATTGTAATCTATCTCTTCCGCAACCTAATTTAGGGATGTTAATTGTATTTATTTCATTCAATATCATAAAGTCTCGTAATTTCTTTAAGGGTTTATCTAAATCTTTTATAGTAGGTTTATCATCATATTTTAATTTGGTAATTAAGTGAATTATTTGTTTTTCATTACAATTTTGAATTATTATATTTTTATCATTATTTTTTAAACAGTAATCTTTACAATTAAATTCTTCATTAATGTCTTTTGCAATTCCTTTAGTCATCATGCAATCTTTAGAAATGCAATGAGCTATTGGGTTTTGATCTATAACATTGCCGATAAAGTTCTTCATTTTAAATTTTGGTTTTTGACGAGATAACATGTCAGCGACGACGTTATCTTTACCTTTAAGATAGGTTATATCGAAATTATATTCGCTTAATTCTATTTTCCAGCGGGTCATTTTTTGGTTAGGGTTTTTCATATTAAATAGCCACATTAGTGGTTTATGGTCAGTCTTTATTAAAAATTTTCTTCCATATAAATAAGGTCTAAAGTTTTTAATTGCCCATACAATAGCTTTAAGTTCTTTTTCTATTGTGGAGTAGTTTTGTTCTGCTTTATTAAGTGTTTTCGAGGCATAACAAATTGGTAGTTCTTTATTATCTTTAGTTTGAGAGAGAACTGCTCCGATTGCAAAGTCGCTTGCATTTGTGGTTAGTATGAATTGTTTTTCGAAATCAGAATTTTGTAATATAGGTGATTGAGTTAATATTAATTTGCATTTTTCAAAAGCACTTTTATATTTTTCGTCATCTAAATTAATTTTATAATTTTTTCTCAGACATTGTGTAAAGGGTTTGGTTAGTTCTGCATAACTCGGAATAAATCGTCTGTACCAACCTATAGTTCCGAGAAATTGTTAAATCTCTTTTTGAGTTTTTGGTATATTTAAATTTTTAATAGTTTCTACTTTTCTTTCATCTGTAGCCAATCCAAATTTATTTATTTTATAACCTAAATATTTTACTTCATTTTGCAGAAATTCAGACTTATCTAATTGTATTTTTAAATTCGCTTTTCGTAATTTTTCAAAAACTAATCGTATATTATTTAAATGATCATCTAAATTTTTTCCGAATATAATAATATCATCCATATACACGAGGCAATTTTTATTTACTAAATTTCCTAGAGTTTCGTTAATCATTCTTTGGAAAGTAGCAGGGGCGTTTTTTAAGCGAAGGGCATTCTGGTAAATTCAAACTGTCCGGAATTAGTAGAAAAGGCAGTTTTTTCTATATCTTTTTCCTGCTTTTCAATTTGGTGAAAGCCAGAGTGTAAATCAATTGTTGTGAAATACTCAGAAGGTCCGATATGATCTAATATAGTGTTCGGTAGGGGATATTTATCATCTTTAGTCACAGAGTTTAGTTTTCTAAAATCGATTACCATTTTAAATTTTTGTTTTTCAGAGGCATCTAGTTTTTTCGGGACAATCCATATAGAGAATGACCATGGAGAGAAAGATTTTCTTATAATTTTGTTTTCTAAAAGTTTATTGACTTGTTCGTCAATTTCTTGCTCATATATTTGTGGGATTCTATAATTTCTAGTGTAAATTGGTGTTTCATTACTGACTTCTATTTTATGTTTAATTGTACTCGTACAAGTTAAATTTTCTTTTTCTTTTGGAAATAAGTCGTTATATTCGTGAATTAATTTCTCAAGTTCAAATTTTTCTAGATTATTTGAATGATTATTTCTTATTTCGACGTTATTTATTTCTAATTTAGGTTTATTTATTTCTTCCAACTTATATTTTTCATTTCCGATTTTAACTTCATATATTTTAAAATTAATTTGTATATCTAGAATTCGGAATGCTTCGATGCCAAGTAGTATATTATAATTTTTATGAAAGTTATATACATAGCATTTCAAGGGTTTTTTATGAATTTTTATTATTGCGAAACTGGAACATTTAGATTTTCCATTCACAGTTTTAAAAGTTAAATTTTCATTATAAGTTTTTACGTTATATCTTTTTATAATTTCCGGGTGAATAAAATTTATAGAGGAACCTGTATCGAAAAGTATATTATATTGTCCGATTTTTAAGATAGGTAAGTTTTTTGAAATTGAGGACATTACGAATTCAGTGTTGGGGGTGTACAAGGGTATGCACTATCGGTAATATATGATTGTTCATTATAATATTGTTCTGAAGGTTCTTGATCTTCAAAATTTTCGTCATTAAAAATTTCTATTTTCTTATTGGTTGGTCGTATTGTTTGAGTTGACATTGGTTGTGTTTGTCTCGTTGTTTGCGTCATAGGTTTATTCGGTATAAATGTTTTTCTGTTGTCTCGGTTATTATTTAGCCAGTTTTGTCTGGGGGCAAAGGGTTGATGGTTAGGTGGTCTTCTAGGGTTAAATTGTTGAGAGGGAGACATTTGAGCTGGGAATCTCCTCGGGAATTCGTTTATTTCGGGGTTAGGTTTAGGGGGTGTGTTACGTAATAATGGTGATTGATGAATTGTGTTAACAAAACTAAATTCATTTCTAAGCATTAAATCAATTTGTTCCAATGAAGTGTGGTTTTTGATTAAAAATGAACCTTTAATGTGATTTGGTAATAAAGTAATAAATTTTTTTACAATTAATTTTTGATTTTTACGAACTATTGCGTCTTTTTGTGGTTGCGCGTAATCTGTTAACAATATTTTTGCTTTGTAAAGCGAAAATTTTTCTATCATAATTTTCAATGTTTGTTCTGGATTTTTATTAAATTTAGTTTCCATTAATTCTAACATTAAAGTTTCGGCTGTACTTTTTTCGACAAAGTGTGTGGTTAAATGTAATTTCATTTCTTCCCAATCTAGGAATTCATTATTATTAACAATTTCTACTGCGTTTTCTATTAATTTTAGTTTTATCATTGAGAACGCGAACATTTTTTGTGGTTCGGTTAATGCTAAATTATTAAATATTTCTGGAATTCTATCAGTCTGTCTGATAAAGCTATTAAGTGTGTTAATATTTCCGTTGTAACAAGGGATTGTACGTAAGTACATTTCTACGTCTTGGGTAGTGGCGGTAGCCATTGTATTGTGATTTACAAAATTTAATAAACTAGGTCTTAATGTTACTCTAGTATTATTTATAGGTATTAAAGTTAGTGAATTATTTGATTCTATTGAACTTAACGAATTCTCACTATCTGACATATAGTTATTACAAAAATCGTTTTTGTGTGTGTGTGTGTTTGACCTGTGCCGGGTCTCGGTATTTTTATTACTTGATAAATCAAGAAATACCCCTTCGTGTAATTTGGTACAATTATTTTTACAACAGTGTATTTATTATTAGTTATTATTCTTACTTACTGTGTTATTAATATTACTGAGATGACTTGGATGAACATCTCAGGACTCAGAATTGCTTGATATTCAAGTGGTGTGGAAACAGCAAGTCTTCCTTGGAATCGTCTTCTCAGGAACAGCAAGTACTCGTTCAGAACGGGACGTGAACTCTGATGATTTTTCCTTTGATGGTTGACGTGGATCTCACAGCAGCTTGCAGTATTACAGATGGTTATAGAGATGGGTTGTGGTAGACCTTGATGGGCTTAGGTAGAAGCCTTTTTTAAATTGTCGATTTTTCGTTTTCGGTAAGAGAATTAAAATTCAGCCACGTAATTTGTGTTTTTACGCGTCCGAAAAGAATCCGATCCGACTGCGCCAATTTTGTATCGTAGCCTTGCGTAAACGTTTTAAAAAACTCTTTATTTGTGATACAAAATATTTATTAATTAATATAGTTGATACAGTAAGTAAATATGCTTCTAAGTGAAGCTGTCTCAAGACAATAGCAAAATGAGTGCCTTATCTTCGTTACATGCCTTTTTAACACTTCTCTTATCGCTAATGGAAAAGTACCAGACGGTTACAGTAAGATGACATCATCTAATTTAATATACGGTGGATTAATACATAATTTGTATGTAACTCTCCCCTACTTAACTTAGGTAAACTTATATAAGCTGTCAAAATTTTGTATCATATACATAAGAATGTATATACTGAGCATAGAGAGTGTCAGATTTCAAATAAAAATTAACCTGGTAATAATAATTATTATTTCTTTTTAACTGTAGAATTCCACATGAATTTTCTTCGAAGCAAATTTTATTTTTCATTATTTTGACATTTACTGCTTTATACACGTCCATTAATTTTTATGCAAACATATATAATGCATTCGTATCAGTAAGATCTATTGAAATAAATAATTTTATATAATTACTAAATATAATTTCGAATTATACTAAAATACCATCTTGTGATGCGCCCAAGACAAAATTTTTTTTATCAATGAAAAGTCCACTTTGTCTTACTGATATTGACATACTTTGTCGAACTCTTGTTAGTTCAAACATTTTAATATCAGTTACTTAATGATTTTTTCTGATTTTCATTGCTTCTGATATTTTATTATTATAATTTAATAATTCTATTTCTTGGAATTTTAATATCTTCAGGTGATTTTGAAACATTTTTCTATTCATAAATAATGTTCTTTCAATCTAAAAATATTGAAATTTAATTAAAAGAAAATACAAACCGTGGGCCTATAATGTATAGTGGCGGATTTTTCATAAATTTAAATCACTTATTTTTCATTTTGTATTTCAGTTATCTATTCCTTCACCGACATAAATGATATTGACGGTATGATATCTACACGAGTTTGTAGTTTCTGCCATTTAATTATTTAGGAGTGATGGTGATGAAAATTCAGTTACATTCAAATTTGTTTCATCGCTAATATTATAAATAATACATGAAATTATAATTAATAAAAGTAAAAGTCATACTAAAACACTTGGTAACAAATAAATTGTAGTATAAAATTGATTTAAAACCTTGTTGACTCAATGCATGTCTTAATTGGAGTGTAGCATATATTTTACAGAGTTCTTAATACACATGGTTTAAATATAAGTAAGTGGTAGTTGTGACGTCATTGGTCTCACGGTTCTCCTGAATACCTCCTCCTCTCGACCATTTCGTCCTAGTTCCACCTGCATGACAATACAACATGTCATTCCAGTCTTGGTTTAGACCTGATAGTAGCAGGCCCTTCCCTACCTAATCAAGGATCAGTATTGGCGAATGCGCCGAAAACTGCTAAACGTAAAATATGATGGACTCCAATTACGGACACAGGTAAATTTCACTCTTTGGTTATTATGTAGCCATTGACGGATGTGCAGCTGGATTCCCATATCTAGGGCGGAGAGCCCTCAGTACGACCCTGTATATCACCATATAAATAGTAATGGTAGTACGCTCTTAAATGCCGCAACCTGGCGGAGGGACTTCAGTACTGAGTTCTTAAGAAAGGCAAAATGGGAATACACAATATAGCACATAAAAAAAACACAATATAACATTTGATCAAACACAGTTATACTCAAATAAATACCACACCAAAACATAATTATGAGGTTTTAATTATATTAATATATTATCAATTCACATATCAATTTAATAAACAACAGACATGTGTCAAATCACTACAGATATTGGATCATTATGTAAATATATTATCAATTCACGTGTCATTTAATAAACAACAGACTCGTATCAAATCGCTGTAGATTTTCAATTATTATATCAAAATATTAACAATTCATGTGGCATTTAGACACTTGTGTAATAACTGCAGATCTCCAATTACTGCTAATCCAATACAGTGTCCAGGTAACAATGAATCCCGGCGTTTGGGTCAACTACCGGGCGCGTCCCCAGGTGGCGGATACGGGAATGACCATGTTTCTAGCGAGACATGGCCAGTAGCGGCCATAAGCAGGGGCGCTGGAACTAAAACCCCAGTCTGTCTCTGCAAAAGCTGCTGCCGCGGACCAACCTCTCTGACCTAGCTGTCGTGTCGTAGCTAAAGGTTTGCAGCAGAGACTTACGGCGCCGGGGGCTGTCTGCCCACCACACGGGGGGGTGAACAGTCACTGATAAACCATGCACCTCTCTGCTGACTGTGGTATGCCCACGGAGTAGAAAAGGTGCGGGGGGCAGGGTTTTACCATGCCCAAGAGGAGATAACCTCAATAAAAATTCTAAATCCGACGGTGGGTTGACCCGACCTCAGGATGCGTGACGAGGAAAGCTCCGGAATTGGCAACTCCCGGTTGTATCAGGCCCGGATGGACATGGATTCGTTAGTCTTGGTTGACCACCTGTCTAGGAGAGGGACCACTCCGAACTCAAAGCCACGGGTAGACAAGGACTCGACAGCCATGGTAGGCACCCTGTCTAGGAGAACGCCACTCCGACCAAGAGTGAATGGCGTGAAAATGGAGCGTGCAGGAGAGAATGGCTTAATGGCTGATTCTGCTGTTCTAGGAGCGGCAGATGCACCAGAGGACTGCCAGTGAAAACCCTACGTAACCAAGCGACCCTCTACGACCAGCATATAATGCAGACTACCTAGCTAAGCTAAAGCCTGGGCTACGTTGCAACCTGCCCTGGGCAGGACCTCGTAGCCTTACCGGGGATATTTAAGAGTCTCCATGGGAGCTGGACTCTGCAAATGATTATGCTGTGGCTATGGTAACATCCAATGCGAGGGGCAGTGGGGCAGAGTAGCTGGCAGCCTGAGTCCTGACTTCAGGCTTCAAGATGAAGCTACCATGGAAGGCCCAGCCATGGCGACCACAGTGAGCTCGAACGGGGACCTCGCTGAGATGGCACCGCCTAAGAGCCCGGCAGCCTCCCGCACCCTGTCCAAAGACATGTATTTTGCAGCACTGTGGGAGGGCTGCAACTACGCGCGGCCATGGGTGAGATCTGCTAAGAGCGTGCATCGGAGCACTCTGTTGGTAAGTGGCCTTTTGCCGTGTAACCATGGCATCTTCCAGCGACGACGTTAGTGGAGACACTTTAAATCGAGGTTAGGTGGGTAGGACAGAACTTACGAAGAAGAACACTGCTATGGACAAGGGACATGAAACGGGCATCAGAACGCAGGACAAGGGAAGTACAAATACGGACAAAACTCCCAAGCAGGGAGAGGAGAGCAACCCTTTTATAGGGAGGAGGCTTGCCCGCACACCGCCGAGATAGCGGTATCGGGCGTTACAGAAAATGAAGAAAAGAAGATGCCCACATTGGTGGCTGGACCTAAAGTCCCTAAGGAGAAAACCTTGCTAGCAAACAAGGAAAGGGAAGAAGAGCTGCGCGCTACCAAGAGTGAGTGCGAGGAAGTGGAAAGCACCTCTAAAAGGAAGGCAAGTGCAGGTGAGTCGGAAGTAATCGAGGTACAGGGAAGCCCGACAAAGCACAATGGAGCCAAGAGGAAGACCACCTCCCCCCTTGAACAGACGCCAGAGAGAAGGAAACTGGCGAAGGGAGAGCGAAAAAGTAAGCCCACAATCCAGCAGAGCATAAAAGGATAAGTCACCCCGGCTGGGGGAGCTCTGAGTGCGGAAGGGGACGTACAATTAGGAGCAGAAGAGAGCGAAAAGAGCGAGACCTCCCGGGAGCCCAGGCCGCAAAAGACGACGGAACATCCTAACCTGGGGAAACTGATAACTGGACTTGACAAAGAAATCGTAAACGCCATGTACCAGGCAGAGAGGCTCGAACACTTCGTCGAACATGACAAAGACATAGGGGAAGACATAAAAAAGGCATGCGGGGACATTTCAAAAACAATCCGGACCATCCTGCAAGAAAGGGAGAAGGTGGAAGTCACAATGTTCCAAATCGAGAATAAAATAAAGGAGAACAACGAGGCAATGAGGAGGGATTTCCAAAAGATCCTGGAAAACAGAGTAGAGAGCGCCAAGATAGAACTACGGAGAGAGTACGAGAAAATACTGAAAGGAACCGTAGAAGGGACAAGTACCACCCCTAGACAAATCGCCCTCAAAAGTACTAAAGATACAGGCACCCAAGTAGAAACAGACACCAAAACGCTAACTGCGGAGCAGGTGACAGCAGCCTGTAAGGATATAGCTACCTACAAGGACTTTTATGAAAACAAAATCCGGTGGGAACGCTGGGACATGGACGCATATCAAAGGACGACATACAAGGACGGTGACTACAGGTACCCTGGCAAGGGTACGCCATTGTACACGGTACTTGTGAACTCTTCGGTAAAGAAGGAGGAGCGATCGCGAGATACTTAGCACTGACCGAAGCCCAAGCAACAGAGGGCAAGGTCATACACATCTGCAGTAGAACTGACTTGCCCAACCCAACAGACATAGGGAACGAAAGGCACGCGTACTGCGTAGTGGTCAAGAGCAACGAGCAAGGCCTACCGGACACAGAGTCGCTGTTTAACTGTCTAGTAGAGCTAAAACAGAAACTAAAGACAAACGGACACACACGGGTGGCAATGCCCAAAATTGAATGCGGCAGGAAAAAACTCAACTGGGACGTTGTTAGGAAGATGGTTGAGGCGGTTTTCAGGGACACAGAGGTAACTATCCAGGTCTACAACGCCAAAGTAAATAACAAAGAAGGCAGCAAAGGCAACGCCAAGCAAAAGGACACAGAGACGGTAGAGGGCTCAGAGCCAACAGTACCCAAACCCAGAAAGAAAAACAAGGGCAAAAAACTGGAAAACCGGCTGGCAGACACCCAGACCAAGGAGCCGCCACGCACGAGGAGTAAGATAACTGACGCGATCCTCATTCCCACGACTGGCACGACCTACGCGGAGGTTACCCGAAAATTAAAAAGTGCGATAGACCCCCAAAAAATTGGCATAGAAGTTACCTCGCTTAAAAAAAACCAGGAAGGGAGAGGTGCTGGTGGAGGTAACTAAAGGTCACGGTAAGATTAAAGAGCTCAGGGAGGAAATCAAGAAGACGCTTAATATCAAGGACACAAAAATCCTCAACGAGGATAGTAGGAGGGCTCCACTGATAATAAAAGGCATAGAAGAAGGAGTCACGGGAGACGAAATAAAGCGCGCCGTAAATGCCATCCTCGCTGACGGAGCTTTCGACATTAGGTCGGTAAGGACCACAAGGGCGGGCACCCAAACAGCATTCGTCTCGGTAGGCAGGAGCAACGCTGAAAAACTAATATCGCACAACGGCGGTAGGGTGAAAATAGGATGGACGCACTGCAAAATAAAGCTCCTCACAGATGTCAAAAGGTGCTTCAAATGCTTTGGCTTCGGCCACCCCAACTCCAAATGCACTGGAGAGGTAGACAAAGCCAATAGGTGCAGGAGGTGTGCAGAGACGGGGCACAAGGCCGCGGGGTGCACATCCGAGGTCATTAAATGCCTAACTTGCGATGTCACCGGCCACCAGTACGGGACGCTTAAATGTTCCACCTACGTGACTGCACTAGAGGCAGGAAAAGGGGGTAAACACCCAGGAGGAGCCCTGGAGGAGGCGAATAAAAACGCGCGTTCAAGGTATTACAGTTGAACATCGGGAGAAGTTGGGCCGCCCAGGACCTCCTTTACGTAACTGCTAAACAGGTGAAGGCAGCCATTCTATGTATTACCCAACCCACGGCCAACTCGGAAAAACGCGGCTTCTGTGACGTCAGCAATGACGCGATGATAAAGACCCTGAAAATCACACCCAACGAACATGGAAGAGGTGACGGGTACGTTTGGATAAGGACGGAGGAAGTGACAGTGTACAGCTGTTACTTCTCCCCTAACCGACCGGACCAAGAATACTCTGACTTCCTCGACAACCTGGAATTATCGGTAAGGAGCAGGAAAAAGGGCGCTTTGGTGATAACGGGGGATATCAACTCGGCCTCCAAATGCTGGGACAGCCTCACTACCACCAGAAGGGGGGAAATTGACCTAATGTGGGTGAACGCGGAGGCCATAAGAGAAGGTTTCACGTGGTGCACATTACAGGACGAAAGCCTAAGCTTGCATAAATACATCGTGTCAGAAATGAACAGGCAAAACAGACCAAAAAGAAACATAACACAGGGGTGGAGCCTGAGAGGCTACAGAAAGGAAAAATTGGTTGAAACGTATAGAAACAAGTTTCCACAGCCCCCCAAGAGCGTTTCGGAACTAACAAAAAAGATATCAGCAACGTGCGACGCGACACTGGCAAAAAAAAGTGCAGGGGGACATGCACCAGTCTACTGGTGGAACGACGGAATAGCCAAGCTCAGAAAAGAGGCGCATACAGCAAGACTACGCTATGTCAGGGCGTGCTGTAAACAAGTAACTCCAACATGTGACCTGTTGAGGCTTGAAGCTAAGGAAGCCAGGAAAGCCATCGAGGCAGCTAAAAGAGCCTAATGGGAAAGACTGTTCGAGGAACTCGATGACGACATCTGGGGGCTGGGGTATAAAATAGCGACAAGTCGACTTAGAATTCGCTAACCCCTACCGGCTCTTTCAGAAGGAGAAACTGAGGGTATAATCAAGACCCTTTTTCCCCAGGACAGGATATTATCCAAGCCCTGAAGGAAAGAGACACACCGCAATACCTTGTAAACCTGATTCAAACATACCTTAGCCACAGGTATATAATCACGGGAAATGGCACGGCGTACCTGGTAACGAGGGGGGTCCCACAAGGCTCGATCCTTGGACCACTATTATGGAACCTCCTCTATGACTGTATTCTGAGGATTAAGCTACCATTGTGAGTAACCGAGGTGGCCTATGCCGACGACCTGGGGCTGGTGGTGGTAGCAAGATCAGCGGACGAACTGGTCAGGAAAGTAAATCGGTGTTGCGACCTCATTATCACATGGCTAAACGAAAACAGCCTAAGCCTCGCTCCAGAGAAGACGGAGGCGGTGATCCTGGTCGGATGGAGAAAGACCCCAAAAGTAGAGTTCAAGGTTGGGGACGCAAAGATAAAACCCCTAACAGAGGTAAAATACCTCGGAGTAACAATCAGCAGGGTCCAAACTTTGGGCGACATATACAGAAGACAGCAGAAAAGGCAGAAAGAACAGTTAACGCCTTAACCAGGATCACGCCTAATGCAGGGGGACCACGTCAAAGTAAAAGAAGATTATACGCCGCCGTAGCAAATTCCATCTTACTATACGCTGCGCCAGTTTGGGAGGACGTAGTCAAAAAGGACTGCCACAGGAAAGGAATTGTGAAAGTACAAAGGAAACTAGCGATACGCATATGTTCTGGATATAGGACCGTGTCAGCAGACGCAATACTAGTCTTAGCCGGCACCCCTTCTGCAGACCTGGAAGCGCTTGGCCGTAAAGAGCACACAAACAAGAGCGAGCGTGCCTTAATCGTCCAAGCTCACTGGCAGAAGAGGTGGGAAGACAGCAGCAAAGGGAAATGGACTCGGGAACTAATACCGAGCATAAAACCATGGACCGAAAGGAAACATGGTGAGCTAAACTACCACCTGACCCAGGTCCTAACCGGACACGGTTGCTTTGGGGTCTACCTATTCCGCATAGGTAAGGCACCTCATGCCACATGCTTCCTCTGAAAGGCTGAAGATGACACCGTTGAACACACCATGTTCTGGTGTCCATCCTTCACAGAAGAAAGGCAAAAATTAACCTGCCAAATAGGAGAGGTAAACGCAGAGACCCTAGTCCCAAAAATGCTATATTCGGCTGAAGCTTGGGATGCTGTTAAGCAATACTGCGTAACAATAATAGGAAGGAAAGAAACGATAGGAAGGGAAAGACAAGGCAACAGGTAAACGGAAGAACAAGTCCCCCATCCTGAAGTAATGTTGCGAAACGGTTCCGGGGTGGCAGGGATTAATGAAGGGACGGGAGAGTTTAGTGGGTATGGATAGAAGGCGGAGTCCCACACTACCGAGTCCCCTGAGGGGGAGGATGCGCTGCTTCGGCACCATCCTAGGCTGTGCATAAAGCATTCTCTCCAACCCTATAAAAAAAAAGTAACAATGAATGTGTAGTCCTTCATTTCACTTATTCACTTGTAACGTGAATTGTTGGTCACACCCCTGAAACATATACTTAGCGTCTCAGTGCAGGCAATCTCCGGAAGCTACATTATCACATCTTTCATTGGCAGATATTACCATAAGCGCATCCAAATCAGTGGATCGTAATTTTAAAATGTGTATCTTACAAAAGTAAGTAATAACAGCCATAATCTTACATGCACAATGTTGTTATCTATGTGTTAGTCTTAAATCGTGATTGTTGGTTCAAAGATATTTTATTTCGTTTCTGCTTTCTACTTGAACAAACTTTTTGTTTATTTCCCATGACCACAATCTAAATATTAAGCCTTCTTATTACTGAGATCCAAGACACTTCGCAATATAAAACAAATTAGAAGGGCATTCGCTCATTGTGAAATTTAAAGATGTTATATTACTGTAATATACTTACGTATTTTTCTTTTATGATAAGTATGTTTAATTGTTGTCCCACGTGCAATAATAATCCCAATATATCACAACACAACCAATACAAGAAATAATAAATCAGGCGTCAGATTTACAAACATTTACGATTTGATATTGTCAATCTCAGTAAACGACACAACAATTCAAATTAACTAGGTACATACATTGAATTATATTTTTATCTAATAAAAATGTTGTTATTATTTAACCATATTTTACATTGATATTCAATACAGAATAATGTCTTTTTTGTAAGGATATAAATTGACGCAACAAACATTATACAAAATACTTAAATGTTTTAAATGTCTTAGCAATAATAAGTATTTCAAATGTTAAATAAAAATAACAAAGAATAAAGTTTGCCCAAGATTTCAGATAAATTCTGTATATTATAGTAACTTTATATTACAATTTTTTCTTACAATAAACTTACATATTTTTAATATTTGCCTTCATAAAAATATAAATAGAATGTGCGTTTAAATGAGCAAAATTCTTTCTCAGTATAGCATAATTCATCAAAATTTTATTCGGTCTCCTGTAAGAAAATAACCACTGCATATTTGTGATCCGCGAAACTGTACTTCACAAAACAGAATTCGTGTAAACTCGTTGCGCTCTGATAAAATGCTACAATGTAAATATATCCGAAACACACACGGATATATCAAATTGGTAGCACCTCAGAGACATCTATAAAATAAAAGTGCTTAAGAGGTAATACAATTTTAACTTAAATATAAAATATAAAAATATATCTTCGATCGCCGGCTGCTGGGATCGAACCGACGATCTCACGCGCCGAATGCCAGCACGCTGTCCGCTGCGCTACGGAGGCTTGTGGTAGATGTAGCGTTGTGCGAAGACAGTACATGCACTTCGGCACACTTCGGCTGAAAAAGAAATAAAACAAATGTCAGCAAATCCCCAGAATGGTATTTAATAAGGAGCATTTAGCATAAAACATCAAAATAATAAACACAAGATAAACTAAAAATGTCCGGCCGCTACCCTACAACTCCTTTTTGATGGTAAGGTACCGCTTGCCACCATCTTCCAGGTTCAGGCAGTACCGGAACCGCTTCTGCTTCGGCCAGCCTCGGGGACGGAGCAGATCCTGGTGGATCCGGAGTGTGGGTTCCCTCGGTGACGGTTCGGACGGGTTCGGTGGGAACCACAGCTCCAGGAAACCACCTTCCACCTTGGCCCGAGTGCCGGTGGGAAACGGCTTCCCCTCCAGGTACGCCACGGGTGACGTAGACGTCGCTGGTGGTGGAGATGGTGTCGGCAGCGGGGTCAGGATGGCTCGTAGGTCCGAGGGACCTTGAAGCTGCTGCTGTTGCTGCGTCGGGGTTCGGGATGCCCCACGACTGCAAACCCGGTGCGGCTTCACCGGTTTGCATCGTGGCGGCGACGGTGACGGCCCGAACAGTTCCAGCGTTAACTATTTCAGTTCTCGGATCTCGCCTACGGCCATGCCCATTCCCGCCGGTGTCCGTGGTGTGGTGGGACGCTCGGGGGTTGTCGGTAGCGGTGAGGTGGCCAGGCACAAGTAATATACCGGACTCGCCTCAGCCGGATTCGGTCCATAGCGGGCCAGGAGGGCCTGCTCGAGCTGCCTCGCTAGTGTGACGGGTGTCGCCGGTAGCGGAGAAACTAACTTCGGCACCGGGGTGACAGAGACCGGCGGTGTCGGCGGTGCATCAGGGCCGGTGGTTGCTGACGGCGGTCTCGGCGGAGTCAGTAGGACTGGGAGCGACCGGGGTCGCGGTCCTACTGGTCGACGGGCATGCTTCAACGGAGAAACAGCGGACGGATTCGTGAACGGCAGCGGCGTCCACGGGGGTTGGTCGGGGCATCCATTGACAGCTACACAGAAAGATGACAAACAAACCAAAATTACACATTAGCCGACTTTAAGTCCTTAATGTGGATTCTGCGTAGCTGCCGGCCTTGTACGCCCCTCAGTTCATAGACGAGTGGTGAATACTTCTTCACCACTGTCCAAGGCCCCGAGTACCTGGGGGCGAGCTACGCCGCGAAGCCCTTCGCGGCATTAGAGAGCGGATGCTCCCGGCGCATCACCTTGTCGCCCACGGAACATTCCCAGGCTCGCTTCCGCAAGTTATAATGACGCCCTTACGTAGTGGCGGCATGGGCGAGGTTGATACGCGCCAGTTCTTGGGCGTCTCGTAACGCTTCCATCCGCTGGAGGTGTTCGTCCGATATTCTCTCGGTGGCGTCGTTGGTCGCTTCTTCCGTCAGCTCGCGTGTTACGGTCGGTACCACAGGCTCTCGACCGAAGTTAAGGTACGCTGCGGAGTAACCGGTGGAGCTGTGGCGGCACGTATTGATGGCGAGCATTAATTCGGGCAAGTAGGTGTCCCAATTGCGGTGGGAGGTACAGTATTGTGCCATCATCGGCTTCAACACCCGGTTGACGCGCTCGACCGGATTTGCATGCGGCGTGTAGTGAGGCGTAAGCTGATGCCGAATCTGGTACGACTCCAGCAGGTCGTTCACAGCCCGGTTGTCGAACTCCGTTCCGTTGTCTGAGATAAAAATCTTCGGGCAACCGTAGCGGCTTAGTACCAGTTCCCGCAGTGCCTGCACAACGGCTGCTCCAGTGGCCTTTCTCACGGGTCTGCATTCGACCCACTTGGTGAGGCGATCCTGCAGCACGAGGACATGCTGATATCCTCGAGGTGTGGGAGGAAACGGTCCCATCATGTCAGCAGCTACGGTTTCCCAGGGGTTCGTGATCTTCGGAGGCGACATTTTCCCTGCTGCTCCTTGCTGGTCCGCTTTGTGGTGTTGACAGCTTACACACTTCCTGACGTGTTGGGTAGCCTGTCGAAACATTCCGGGCCAATAGTACCTCAGAGCCAGACGTGCCAAAGTTTTGGCAATGCCCATGTGGCCTGCTTCGGGACGATTGTGGCAGTCTTCTAAAACTTGCGTCCGTAGTGGTGTGGGGATGCAAAGCTTCCACTCACGCTCGGGTTCAGTGTCCGAAAGGTCGCTCGGGTCCCAAAACTTCCGCTGGAAATTGCCTTCCGCAATTCGGTAATTTATAATAAATTTATTTAAGTAGATACTGATTCATTTTTTATTGTTGACAAAGTAAGTGATTAAAAAGTGTTTCAATTAAATTATAATAATATGTATATACAGGGTGAGTCTGGGTAGACGAACTTCCCCTTAACTTTTTTATAAAAAAAAAAATTCTTATATAGAAGATTTATTATATTAAATATACTATTTTATGACACATATAATTTATTTTTTTTATAAGGTCAGGTTTACATGATACGATTATCAACTTTTATTTTTCAAATGGAAATCTAGAATTGTTTTATTAAAATTAGAACCGCTATTTTTTTCTCTTTTCAATTATGTATTACTTGTTATAAATGAATATGAAAAAATTCGAGATAAATAAGATATTTGAAAAATATCAGAAATAATTTTTATTCAACTATTCCAGGTAGCTATGCGAAAGTAAACAAAATGTAATAAAGTAAAATTAATAACAAAACACGTGAAACAGGTAACAAATATATATCTTCATTGTTCTCATTAATTTTACCTTGTTACATTTTATTTAATTTCGCATAGCCACCTAGAATAGTTAAATAGAAATAATTTCCGATATTTCTCAATTATCTTATTTATCTCGATTTTTTTCATATTCATTTAATACATCTTTGAAAAGAGAAAAAATGGCAGTTGTTATCTTAATCAAATAATTCTAGGATTCCATTTGAAAAATAAAAGTTGACAGTTTTATCATATAAACCTGACTATAAAATTTTTCTATATGTGTCATAAAATAGTATATTTAATATAATAATACTTCTATATAAAGAAAAAAAAAAGTTAAGGGGGGTTCGTCTGTCCAGACTCACCCTGTATAGATAAATTATTTTTAACTCATTACATGATTTTAAAAGTGGATATTAGTTAAAATATTATTTTACATTAGTCTACGATCATAAAGTTTTACTTAATAATGGTGTCAAATAATTTGTAACTAATATCTACTTTTAAGTTAATAATTCAAATATCATAATATCTATTGACTTACTAACGTACTAACCCGGTGTACATTAGTATATATTACAACCGCTAGTGGCCAGTGATGGTCAAGTCTCGAATAGTGTCCCAAACAAATTCGCCTGCAACCATTAGTTCAACCTTCAGCTTTCGACGTACGATGTCATTTTTAACATAGCCTTTCACCATAGCTGGTGAGCAGTTTTTTAACACTGGATATTTTTCTATAACATCTCTACATTCTATAAGACTCGGCAACTTTCAATTTCGTAAATTTTTGGAGAATACTTTTTTGATGATATTTTTTTCCGGAGTTCTCCAGGTGCGAACAGTTTCTGAAAGTAGATATATATTAGACATTATTTTTTAATAATAATAATAATAATAATGTAACAATGCAGTATCGCGGTTGATGCATTTCATCATGCACATTCATAATTGTTGATAGCTGATGAGTTGTAGACTAAATTATTATTGTTGATTTATAATGAACATATTTGTTGCTTCAATTACTTGGAATTAATTGTTATTTTAATTGATAATTTCTTCAGCTATAAACAATATAGATTGACTTTTGCCTATTCAGCGTCTGCGGTAGATCTTTGATATGCCGACAAGATGTTGCAAATTATATTCCTTCTAGAAGGAACTGACGCGTAGTCATTGATAAAGATACCTAATACATCTCCCCGTAAGTTTCTCAGCACCCTTCTGGTTGCTCCGAGCTTAGTTAGTTCTCGCCAGCTCGTCGGATGAGCTGGTACCTGATCAGTAAGATATTGTTTAAAGTTCTCGCCAGCTCGTCGGATGAGCTGGTGTGCCTGTTTAGTAAAGTTCTCGCTAGCTCTTTGGATGAGCTAGAGCCTGATCAGTAAATTGTTGTGAATCACTTGTAAAGGCTAGAAATGCTTTAGTGGTTAAGTTGTCTCGAACTACTGTTATTAGTTCAAGTGTCTCGAGCTTTTTGGATGCGGGTCACCTGTTGTGACGCCAGCTCCTTGGGTGAGCCGAGACAGTAGATTGATAATCACTTGGAAAAGCTAGAAATGCTTTAATGATTGAGTTGACTCCAGCTCTTTGAAAGAACCTGGTCAGTAGATTGATAATCACTCGGGAAAGCTAGAAATGCTTTAGTGTTTAAGTTCAACTCACTATTTTGGTTTATAGTTTGTTTGAACTACTGTTTTTAGTTCAAGAGTAATTAAATTATATTGCTATAATTTAATTACGAGCAAGTGCTCAAATTCTGTATTTGTTTGTCCTGTGTTGTGTAAACTATATATATCATATATTTATAATAAATAGTGTTAAACGTAATAGAAGAGTGATTGGGTTTCTTGAGGAAAGTGTACCTATCCAAACTACCTTAGTGTGGTGTGTGTGTTTGTCATTCGTTGACACTCAGATGACTTCGAGACCCTCCAGCCGCTGATGACTCCTGAGCAGCCTGCCATCATCTTCAGCTGTTAAGGTTGGTTGAAGTTAAAGTACATTTTCCCTTGTTGTTAATATCCGATATCCCTTCGTCTGTCATTTCCGAGATTGTCCGTTAAAACGTTAAAACTATTATTGGGAGTATTCCCTCTAATATTAGTTAGGCTCCGCGCGAATTAAGGCCGTTGTGCCCTGTTTTTCGCGTGTCACTGCCAAAGTGGCTTTTGTACAGCCACATACATTGGCCACTATTACAATTGGCCCAATCGGGTAGGATTGGCCACTGTTACATTGGCACAGTCGGATAGGATACGGCCGTTGAACAGAAAAGTAAATTCTGGTAAATTTAATTTCTGCCGTATAAAAACAACTTACGTTCTCGCTCGTTTTGTTTTTAGTATTTTGGTGTTAGTATTAAGATAACACCTTGGCGCAGTCATATTGGTTTTAATTGCTTTGAGTAGTTAAAAAGTAAAGTTTGTAAAGATTTTAGAAATAACGTAAAAGTTACAGAAATTGATAATTCTGAACAAAAAGTACAAACTGTTACTCAACCGGTTCGATTAATTAAATACAGAGAAACCATAGTTACCTTAAATCTAAATGAATCCTTGATCATTCCTCCGAGGAATCGAGTCATTTGCCCAGCGAATTTAAATTCTCGGCTCCCCGACGGTTTATATATTATCGAACCAAGAGATCTAGGCATTCATGGCGTGTTAGTCGCACGGGTTTTGATCGAAAAAAAAGGTGAAGAACCTATTCCGAATAGTTTAGTAAATGTGAGTCCTGAAGAGGTTGAAATAAAATATTGTACGCCGCTGGCAACTGTTGTGAGTGCTAAGCAAACAAACATTGCTTTGGGAAGCACCACTGCCGTTATCACTAAACTAACATCCGAGTCTGATGATCTAATTAACGCTGTAGACTTGAATCATATTTTGATAAATGAATAGTCGAAGCGTATAGACGTGTCTAGTTGTGTGTGCCATCTACTCGTAAATTTCTGAATCGTGAATTTGTAATCTAGATTTTGTTGCTCACGAAATCAATTTTGAAAAACACAAAGACTAGAATGCAGAAAGACGAAATAGCTACAATAGTCAAGCAAATCACCGGCGATATAGTGAACACCGATGGCTTCATTGATAAAATAGTGAACGCTGTCTCTACGCGCATCGAAGCGGTACTTGGTGCTCAAATATCTAAATTAAGTGAAGAAATTAAAGTGCTTCGTGGCGAACTAATTAAAAAGGATACAGTTATTGAAGATCTTAGTGCTGAAATTGATAGACTTGAACAATACAGACGGAGAAACTGTTTAAGAATTTTCGGGGTGCCGGAAACGAGAAACGAGTCCACAGATGATCTGGTGTTGGAGCTCTGCGAGAAGTTGAGTGTCCCACTAGATCCGACTGCTTTAGACCGTTCCCACCGTGTAGGAAGACCCCAAAAAGATAAGTGTCGTCCCATTATTGTAAAATTTGCCCGCTATAACGATCGCGCACGAATCTATTCAAATAAAAGCAAACTTAAAAAACTCTGGCGTTGTTATAAAGGAGGACTTAACGCAAACCAGGCTTAGTGTTCTAAATTTGGCTAAAAAACGGTTTAGTTTGAAGAATGTTTGGACGCGCGACGGGGTTGTCAATATATTAAATAATGGAACAGTTCATAAAATATCGACAGCTAAACAGTTCAATGACCATAAGTTTTAAATAATAATTTGGCCTTACAAACTGTTTGTTCTCGTCTGGTTTAACTGCCGCTCGGTACTATGTCTCTGTGTTAGAAGCGATCAGCTGATTCTAATTGATTTTCTTGCACACACTGGATTTTGATATTTGTATAGGTTAAATTTTGTTAGTTGTTAAGAAATTGTAGATATAGTTTGTTTATTTTTTTGTACATTTAAAATATTTATATTTACTAAATTTCAATTAGATATAGTAAGTAATTTCATTCTTTATGTTAAAACTTGGACATTTAAATGTAAGATCACTGTCATCAAATTTTGCGGAATTTGAAGATTTAATACTAAATAATGATTTTGATATATTTGGAATAACTGAAACTTGGCTGAATGATTCACTTTGCAACAATTTATATTTTATTCCTAATTACACATTGTTAAGAAGCGACAGAATAGGAAGAGGCGGGGGTGTTGGAATATACATTAAAACATGTTTGCTGAAATGTAGAGTAGATTTAAATGATAATTTTAATGGTGTTACTTCTTGTATTGAACAACACTGGTTAACTCTTAAAATCAATAATAAAGTTGTTGTAGTAGGAAGTATTTATCGCTCACCGTCAAGTAGTACTAGTGAATTCATTGATTGCCTCGAGAATTCTGTAAGCTATTTCTTTCCAATAGTAGATTATTTATTTTTCTTAGGTGATATAAACATAAATATGCTAAATGTTAACAGTAGTGCAGTTAATTATTTTTCAAACTTATTGGACCAATTTGATTTGAAACAAATTGTTACTGAGCCGACGCGTATTTCAAATATTTCAGAGACATTAATTGATATCATTGTAACATCTGATGAAAATATTTGTTCGGAGGTCTGTACCATTGATGCAAGCAATGTGTCTGATCACATGCTTATCTCATTCAAAATCAGTATAAACTGCAATATTCGTCAACCCAGGATGGTTCTTGTTAGGGATTACAAGAATGCTGATTATGTTATGTTTTATGAAGTCCTTAATAAGTTGAATTGGAGTCAATTTTACAGTAGTAGCGAAATAAATGAGAAATTAAATATCTTTAACACACATATACTGGATTTATTTGACACATTTATGCCAATCAGGAGTGTTGTTATTCGCAAACCGCCTTCGCCATGGATTACAGAAGTAATAAAAATAATGATTAAATTTAGAGATAACGCCTGTGCTGATTTTAAAAGAACAAAATCTGAAAGTTCCTGGACTTATTACAAATCACTACGAAATCTCGTCACTAAGTCAATACGCCTTGAAAAACAAGCATATATAAATTATAAAATAAAAGAGAACAAATCCAATCTATGGGATGTGCTCAAACAATTTAATATAAATATAAAACCTCCGATAAATATACCTGACGCCATATCTGATGTTAATCTGATAAATAATTATTTTATCAATTCCTCTAATACCACTCAACCGTCCCATGATACCCTGTCCTACTATAATAATAATTCCTACTCTGAATCCCAATTTTCATTCAAGCCAGTAAGCGAAGATGACATCCGCAATATTATATCTTCTATTCGATCAGAAGCTAATGGCGTGGATGGAATTAATATAAAAATGTTAAAGCTCGTTATTCCAATTTTACTGCCCCAATTAACACATTTAGTAAATTCCAGATATATGGAAAGTCGCTCGTGTTACGCCTCTTCCAAAATGTAAAACCCCATCTTCTATCAACGACCTGCGTCCCATAAGTATTCTCCCAACTCTGTCGAAAGTATTAGAAAAGGTTATGCATAAGCAAATTAGTTTATACATTAATGAACTAAATATATAGTCGGAACATCAGTCAGGCTTCAGACCAGGTTTCAGTACTTCAACAGCGTTATTGAAAATTAGTGATGATATACTAAATTATGTAGATGATAAAAAAATGGTATTACTTGTCCTTTTAGATTTTAGTAAGGCATTTGATAATATTAATCACGACCTTCTATATGCAAAACTTAAATTTATGGGATTTGACTATAACAGCTTAAAATTGGTAGAGAATTATTTCCAAAATCGTTGCCAACTTGTATTGTTAAACAATGCAAGTTCTGAACCCATGAATTTAACTAAAGACGTGGCGCAGGGATCCATTTGCGGGCCTCTTCTATTTTCACTGTACACATTTGATCTACATAAATGTGTCAAATATTCTAACTTGCACGTATATGCCGATGATACGCAAATATATCTGCCATTCAATGCCACACAGTATGATGATGCAGTTATTAAAGTAAATAGCGATCTAGAAAGCATATTTTATTTTTCTAAATCACACTGCCTCACTCTAAATGCAAGTAAATCTACTGTAACTTTGTTTGGGAATAAAACTAATCGTCAGTATTTGATCCAAAATAATCTCATTCAATTACAGATCGACAACAAGACCCTAAAAATTGATACAAAAGTAAAAAACCTTGGGTTAATCTTTGACTGCGATTTACGATTTACTGATTACGTGACATTATTAATTAAAAAAGCATATTTAGCATTGAAAAACTTATTCATGAATCGTTTTGTTCTGTCGAAGAAACACAAACAGATTCTTGCCGATTCATTGGTACTTTCCATATTTAACTATTGTGATACAATCTATGGTCCTTGCTTAACGGTCAATGACAGCTACCGGATACAGAAAGTTCAAAATTGCTGTGTACGATTTGTATTAGGACTGAGAAAATTCGATTCAGTAACAACTCGACTGCTAGAATTAAATTGGTTAAATATGCAGAACAGAAGAAAGCACCTCTTAGCATATCTAATTCATCGAACTATCCACACTAAAGTACCATCATATATTTTTGCAAAAATTACTATTGGATTTGACTTACATGACAGAAACTTAAGGAATCAACATTTACTGCATATTCCGTCACATCAGACTGCCCTTTACCAACGCTGTTTCAGCTATAACTGCCCAGTTGTCTATAATCAGATTCTAGATAATATCAAAAAATTGAATATAAAATCTTTTTCCCAAAAATTTAAAGCTACATTATTAGCCTCTCAATAAGTTTTAAGTCTTAAAATTCTTTGATCAGTTTTAATAATATATTTGTTTTGTACATTTGTTTCATATCATTTATTATATTTACTATGTATATATTTTTTTTATCATGTGTTCTATTACGCAATACAATAATTGTAAAGGTTAAGTGTAAGAGCAGCCTATGCTGAACTTTGCCAAATAAAATCGTTTTATTATTATTATTATATGAATGTAGATGAAAGAAATAAAAATTATGATGGAAATCGTTACATACTAACTGTACAAGATTCATTCACTCGTTATATTGAAGCATTTCCGATGCCAGATCAAACAGCCGCTACAATAGCTAAACATTTCGTTCTCGGTATTGTATTACGTCACGGAGTTCCCAAATCATGCGCGAAGTCTGCTCTACGCTGGATATTAAACATTGAACACATCGCACGTTGAAAGATATGTTATCGCAATACGTAAATAAACAACATCGCGATTGGGATTCGTGGTTACCTTACGCAATCTCAGCGAACTGTTCGACAACGCATGTCTCTCTCGGAGAAAGCCCATACTTGCTGTATGGTTGAGATATAGAACTACCGTTTAACGAAATATTCAGACCTTTCCGTATTCTTGATATACAGGATAAAAACGCGATTATTAAAGAAATATTTGGGAGAAAAGAGCAAAAAGTTCTTGTTGATAGATTAAAACTTTGTTTGGCGAATGTGGAAAATTTTCGTGAACAAATTACTAATGAAAATCCTGTTGAGGATGATAGTTTGAAATTTAATTCGCCAATAATTGTAAATGACGAACTTCCCAATATTCCTATAATCTTACCATCTGATCCAAACCCTATCCATGATGTACTTTCAACTCAATCAGAAATCAACGAGAGTGCGAGTTCAGAGACGCACTCATCTACAGCTGTTGAACTCCAGCTCTAGAAACAGAGGTACCAGCGACGCCACCACAGGCGTCACCACGTTATCAAACGAGAAGCCACGGTCCAGTGACCGAGTACTCCTGGATTCGTCAAGATCGAGTGTAGCCATCATGTTAGCGCTCTTGTGTTGGTGCGTTTTGATGACGGCCGCCAACACCGAAATCATAGGTTATGATTGTCAAGATGAACACACCGAACTGTCCAGAGTGTCACTCTTGGGAGTGAAGCCCTGTGTCAACCCCCGTAACACTTCAAGCAGCACCGGCCGCAGAATTCAACTTGTGCAGGAAAAACAGTTCGCGGAAGTTCGCATGTTTTCGTGCCTAGTGTCGGTACAACAATTAGTGCAACACTGTGGTATGCACTCGCATACAAGTGCGGTTGCGGGTATAAACCATGAAAATGTCGTTATACGACTTGTGCCTACAACTCCGGGTATTGCCTGGACGATACAATGAGAGAAGTCACCTGGAACGCCATCGAGCAGTCCAAATGTGAGTCCACTGGGATCGACGTTCTCTACGAAGGCACCGCTAACATCTTAATCTTGTTCGACTTAAGTGTTTGTTTAGTTTAAACATTGGTAATGTTTATTATGTTTAATTTTAAGTTTAAATTAGAATAATTTTTATGTTTAGTTTTTAAGATTATTAATTTATGTTTGAGACTTTGATTTTCGTTTTGATTAATTTTTGAATTATTGTTGATAAAAAGTTTATCTATTAGAAGATAAGACTTTTTGTTTATAGGAGGGAGTGATGTAACAATGCGGTATCACGGTTGATGCATTTCATCATGCACATTCATAATTGTTGATAGCTGATGAGTTGTAGACTAAATTATTATTGTTGATTTATAATGAACATATTTGTAGCTTCAATTACTTGGAATTAATTGTTATTTTAATTGATAATTTCTTCAGCTATAAACAATATAGATTGACTTTTGCCTATTCAGCTTCTGCGGTAGATCTTTGATATGCCGACAAGATGATGCAAATTATATTCCTTCTAGAAGGAACTGACGCGTAGTCTTTGATAAAGATACCTAATACATCTCCCCGTAAGTTTCTCAGCACCCTTCTGGTTGCTCCGAGCTTAGTTAGTTCTCGCCAGCTCGTCGGATGAGCTGGTGTCTGATCAGTAAGATATAGTTTAAAGTTCTCGCCAGCTCGTCGGATGAGCTGGTGTGCCTGTTTAGTAAAGTTCTCGCTAGCTCTTTGGATGAGCTAGAGCCTGATCAGTAAATTGTTGTGAATCACTTGTAAAGGCTAGAAATGCTTTAGTGGTTAAGTTGTCTCGAACTACTGTTATTAGTTCAATTGTCTCGAGTTCTTTGGATGCGGGTCACCTGTAAACGTAATAGAAGAGTGATTGTGTTTCTTGAGGAAAGTGTACCTATCCAAACTACCTTAGTGTGGTGTGTGTGTTTGTCATTCGTTAACACTCAGATGACTTCGAGACCCTCCAGCCGCTGATGACTCCTGAGCAGCCTGCCATCATCTTCAGCTGTTAAGGTTGGTTGAAGTTAAAGTACATTTTCCCTTGTTGTTAATATCCGATATCCCTTCGTCTGTCATTTCCGAGATTGTCTGTTAAAACGTTAAAACTATTATTGGGAGTGTTCCCTCTAATATTAGTTAGGCTCCGCGCGAATTAAGGCCGTTGTGCCCTGTTTTTCGCGTGTCACTGCCAAAGTGGCTTTTGTACAGCCACATACATTGGCCACTATTACAATTGGCACAATCGGGTAGGATTGGCCACTGTTACAATAATAAAAAATATGGCCGTGTAGATTCAAGCTATGAAAATCGTATTACCTTCTCATAGTCATCTAGAATATATGAATAAGAAGATAAAATACTTGGCTAGTTTCAAAATTCGAATTTTAAAACTAACGTGTTTTATTTTTAAAACTTTTATTAAAATGTTTCAACGAGAACCGACAGGGAAATCCATTGAATTTATAGAATATTTGAATTAAAATCATTTTTGATAATTTTGTTATCTTATTTTTCTCGATTTTTTTTTATTATTAATGATAAACAACCTTCTACATCATGAAAATAGAAAAAAATGGCGGTGTTAATTCAGAAAAAAATACTCTAGATTTCCATTAAAAAAATTAAACCTTATAATCGTATTGCGTAAAATTTGCTTTAAAGAAATTAAAGGCGAGGTAGGTCATCTTCCCAAATACATCCTGTATATTTAAAATGGCCTTTTTTATCTTATTTAACTAGTCTTGTTTTCTGTTTAGTTCTCGAGATTACTATACTGTCGTACATAATTCCAGATTTCAATCGGTTATCATTGCTAACTTTTAAACTATAATAGCTAAGATTTCTTTCATATCTATTTTCGTTTGCTAAAAATTTCCATATGTCACAAGATAATGACAAAAAAATCTAAAATTAGTCGATGTTTTCTTTCTCAAGTAATTCCTAAACTATTCAATAGAAAGAAAAATGTTTCAAATAAAAAAGATAGATATGGTTAAGCTCTAAGTGGCGTATGGAAATATTTTCAAGATAAGACATA
This sequence comes from Pterostichus niger, assembly GCA_947425015.1. Lineage (NCBI taxonomy): Eukaryota > Metazoa > Arthropoda > Insecta > Coleoptera > Carabidae > Pterostichus > Pterostichus niger. The sequence goes on along the minus strand of OX380337.1, from coordinate 25,947,126 downwards.
AACTTATAATTTTTTACTGGAATCAATATTAAAAATTTAGAGAAAATTAGTAAATACAAAAAAAATCGCACTCATTGAAATTTATTGTTAAACAATCAAAAACAATTGAAACACGTAAATTTGTACCGCAAATTTGTAAATTAAAATGTGTGTATGTTCCTATAAAAAATATTTTGCTACGCCACTGGCTAGAACTTAAATATATCCAACGTTTTTATTTGAAACATTTTTATCTCTATTGAATATTTAAGGAATATTTTTTAGAAACAAAAAAATCGACCAATTTTAACAGTAGTAGATCTGAGATAGCCTCCCAATGGTGCACCAGATGTCCCATTTAACCGAAGTCGTAGTTCTTATAGTTTAGAAGTTACCAATGATAACCCCTCGAAATCTAGACACTGTATACAATAAATTACTGCCTGATTGGAATAACAGGCATGGGTAAAGTAAAAGTTTAATTATACATGCGAGTGCTTTATGTCACTTTCGGATCCACTATTTAGATCTCGGAACCATAAAAGATATGAAGTCTTACATTAGCAATGTAGTGAATTTTTTGAGACGAATTCAAATTTATTTTGGTTTTTATTTTTCGAAAAGTTATAGGATCCTATAAAATGAAGGAAAATGTATTCTGTTATTTTTTATCTTTCCACTGATACAAATGTTATTATATACTCAAATTAGTTTCCTTTGGAAAATTTACTGAAAAATATTGGAATAAAAATATCTACCGTTTGTATTAGAAACATGTATCTTTAATATTAATTGTTTAAGAGTTACGTATTTGGAAAGAAAGAAAAATGGACTAAATTGATTTTCTGCATTTTTCTAGAAATGTGTAACAATTTTTAAAATAAAAAATCTAATGTAACCGACTACGTATTTTTCATGGCTCTCAAGATCCCTATAGTAGCCTTAAAATAACACAGCCTGAATACTAATAATATAATTACTTTATTTAGAAGTCGAATAAGTGTCTAGTTTATCTACTATCCGAATCTGATTATTGACCCACAATTTTAACTGCATGGGTGTTCTATTTTTTAATTCTTCGTACATAGCCACATATTTTACACACTCATTGAAAGATGGTAATCTCTTCTTTTAAATGTTCAGAAAATAATAGCCTAGCTCTTTTTTTCCGGGGTGTTCCATGTATTCCGTTTTATGTACGAAAATATTTCTACAAAAAAAGTAACAGTAATAATTTTTATTTTACCTAAACTTTTCCGTCGTTTTATAGGTGTTGACGCCAAATGTGAGCTAGAGCTAGCAGACCATAATTCTGTAATTACAAAAAAATTAGATAGCTCAAACACCGTACGTTTAGATATCAAGAAATAATTTGAGATTAAAGACGGTTAAAAAAAAATAGATTAGTTGAAAAATTTCAGATTAAATTTAATATGCAAGAAATACCTAAAATATTTAAAAAAAATGCAACAAAGGCAAACTAGTTAATTTAGCTGGAGAAATCTAAAGATTTATATCAATCAAGATAATTATATGACCTAAAAAGAAAAAAGTACTAGTCAAAAAATGTAGATGATTTTCAAGACTAACCACTGTCAAAAATTACGTATTTTTGAAACAGTCGAATATATATATTTTTTTTCAAATATAAGAACATCTCTTAAGAATATATTTAGTGCCTTCAAATACAATTGATTTTATTTCGATATTTTTTATATTAAGAAAGTAATAACACATTGAATTTTTCAAACTAGAATTCGTCACTAATCGATAATAATTAGCACTAACTTCACGTTTGAAATAATACGACACATTATAACTTAATTAATATTGTAAAATTATTTACATTAAATTTGATTAAATATCACAACCTTTTAGTGCTGGCGTGAAGTTAGTACTAATAATATTAAACTGTTAATAATTATCCTGTGTAAATCAAAAGAGAAGAATTTTGTAGTGAGTAAACGGCACAAATTATGTACTAAAAACATTTAAAAGTAAAAGTTTTTAAAATTTATTTAAACAATGAATATCTTTATTATAAGGCATATTATTACGACAGAAATTAGCACAAATTAGGTACTAATTATTAATACTAAAATGATAATTTGTGTCATATCCTTCCGTGCTAACTTCACGAAACCTTCAAAATTTATGTTTCTATTGTTAAACAGTAACTAATAACTTTACCTGAAAATGTAAACATGTCATCTGATACGCCAATATTTATGTCATTGTCATTATTTTTTTGAAAAGTATTCGCTGATGAATTCTCTTCCTTTCGCATATTAATTATATCTTCACCATTATCTGTTCCTTGTGCCAATTCTAACAACCGAGACATTTTTGCTATATCCCTTGTTATAATGGGCATTCGATAATGTTCCTTATGTATTTTCTCTGCATGTCACAAAAAGTTAGCTAAATCCTCAACTTCTTTATCTTGTAGATTTAGTATTATTTTGATAATATCAAAATAAAATAGATATATCATGCCTATTACTCATTACTGGGTGTGGCACTCTGCCAAAGCAGATCTCGGTAAATGATATATTTCTTCGCGTAAAGTGCGATTACCAGCCGTCAAAACACGCCCCCCAAAAATGTTAGTGGTGGAGGAGTCACCGGGGAAGATTTAATTTAGATAATAACTGTACAATATAATCATTATTTTGCATACATTCAGATACTCCGGAATACACCATTCTACAAAAAAAAATCGGAAAAAAGTGTTACGTATTTCGTACTGCCGAATATTCCGTTGAATACTAAATAATTATTTGGCTTAGATTCCATCTAGTAAAAAAAAAAACCGATTGCCAGGCGGAATTTTTAAAATATCGTGAAGTTGCCTCCACTAAAATGTTTAATTTGATACCATGGATAATTAAACCCTTACCTTTAAGTAAACAAGCAAATTCCTTACTTCAGGTTCGTTTTTGTGTACTGTTTCAAGATGTCGATGTATTTTTGTTATCAACTTCTTACAAAAAAACACAGAAATCTTGTTTTGTTTTTCCTTTTAATACAGTTTAAGTTTGGGTGCAATTCATTTCAGTACTAAAATTCTTCTTTGATTCTTCTCCTCTGCAGTTGCTTGATTCATATAATTCAGCATTACCAAAATCAGTTACGTTTAAATATTTTTGTGTTTCTCCCTGCTCAGTTTAATTTGATCCAAATTCATCACTTGGCAAAAAATCAGGATCACCAATACTATCATCTGCAAATTATTTACTCTTAATTTCTTTTAACTTACTATGATTAGTTTAAATATTTATGTTATGTATTACCTGAAAAATTATTGAATACATTGTAATTATTTCTCCTGTTCAGAACAATTTTTTGTAATAACTTCTTCCTTCTCATCATTGGACTGAAATTTATAATCTAAAAAAATAATAATAATAAATTGAAATAAATGTTTATTCTGGGCTGATTTTCAAATATTGAGTTGATGCATAAGCTTGTAGTGTTTTAATTAAATTTAATGAGCGGTCCGGTAAATTGATTCAGTAGCAAGGAGAATTAGATTTTAGTGAGTATTATTTTAAACGTCAAGCATGGGCAAATTCAAATTAAAAAGAATTATGCCGGGTACAAACAGAGCCAGGTAACTTAGATTGCAATTAATTGTCAAAAAATTGTGACAATTAGATACTTATTTATTTCAAATTTTTCCAAATTGTGAATTAAACTTGATTTGCCAGATTTTTGTTGTTTTAGGGATGGTACCCGAACGCACAAAATTCATCTATTTTTTTCTTTGTCATTTAATATTTAAAATTCTAATTTAAATAGTCGAAGTTATTTTTAGAAAAGACGGTTAAATCAGTAGAATTTATTTATTACATAATATATGTAAATGAATGTTCAAGCTCTTTAAAAAAACTATTATTATTTTATGTTGTATTAAGTTAATTTATGTAATATAAAGAACAGAATAAAATTACTTCCGAAGTAAATTTAATTTAGGGGCCGGTCTTTCCACTTTCGAATAAAGTGACAAATAAACTATTTGTCGAATAAACAAAAAATATTGCATCAAAAATTAAATATAAATAAATATATCATCACACATTTTACCCATTACTGGGTGTGGCACTCTTCTGTAGCAGATCTCGGTAAGTGATATATTTCTTCGCGTGAAGTGCGGCTACCAGCCGTCAAATGACGGATCCAAAGATGTTAGTGATGGTGGAGTCACAGGGATAGATTTAATTTGGTGAAAATTGTTTGTCGGCTGTGGGGATCGAACCAGGGTTCTCAGGAACCACAGGCCGACTCGATAACACTGTGCTATGATTTTGATGCGATATGTTTTGTTTATTCAACAGATAGTTTATTTCCCACTTTATTCGAAGGTAGAAAGACCGGCGATTTTATTTATTTTATGGCAAATACAATATTGCTATCAAAATTTCGATTGTCATTTGAAGGCATAAATTTGAGTTACTGTGGAAGTATCTAAATTTAGTTTATTATTTTGAAATACAATAATTGAAATAAAATTACAATAATTCTGTGTGCTACTTTTATCTATCCTTGTCTAATTTGTTCTGGCAGCACTGACGGCTGGCTCGCAAGTTTTTTAACATTAAGATGCTTATCTGAATATGTAATCTAATGATGGGCAAACCCGTTCAACTGAGTGATCCGGTTCATTGGAATCAGCTCACTAAAATGACCTTTTCAAATTAAACCGTTCTGTAAACAAAAAATTGTACATAATACTTAATACAAATATTCAATTAACTATAGCGGTGTTCTGTTCGATCAGTTAGTTATTAACATTAATTTATTTATATTTGAAGGATGTAACTTATCAACAAAACTCTACAATATGTTGACTATAAACCCCAAAGCGATTTTTTTTTGTAAATTAAAATAAGTTAAAGATTTAACGTAAATCAAAATTTAACACATTGCTAGTTCGCTAGTTCTTTAAAACACTTTTTAATGAATTGTACTAGCTATTTCTAACTATTTGAATATTCAAATTAAGATCTTTCATTTAATCTGAACAATGGGATATTGATGCTGTAGACGTAAATATTTATATTTAAAAGAAAAAGTAAATTTTACTTACTTATCAGCATCAGTACAAGACAAAAACTATTTTTATAATTCGGTTCATATAATTGAACGGATATTTTTTTATCTGTTGATTTAAATACAAACCGAACGAAACGTCTAAAAGATACTCAAACCCGAGTGACTCGTTCAAGAATAAAATAGTGATCCGACTTTTATCGTTCACTGAAGTGACCCGTTCAAATTGAACGGGTCGTTCACGAACGACACATCTTTAATGTAATCTATGGGTAGGAATTTGTTTGGGAACCGTTGAAATCGCGCCTGGGAATCACACAATTGCTACGAACTTATACATCAATCTATTTAGTACAGATAAGCTCTTATTTATTTTTTGATACACAATTAAATAACTCACTGTTTATTGCTGCAGATTTTTCATGCTCATTTAATAGTTTGGTGGTTTCATACTTCGGTATGTTACAGTCGAACAATAAATTCAAAATTTTGCGTCCTTTTCACCCCATTTTAGTTTTATTAATCACTTATCACATTTAATCACAAATTCTTCAATCTTTCTTTATGCACTTCCCGCGTTTCTCAAACACCTTGGAGGTTATGGCCTGATGCGTGATCTCGGAGTAAAGAATAAATGGAGAGAGTATAACCTACGCTTGTAGGTATGTTGCGTGAAGCCATGAAACGGAAGGGGGGATCAAGCAGCCGCCATATTACGACGGTCAAACCTAGTATAGCTAGCTTTATGAAATACATTTGATAACTTAGTTTAAACATGTCAGATGCGAACAGTATTAAAATAATGCTCATAATTAAATCGTAGGGCAACAAAGTAAAGAAAACAACAGTTTGTTATTACTTTAACATATTTATATTATTAAAAAATCACCATTAAGTATAGTAGTGCATAATAAAAAATGATATTAATGACCAGAAAACAGTACAAATTTGTTAAACCGTTGTCTATCACTTTCGCACATCAACGAACATTGTTAATAAATAATAATAAAACATGTGAATTTATTAAAATTTATTCATAATATGGATGAAAATTATTTAATTATGGTTTATAGTAGTACATTACATAAAAATACAACGAAGTATATTAAATATAATAAGAAAGTTAAGTTTCCCTCAAACATTTTATAGCTAGTGGTATTGGATATATTGGGTATTGGTCATTTTAGACTTATCTGAAATATACCTTTTGTAAATACGTGGGAAATGATTTAAATATCCTAGGTATCGCAGTTTCTAAGTCTTATACACGACAACGATGTTCTATCGAAGCACTCGGCTGCAAAGTGTTCAGAACACACAACACTTGTATCTGTAGGTGACCATCCAACTCTTCTGATGGCTTTAAGCCAAACATTTCGCCTTTCTGGATTTTTTGAAAATCTAAATAAAATTAAAAAATATATGTAAATAACAATTACTTATGGCCAAGTTGCACCAACAAAGCTTAAATTTTAAACTTAGTTTAATTAAATAATAGCAAATCGAATATTTGACAGCAATGTAAATTATTCCATATGATACCTAACTTTGATTTGCTTTTATTTATTCAAGCCAAGTTTAAAATTTAAGCTTTGTGCGTGCAACTGGCCATTATTCATCATGAAATTTTCGTTTTCTGTTCTTCTACAAGCTGTTTTTTTGATTTAGTTCTAGTTCTGTTGTCACATCCAAATGCACAACAAGCTGGCATTTTTAAAACACTAAAAATAAAAAAGACCACATAAATATAGTACATACAATATATAAATAAATATAATTTTACCTTGTTTCATTCTTCAGTACTTATTATAAATTGTTAAAATTCTTATTTTAAATCTTCATACGAAAATATATAAACATTAAATAACTACTTAATCACTATATAAACAAATAACAACGAACAAAATACAAAACCAGAAAAAACACGTGTATATTACAATAAACGGCAAAATACTATCGACCGGCGTAAGATGGCTAACAAAAGTAAACGTCAAATGACGTTTGGCTTCAAGCTTGCGAACTACAGCTCCCCCTGTGTGCGTGATGACTCGTCAAAACTCACGCAGAGAACAATGTTGCCAACTGTAAGTTAAAGCAAAGCACTAGCGGAAACAATGAAAGACACCAAAAACATAGTAACTTTTTATTTTTATTTAAAAAAAAAATAAAATGTATATGTAATCCGGCTACAGGGCGCTTAGTCAATAATGATCCTTTGAACCGCGGTTTATATACTATTTTTTTCACTACTAGCATTTTGACATAAATTCATATCTACAAGAACTAAGTAAGCAGAAATGATATTCTTTTTTTTTGACATTGTTTTTATTTTCTGACATTTCATTTTGGTAGCAATAAGTAAACATTTTTGGAAAAAGTGATACTGAAAATCGTACTCCTCCGAGGATTAAAATAAAAAGCGGTACACTAAGGTTTTTAAGAGACCCAAACTTTAGCCGGAAATTTAAAATACACTGTTCTGATTAGTTATTGTCAATGTCAATTATAAGCCCAAAATTATGAGCACTAAATGAAGTATTCTGAGGGGGAGAGGGTGAAGTTTTACAAAAGTTTCAGAAATTCAAAATATCTATATATTACCAATACATAAATAAAAATATATAACTCATACAAAATTCCAATAAACTATAGTAACAAATACAAACTATATTGACAAACAACGAAAATAACTTATTATTATTTTTCGTCGTATTGTTGTCTTATGTTGTGTAATCGTTTGTACTCATCGCATTCAGACAATTTTATTCCTTCCAATATGTAAAAATGATTCTCTATTTAATTTTGGCTGTAGTTTTTTTAAGAAGCATATAATCTAACCATGCATTCAATTTGTTGTATCGACTTGTATCAACTTTTTGAAGTGATATAATAGTTTTATCTATGGTTTCTAATATATTTCAAGGTTGCTTCCCTTCATTTATTTATAATTTTATCACCTCCGCAAAAATATAAGCTCGCCGCGAGTGCAAGCAAAACTATCGCCCCAAAATGCTGGCGCCCTGGAGCTATAGACCATTTAGCCCTATAGTAGGGGTAGTCTCAAAAGATTCAAATTTTTTCGAATTTGCCCCTAAATCTTATGCACCCGCTAAACCCTGCAACTTGCCGTGTTGCTGTTCTTTGAACCGTGGTCTGCTTGCCGAGGATCTATTTATTAGGGGTTGATTTATTTTTGATTTTGTTATTGTATATTCAAATATTTGTTGTATTATATTCAACTTCCGAAATATCTAACCCAGATGATACGAGTTTCACAGACATTTAAGTTTTAGACGAATTTGCACGTTATTTTATATTTATTATCTATTTTAAAATATTTATTAGATTAGAAACAACAACAATTAAAATAAATGAACAGTACTCAATATCAATATAAATAACTGAAATCATTTATAAATATTAAGGAATAACATCATGTAGATATTACATATGTATGATTCACCACCGTAGCACAATTCTTAGAATCTCAATCGGTAACATTTACAGCTGTGATTATCAAACTTATTTCTTTTACCGCCCCCTTTGAAAATCAATTATTATTCAGCGCCCCCAATTTTTTATACACTCCTAAAACTTAAAATCCACAATTTCATTACTTTAAGTAATTTAGGTATAGTGTGCTATATTAGTCGGTTCTGGTGTTTAAACTTACATTCTAAACTAGACATTTTTACCAGTGAGAGCAATTAAAATGCAACTTTATAATATTAAGAATATATTTTAATCAAATTAAAAGAAACAATATAGATAGGTAATCAATTTTAGTTTTAAAACTAATCTAATGAGATGGATGAATTTGATGATTTTTAAAAAGTTTGTCGATATCAGGTTCGATTTTATTCAAAAACAGTCGTAACATGCAAATGATTTCTCTTTTAGTAAGCAGCGTTGTCACAGCGCTAAATCCACGTTCACACAAATATGACGATGGGAATGCTATCAAAAATCGTTGAACGATCGACCACAATCCAGAGTACAACTGCGGGATTGACTTTTGTAGCCAAAATTCTTGGTAACCATTTTTGAATTTGATTTTTATTTCCTCGGTCGTTGTCAGTTCTATAAGTTCTTCTTCCAGTTGGGGTGATACTGGTATGTTGACATTTAAAAAAGGATCAAACACCCAGTCTGGTATTTCTAATTTCGAAATGTCCTGGAATCTTTTAATGAAATCACTGTGGAGATTTTCCAAATGTTGGCAGTAGACAAGCAAGCCGTCGTTGTTGCAGGATACTGATAAATTGGAAAAATTATGGAACTCACGTCTGCCGATATTCTTCTTGTGTAAGAGCAGCTTGGCTACGAAAGCAGCGACGACATTTTTTGTTTTTATTAAGTTCAAGTCATCGCCTTGAAGTTGGAGATTCATATCATTAAGCAATTTATAAAGGTCTGTTAGGTATGCGATATCATTCTTTGACGTGATGAGGTTGTCGCGCAATTCTGTGTCTTTGTTTTCCAAGAACTCTACGACAGAGTCAAAATAGATTGTAAAATCGTGTCAGACATCATTCAGGGCAGAAATATAAATTAATTATTCGATATTGTGTAGTAGGTAGGTTTTAATTTTAGTGAATTTTAAAATATAAAATGAAATTACAAATCAACCATCGCCCCTCTAAACCACGTCAACGCCCCCCATTTTTTCTGGACGCCTTAACGCCCCCCTCTAGGTCTCCAACGCCCACAAGGGGGCGTTATCGTCCACTTTGAGAAAGACTGATTTACAGCAATAACTATATAATTTGTATTAATTTATTTTTCAGTCTTCCTTGTCGGAGGATTTTAATAGAAGTAGAATATTCTAAAATGAATGACGATGAAATTTGCGGTAGAAGAATCGTGGATATACAATACTCTTTCAATGATCTAAAATCTATAAAACATCGTGGTTTCGAGTGTACCTTTTTCGACATAAAGAATTATTAAAAAGTATTTTTAAATTCAAGTGTAATATTCGTGGCATAGAAAATAAAATTCACACTGAAAATACAGAGATAATATAGGATGTCAATAAATTAGTTGTTGTGATATGGCTGTTGTTTCCATAAATTCGAAAGAAGAATTTCATGAAAAAGCAACGAAGAATATGAAAAAGCGAAAAATTATTTTTTAATATCATTAAAAATGCTGACCGAAATTATATTTTCCAACACATTATTGGCCAGTTTATTGAACAGCTTTGGAAGGAAGAAAGGCGAAAACTTGTTATTGTCTCGCATTTCGAACAGATTTGCAAAAAGCAGAAAGCAGCATTCACAACGATTTTAGTTAAAAATATGTTGTATAAATTGTTTAGTGGTTATAAAGCAACAGAATATGGTATTAAATACGAAAGTAAGGTTATTGAAATCCTGGAAGGCAAACAAAAAAAAAAACAAAGCGGCTTTTTGATACATGAAGCCATATTATTTTTAGGTACGTTGCCGGACTGACGAATCGGCTGTGATAAAATCTGTGAAATCAGCGCACGAGACATAACAGTGATTGAAACAGTGGAGAAGAAATATAAAATTTGTAGAAATTAGAAATGGCATGATAAGTTTGAAAAAAATCAAATTCCAAAAATTAATACTTCTTTTACAAAAATATGAACGATTTGTGCAAACAAATCGAAGTCAGCCTAACATTTTATAGCCCACTTTAGTTGAATAACGGAATAGTGCTTCCTTTTCTCTCTCTTTCAACAGCGAACGCGAAAAAGAGATGTCACGCGTTTCGTATGTCTTGACCGGTTTTCGCAGGTTATGACAATGCGCTTGATTTCTTCGTTCTTTATATATAATATTTTTGATAGTATAATATTTATTTGATTTTTAAAACATATTAAATTTTGAAAAATATTCTTTTGTTTGATAAAAAAAAATAATTTTTTTTCCATTTTTTCAATATTTTTGTGTTATCGAAACCGAACTGATGGTTGAGCCATAATAGCTCTAAACATATGTCTACTAACATAACTATACCAATTTGTATCCCAATATATATCTTAAATACTTATTCCTTATATCAATTTAGCCCCATCCCTGTTTATAAAAATGATTCCCTCGTTATGCTTAATAAAAAAATAAAGTGTGTATTACCCAGATAATGAAAATAAGTATGTTACTCACAACTGTAAATAAATAATGTATATTATATTAATAGTCGATATATTAAAATAAATAAAAAATTTATTATGAATATTGTAAGTAATCAAAAGAACGATGGTTGTTCATCTCATGATATAAAATTAGAAAATACTTGGGAACAGATAGAAATTACAAACGACTTAACAATTATAAGTCCCATAGAACAACAAATTCAAATTAATTGTCAAACAAATATTGTGAATAAAAATATACAAGGAGTATATAAATTTAAACTAACAGAAGGATGTAGAATAAACAACTTTAAAATTAATATCATTCAAGAAAATTACAAAGAAATACAATTCGAAAATTTCAACTCCTTCAACAATTTGAAAATAATTAATCAGAATAAATTGAAAGAAATAAAATCAGTAGATATAAAAACCGAAAATATTCCACAAATAAAAGAATTTTTTTTATATTGTATTATTGTAATTATTGTATTGTTTATGATATGTTATAAATTTAAGAATAAATGTAAAAACATGGAAACTTTAAATTTAATTCAAGAAAATTACAAAAACAATACAATTCGAAAATTTCGACTCCTTCAACAATTTGAAAATAATTAATCAGAATAAATTGAAAGAAATAAAATCAGTAGATATAAAAACCGAAAATGTTCCACAAATAAAAGATTTACAAATAAATAATAACCATCATTCTTGTATATTATATTGTATTATTGTAATTATTGTATTGTTTATGATATGTTATAAATTTAAGAATAAATGTAAAAACCTATTGAAATCAAATAAGAATGTATTAAATAATAAATTAAGTAATTTAGAGACAATAGAATAACACCTTACAAGTATTGTAAAATTTTAGAAGGGAGGAATTATGTAAGGCCTTGAAAGTATTTCACAAACATTGTAAGTTGTGACTTGCTGCATCAGCCAAACACCCAGTAGTTTTCCATCATGTTAGAAATAGGACAAATAGCACGTCTCATAAGATAAGATTGTTCACTTGCTCTTGTAACGTCATTGTAGTGCATCAAAAAATTAATAAAGATTTTTTTTATTAAATATTAAATAAATCAATATTTAATTTATATATATATATATATATATATATATATATATATATATATATATATATATATATATATATATATATATATATATATATATATATATAATCTTATTATTTAGTTTTATTATTGATATATGCGAGAAACAATATCGCGTGATTTATGTTATGTTGTGATGTAAGGCAGAAAAAAATGTAAAATGAAAATCGTTTAGAATGGACAATAGAGATAAAATAATGTGTTTTAAAAATTCAAATATAATTATACTATATTGTAAATGTAAACATATACATATTAATTTGCTTGAAATAATAAATATAAAATAAATATAAAGACATTAAAATTTGTAACGAATCTTGAAATGTTTTTTCAAACAATATTTTTCAATAAATTGTTTATTTCAAATTGAGCATTCCTAATGCCTTTTCATATGTCTTATTAATCTACAATTTTGTAAAAATTTCTTATTGCAGATTGAACATTCATAAGCTCTAATACCTTCATGTAGTTTCATATGTACTTTCAAATTTTTATTTAGTGCAAATTTCCTTTTACAAATTAAACATTCATAATCCTTAATACCTTCATGCATTATCATATGAACTTTCAAATCACTACTTTGCATAAATTTCCTTTTGCAAATTGAACATTCGTGATCTTTTATACCTAAATCACATTTCATATGTGTGCTCAAATATGATTTTCTGCTAAATTCTCTATTACAAATCAAACATTCTGTACTTGTTATATTTTTAAGATGATTTTTCAAATGGCTATGGAACATAACTTTATGAACATTGAAACTCTTGACTGTCTGTGTTTGTATTGTAATTAGTTTCATCCTTATCCAATGCATTGCTAACTTCACTAGTAACACTTGAACCACCATCTTGTTCATCACCAGATACAGACTCGCTGCGTGTACAGACAAGTTGCTGGGCAAGTTGTCGGTCTGCGCTATTTTTAGATGCAAGAAATTCTTCCTCGACGTCGATTTTATTATCAACAATATTGCAATCATCTTGTTTTTCCGATGGCAGCAGTCCATCTTCATTTTCATCTGGAAGATTTAATTTGATAACAAAAACTTTCTCGGCAACCAATTCGGCCTTGTCGACGATGTAATCTTCTATTATAGTTTTCTGATCTAACGCATTGATATCCTCATTAAGAACACTTGAACCACCATCTTGTATATCATCTGATACTGATTCGATCTTCAAAAGTTGCTGGTATGCAAGAGGTTCTTCTTTTATATTGATGTACTTAATTTTCTGGTCATGTTGTTCTTCCGATGACATAAATGCATCTTCATTCTCTTCAATAATTAAATGTAAATCATTTTCATCGTTTATCAGTTGTTCACCATTAATTAGTCGGATTTGTAATTCGCTGGAACTCTGATCCGAGGTGGTGTTGCTTCCTTGCAATATTTTTATATAATCAGTGAAACGACTATAGTTGTCTAAACACTTTTTCTTAAACTCGGAATAAGAGCGAAGTGTTGTGTGGCATGAGGAACAAATGTATACAGGATGTTTTGAATTCAAAATCGCCTAAAAGAAAAGAAAAATCATTAAAAATACATTATTTTTATCAATATATCGATCTTTTTCAAATATCTGCCGAGTTACAATATAGGGGGGATTTTCTAGTGAGACTTAGTTGAAGAAATATTTATACAGCGACCTAGAGACATGCGTCCCGCACAAAAGATGTACTAAGTAGTTCATGCACGTACATTTAAATTTCCATACTTAGTTTTTTGTAAAAGAATCACTGAGAACTCAAAAATTAAGTAATATGCATTAGTGGTAGCATTGAAAATATTGTATTAGTTAAGATGGAAAAGAACATCATCTTTGACTTTTAGTCAATAACGCTTTACTTAATTATTTTTTAAAATATGTTGAATAATATTTAATTCTAATTTCTACAGCTCTTGTAACGGAAACGATTCTGTAATGATAGTTGGCCTGTTAATTTCAGAGATAAAAAACAGTTGAGTTGACAAGTAAACAAGAAATTCACTTTTGTAAAAATATTGTACTTAATCAACTACTTAAAACTAAGTGTTGTTTAATTTAAAAATAATACTAGTTGTAACTAAACTAAAACATGGCGCAGTTGGTGAAAAACTAAAACTTGAAAAATTTAATAACAGAAGTGAAAATTGTATCAAAAAGCTAAAAGTGATAAAAAAAGATGGAATTTAAACCGCCAAAAAGTCTCGAACTGCCAGGAAACATTTGTGAAAACTTTCAGAAGTTCAAACAAGCCTTTTCAATATATATGAAAGCCGCAGGTCATGAATCAAAGAAAGATGACGTTAAGATTGCCATATTACTTAATGTAATTGGAGAAGATGCTGTTGAACTATACAACACATTTGATTTAAAAGATGAGAAGTCATTCGATAAAGTATTTGAAGCTTTTGAAAATTATGCTAATCCTAAAAAGAACATCGTAATGGAAAGATTTATATTTAATAGTAGACAGCAGCAAGAAGGTGAAATTTTTTAGAACTTTCTAACAGAAATAAAGAAGTTAGTAAAGTCGTGTGAATATGGTGACCTGAAGGATAGCATTTTGAGGGACAGAATTGTCTTGGGACTGAATGACAAAGGATTGCAAGAAAGACTACTACGCAGCACTGACTTAAGCCTGAGTAAAGCTGTTGAAGTATGTCGAGCATCTGAGATGGGAAAATCACAAACAGAAACCATCCAGTCCAAAGCAGTTACCGTAGATGTAATACACAAGAAATTTAGTCAGAAGACCGAGCAGAAAACACAAAAATATAGTGAATGTAACAAAATATCTAATAAAAAGAACAGTAATTATAATAAAATGTCAAGTAGTAATAGTGATAGTAATTTAAACGAGTACCAATGTAGAAAATGTGGGTACAGACATTTAAGAGCCAATTGTCCGGCATATGGCAAACGGTGTTTACTTTGTAATGGACTTAATCATTTTAAAATAGGTTGTAGATATAAAACTGTAAATATGATAGTTAGTCCAAGTGGTAATGAAAGTGACAGTTCCAGTACTAGCTTGAATATTGGTACTATAAAGTGTTTAACAGTTAATTCAATAAATAAAGAGTCTCGTTGGTATCAAATTGCTAAAATATGTAATACAAATGTTAAATTAAAATTAGATACTGGTGCTGAAACCAGCTGTATGCCATTAGCAATATTAAATAAATTGTCTGCTAATATAAAAATAATTAAAAATAATATAGTTTTACAGTCGTATGGACCAAGTTAAATTCATTAGAGACTGCAAAATTAGAGTGTAAAATAAATAATGTTTTTTAAACTATAACTAACTTTGTGGTGGTGAATAACAAGTTTGATAGTGGGGAAGTAATTTTAGGTTTGGCAGATTGTTTAGCGTTTAATTTAATAAAAAAGGGTACACTCTGTAGATAATAATGATATAATAAAGAACGAGTTTGTTGACAAAAAATTTGATTATAAATGCAAAATAAAAATAGATCCAAATGAAATGCCTGTAGTTAGGCCACTTAGACGGATACCATTGGCCATAGGGGACAGAGTAAATACCAAGTTAGACCAGTTAGAACTTGATGGAATAACAGAGAAAGTTGATGTACCAAAAAGTTTTGTTAGCAATATGCTCATAGTAGAAAAACCTGATTCTAGTATTAGAATTTGCCTAGATCCTAGTGATTTAAATAAAGTTATTAAGCGTGAACGTTATCTAATTCCAACTGTAGAAGACCTTCCAAATAAACTTGTTAATAAGAATATATTTACAGTAATGGATCTTAAAGATGGATTTTACCAGGTCGAATTAGATAATGACTCAACAGACTATTGTACGTTTTCAACACCATTTGGGCATTATAATTTCTTAAGGATGCCATTTAGGCAAAAAATTGCACCAGAAGTATTTCAAAAGTGCACTGAAAATTTTTTTGGTGACATTGAAGGCGTATCAGTATATTTTGATGATATACTAATAGCTGCTAAAGATAGTGAGAAACATGATAAGATCATGAAACAAATAGTTGACAGAGCTAGAAAATATAATGTAAAATTTAATAAAAATAAATTACAATTTAAAATACCTGAAGTTAAATACGTTGGTCATGTTTTTTCAGCTGCTGGTATAAAACCAGATCTGGATCATATAAAAGCAATTTCTGCTATAGGAGCTCCATCTAATAAGAAAGAGCTACAAAGAGTGCTAGGTTTCGTAAATTATCTAAGAAACTATGTACCGAACATGGCAACGATAACAGCGCCTCTAACAGCGCTACTAAAAAATAACATTGAATTTAGTTGGAGTACAATACATGATAAAGCATTATCTCAAATTAAAGACTCAATAGCTAAAGATCCTGTACTTGCTAATTTTGATATTGATAAAGAGATAACTATTCAGTGTGACAGTTCAAAAGATGGTTTGGGGTATGTATTACTACAAGGTGGTAAACCAGTTTGTTATGGCTCGAGATCATTAACAACAGAAAAAAGATACGCCCAAATTGAAAAAGAAATGTTGGCCTTTGTAGCAGCATGCAATAAATATCATTATTTTATATGGGGTAAAAAACAACCTATTCAAATATTAACTGATCATAAACCCATAGTGTTAATAATGAAAAATAATGTAGGGGATGTTAAATCTAGCAGACTGCAAAGAATGCGTTTAAAAATTCTTAAATATAATTTAAAAGTTAATTACTTACCGGGTAAATTAATGCACGTAGCAGATTTATTGTCACGGTCATTTGTAAAAGATAAAGTGGCAGATGATCCAGCCATGTTGCAGTTAGACATGCATTAGCAAAGTATATAAAAGTTTCAGATCGAGTTAAAAATAAAATAGCTGAGGAAACCAAAAAAGATAATAGTCTGTCGTTAATACTTTCATATATTAAAAACGGATGGCCAAATGAAAAAACTCTAAGTTAAGAATTAAAGCAATATTATAAGCTACAAGATAAATTGTGCGTAGAATATAATTTATTGTTTATGAGTAATCGAGTTATCATTCCCATGTCTATGCGTAGTTTTATATTAAAACAGCTACATGATGAACCCTACATGAGTATTGAGAAATCAAAGGCCAGGGCTAGGCAAGTAGTATATTCGCCAAATATATCAGTTGATATACAACAACATGTTAAAAAGTATAGACTGTGTGATAAATATCAAGCAAAGACTTGTAAAGAACCATTAATATCACATTTAATACCAAATTTGCCATTTGAGAAAGTAGGTGTAGATTTATTTGAATTATCAAACAGTGATTATTTAACACTCGTAGATTATTATTAAAAGTGGATTGAGTTAATAAAAGTAAGAAATAAATATTGTACACAAATAATTAGTAAACTTAAAATTATATTTGCAACGCATGGTGTACCACAAGAAATAGTGTCGGATAATGTTCCAATTAATTCATGGCTGTATAAACAGTTTGCACAGGAATGGAATTTCAATTATACTTTTAGCAGTACAAGGTATCCTAAGTCAAATGGGCTGGCTGAGAAGGCTGTGGGTATACTCGTATGTAAACGTTTACTTAAAAAATCAAATAATCTACAGAGTGCACTATTAGAATATTGAAATCAATAACAATACTAAAATATTCGCCAACACAAATGTTGATGAGTAGATTAACTAGAACCAAACTACCTATAAAGACATCTTTGTTAAAACCACATGTTAAGACAGATGTAAAAGAACAACTTGAGCGTGGTCAAATTAGTTACAAGTGCAATTATGATAAAAGTGCTAAAGATAGACCCGAGTTTCAACAAGGTTATAATGTTCTTTTACTTAAAGATAAAATTTGGGAACAAGATCAAGTTTAGTCTAAGTGTGATACAACTAAATCATATGTTGTAAAGGATCAAAATGACAATACATATAGCCGCAATTCTAGTTTTTTAAGAAAAACATGTAATGAGCCTGAATTTAAAAGAACAGAGGAGAAAATAATTTAAGTAATGATTTAAATTTAACATTCAATGAATCTGCTGATATATGTGAAGTTACTAATAATACTAATAATTTAAATTCTTTAAGTAATGAAACAGCAGTCATAAATCATTCAAATCAATACAGACTCATCCGTTGTAAGAACCAAGTCTGGTAGAATAGTTAAGACTCCTGCTAAGTATAAAGATTTTGTAAAAGGGAAGGTGCAATGATAGTAGGCTTGTTAATTTCATAGATAAAAACAGTTGAGATGACAAGTAAACAAGAAATTCACTTTTGTAAAAATGTTCTACTTAATATAATCAACTACTTAAAACTATGTGTTGTTTTATTTAAAAATAATACTAGTTGTAACCAACTAGAACAGATTCAATTTAAAATTGTGGTTGGGGAGCTAAATAATATCAAGCCAGCCCTGTATGCTACGGAACTGTCTTGAAAACAGCTGATGTGAGTCGTAGAGGTTATAGAAACGTACGTTTATACCAACTTAAATTAGCCACTGTATCATAACTAATATCGACTTACAAGTTCTGGGAGAGCATATTTAACAATTGTAAATATTTCATCTGCTATATTATTGTGGAACACTTTCTTTAACTCTTGTCAGTATCCGTTACATACACGAAACAAATATTTTTCAACACATACATTGTTGTAAATAAAACAAACACTTACGTAAATAATAGCATTCAACATTCAGTTATAAATCAAGAACAAAAGCACGAATAGTATTTGAATAAACTATAGACTTGTTTGATTCAAACTTCAATCTCCTACATCTGGGAATAGCAACACAACAAATTCGTATTCCTATTCCTACCGTTTTACAAAATGTTCTCAATATGTTTCATCATAAATTATACACTGTGATTATACACCTTGACACGTTATTGTTATTTATTTACTGTTAGAACAAGTTGAAAATAATACCAAATACGAATATTTAAATTATAAACATGTTTCTAATCTAAGGGGTACAATTTAGGATAATGAACTGTCAAGGGGTACGCAAGTAAAAAAAGATTGATAACCGCTGCACTAATGAACACCACCGTTTGGTAATCACTGTTTAGAAAGATATTGTTTTCATCCCATGATATTATAGAGAATTAGTTTCGGAGCTACCACTTCATTATTGTATAAAACACAATGGTACAAATTATTATTAAACCAAAAGTCACTTTTTGACAGAATCAAATAACACATATAGTGTTTAATGCTTTCAAATCAATTACAGAAACAAAATTATGGAATTAAATGTTGCACTGTTTCTTAATTTTATTGAAGTACATAAAATACTAACAAAAAGAATTAGCTGTTTGATTAATTCGCCCGAGATTGCACTTCGTATTGGTTTATTTGCACAGGTTAAAGTTAAATTATTTAGAAATTTGTTTATTAACCTATGAAATAAACCACTAACAATCAAAATCTACTTACAAGTTCTGGTAGAGCATATATAATTTGTTTTTGTATTTATTTGTGAAACACTGCACATAATTTACTCTTGTTCCTTAAACACACGAAACAAATAGTATTTAAGTAATACATTTCTGAACAAACTGCAGTATTTAATATTCAACGGCTATTACACAACAGAAACATTCACTGAGCACTTATAAACAAAACTACAAGCATCAGCTGATTCCGTGATGCCCTGAACTCAGCAGTACAGTGTAGTATAGTCCTACCGTTTTGTTAAATGTTCTTCAATAAAAGTTAAAGTATTCTTATTTGTAATATCAGCTCGACTTTAATTAATTTTTACTCGGGCACATATCTTCAGACAAAATTAGAATAACTTAAAATAAATAAGATTGTTTCAAGGGGTGTTATCGTGGAGTTGCTAGTGTCAAAGTCAAAGTGTGAGATAAGTTTCGTTCCTTTGCGCAATATATAGAAGAAATTAAATAGAAACTGTTTGTAGAAGATAGCTAAGGAAGGAAAGATCACTAGAAACTATTATCTACGGGAGGGACTCTATCCTTTACAATTTAGAGTTTTTTCAATAATTCCGTTCCTCATAACCCTGAAACCGTTTGTCAAGTCAAACTAAACTCTGTTCTGTTTGTAGTACACCTAGTGACATCTAACCATGTCCAATAACACTAACGCCAACATTCCCTGTGCAAACTATAAATATTCACTCCAGACACACTGGTTGCAGGCTACAGGCGTAATTATATCGGAGATGGAGACAGTACTGCAAGCATTGAATAATTTGAAATCGTCTATGAAGGATGATATGGAAACACTGAAGCAAGAATTTATAAATGTCAAAGAAGAGCTGAGTGGTCTAAGACAAGAGATCGCGCCGAAAATAACCGAAATAGAAGAGAAATTAAACAAATTCGAGTCCAGAATAAAACATCAGGAAACAACATCGTCCTACTTAGACAGAGAGCTTAGAAAAAGAAACCTACTAATTTATGGAATAGAAGAAGAATCTGAAAAAATAACACAAAATTATTTATACCGGAAAATTTTGCAAATATTCAATACGGTCATGAAAGTGACTGTCATCATAGAAGATCTAGACCAGGCTAACAGAATAGGCTCTCGTAATACAGAGAAGAGCCGTCCGGTTCTAGTCAAATTAGTAACAGTCAGGAAAAAGTTAGAAATTCTCAATAATACTCGTAGGAAAAATCTCAAGGGTACTAACATCACAATCTATGAGGACTTTCCGAAAGGTGTCATTAACGAGAGAAAAATGCTGGCTCCCATTATGAAAAGATTTAGAAAACAAAATAAGCATTCCATAATGAAGTATAACAAACTGTTTGTAGATGGTAAAGAAATACCCAAAGATGAGATTGCTAAACTATGGCAAGAATCTAACATTAAAAAGAGACAACTATCAGAGGAGGGAACCTTGAAAACACCGAAAAAGCAGGCCAAGGATAACACCGGTGGGAGAAGATATAGCATTTCGAGTATAAGAACATTAAGTACGAGTAGGAACAACAAGGAGCCCAAAGAGTCAATTCTAAACTTCCTTGACAAAAGCGCGAAAAAACCTCAGACAGCGCCAGCATAGCAATTAAGGCTTCCAGAAGTATTGAAGATGACAACCCCAGCAACGAGAAATGACGTACGTACACAATCTCCCCCAACATTCAAAGAAATACGAAACAAAGAGAAATACAACACAGAGATACAGCCACTGTAAAAACCGAGCAGATAGACAACATGCCAGTGGCGGAGTTGCAATCTTGATTAAAAACACACACCACGCCGAAGACATAAACATCAATACAGATATCGAAGTAAATGCAGTACGCATATTTTATCCAGAAACAATAACCATCTGCAACGAATACATACCGCCAAACTTCGCGATAAACAAAGTCATGATAGAAAACATAATAAAAAAAACTGCTTTTTTTTCATAGGGTAGGAGAGAATGCTCATGCACACCCGACATGATGCCTGCGGCAGCGCATGCCCCCTTGCGGGTCTGGGTAGTGTGGGACTTTAACCCACTAAACTCTCCCTTCCCTATCCTCCAAATGGTATGGCACCTTGTAATAAGATTCTTCGCTACCATTGGTTCATTTCCTTTGCTTATCTTCTTCATGTCCTTTAGTTTCCCTCTAATTTGCTCGTCGCCCCTCTCTTTCTCTCTGTTCTAACCTTTCGTCCTCTAGTTTGGTCTTCATTATAATCATTATCATTTTATCTATGTTTTCCCAGTTTTCCTAGCTTTCTAGCATTAGTTTTATCATATTATTCGTATTTATTTCGTTCTTTACCTTTCTACTAGCTTCATCCCTGTATTCCGTCCACCTTCTGCATAGGAAGAGTGTGTGCTCTGGGCTATCATTTTCGTTGCAGTATTTACATTTTGAGTGTGTTGCCTTTCCAATTCGAGCCAGGTAGGTTTGGAAACATCCATGTCCTGTAAGAGCTTGTGTGTTATAATAGTTCAGTTCCCCGTGGTCTCTTTGTATCCATGGGGTTATATCCTGCATTAATTTCTTCAACCACGTATTTTCTACTGTCTCCCACTTAGCTTGCCAGCTTGTAATAATGCCTTCTCTGATTTTTAGTCGTTCTGTTGGGTTTTTCTCGTTTCTATTTAATGTTCTCTCTTTTACCATGAGCTCAACGGGCGGGAGCCCTGCCAATATACCTATTGCCATTGTGGGGGCTGTCCTGTAAGCTCTTGTTATTCCCAGGCATAGCTTTCTATAAGTTGATGTTGCCTTTTGTCTGTATTTTCCTATATTCATTGCTCTTTCCCAGACCGGTGCTGCGTATAGAAGAGTTGATAGCGCCACTGTTGCCAGTAGCTTCCTCTTTGAGTCTGTTGGTCCGTCTACGCGTGAGTACAGCCTCTGAAGCGCGTTTATTACTTTTGTTGTTTTTTCTGCTGCTTTTTCCACATGGCATCCAAAGGTATGGAGTTGGCTAAAATGAATTCCTAGGTACCTAATTTGTTTCTTGGGTTTAATCTCCATTCCCTCCATTGTAAAAGTTATACTCCCTCTCATGCGCTTCTTGCCGATGAGCATAACTGCCTCCGTTTTCTGGGGCGCCACCTTCATCCTTCGGTCTGTCATCCAGCAAGATATTTGGTCCAGTGTCGCGTTTACTTTTTCCCTGAGTATTTCCAGATCCCTATCGACTGCTACCACTGCCAAGTCATCTGCAAATGCGACTAGTTGGATTCCTGTTCGCGTTCGCATTTCTAACAGACTGTTGTAAAAAATGTTCCATAAAAGGGGGTCTAGTACTGACCCTTGTGGAACGCCGCATGTCATTTGATATTATCCGTATTTACTAATAATCCATCTATCTTCAAGGTAGGATCCTATCAGCTTTTGTAAGTAGATGGGCGTATTGAAGTCTCGTAGGGCCTTCATTATTTCGCTCCATGGCACTGTATTAAACGCATTACATACATCCACTGTAATCAGTACGCAATATCATCGAGTCTTGGTTTTCCTTCTTTCCTTGTCCGCTATATTTGTTACAATTTCCATCGCTTGGAGGGTAGATTTCCCTTCTTGGAATCCAAATTGGTTTTGGTGTAACAGCTTATTTTCATCTATGAAGATCTTCAGTCTTGTGGCAATTATGTGTTCCATTACTTTGCTTGTAGTTGGTAGCAAGCATAGCGGTCTGAACGATGATGTATCTGTATAGTCTTTCTTTCCTGGCTTCGGGATTAAGACCAGTTCTGCTATTTTCCATTTTTTTGGGAAAATTCCTGACGAAATTATATTATTTACGACTTGTATCATGATGTTCGGTTTGTTTCTTATAACGTATTTTACGGCCTCCGGTGGTATGCCGTCTAATCCGGGGGCTTTTTTGTTTTTCATTTTCCTTCCTGCCGCTTGTAGTTCCTCCTCAGTAATTAGTTTAGTCGTATTGTCGTTTTCTCCTACGTTCCACTGGTGTGGCTTGTGTTTTGGAAATAATATTTCTATTGCCTTCATAGTTGTCTCTTCATCCGGTGTTATGTTGTTTCCTATCTTTGTCCGCTTGAAAACTAGTTGGTACGCGTTTCCCCGTACATCATTTTCTATTTCCTGGATGAGTGTTTTCCATTTGTTTTTTTTTGCTTTGTCTAATACTGTTGTTTAGTTCTTTTCTGCATTCTTTATATTGCGCTTTAAGTTCCTCTTTTCTTTCTTGGTTATTTGTTCTATTACTCATGGTCTACCGTCTACGAGCAGCGTTGCATTTATGTCTAAGCACTCAGATTTCCGGAGTCCACCAATACACGCTTTTCTCTTTGGGATTTTTGTTTGTCCTTCTCATGGTTCCCTCACACAGTTTGGTGAGTTCCTGTGTTTGTTCGTTGCTGGTTTGGATCTCCTGTAATTCTGAGATCATTTCCTCTGCTTTTTTCTCGTCAAAAGTATTTGCTTTCCATTTATTTCTGTTGCCTTGCGATTTTTCTTGTGGCTTGGTGTCTAATATATCAAAGAATATGAATCTATGCGGGCTACACGATTCTTCATCTGCATCCACTCTCCAGTTTAATATTCTTTGATATAGGGTACTGGTGCACGCCATTATATCAATGTATGACGACCCATTTGCATTTGAAAAAGTTGGTGTAATTCCATCGTTACATATTATTAGATTGTATTTAAACAGCAATTTTGAAAGTATTATTGCTCTTCGGTCCGTCCTCGTTCCTCCCCATTCCGACGAGTGTGCATTAAAGTTGCCAGTCAGGACAGTTTCTTTTTTGCAGGCTGTCATTTGTTGGTCAATTTCATTTATTATATCTTCAAATGCTGTTATCGTGCAATTTGGGCTGATGTAACAGGTATAGAATTTAATTCCTTCTGTCTCAACCCATTTGTTTGTTATTTTTGTCTGTTGTAGCAGTTTTATGCCGCAATCTCGTTTGCCTTGCCCGTCCGTTGTAATACACCCATTTTGGTTAGTGGTTACTCTTACGTTTGACTCTGTTGCCATAATTAGGTCTATATTGTGTTTGTTTGCTAGCATCAGCGCAGCATCATGTGCTGCGACGGAACGGTTAAGGTTAATCTGCATTATTTTCATTTTGGTTCTGGACTGTTTCTGTACCTGTCGCGTGTAGTTGGCGTCGCTACTTCTGTTTGAGTTTGTTAGTGTTGTATGACTAGTCATCTTTGGGCTCATTGGCGTCCTCCGCGCGTTTTCTTGTCTCCTCCTTCTTTTCCATGATTTCTACCTCTGGTACCTTTTTAAATTTCTCTTTAGTCCCCACTAGTGATTTCCGCCTATTTAATTTATTATTTCTTTTATCTCTTACTAATTTCCTGAAGAGCGGGCATGCCATAGTGCCTGTCGTGTGCCTATTGTCTTCTAAACATGAGAGGCATGTTGCCTCTTTTACTCATTTAGATTCTCCGTGTTTTTCTTCTCCACATTTACTGCACTTATCTCTTCTGTTTGGTCCCTCACATGTTTCCGCTCGGTGACCAAATTCTAAGCATTTATAGCATTGCACTATATTAATTCGTTCTCTCAGGTAGCATCGGTTTACTACTATTTTTATTGTTTCCTTTGCAAGTAGTTTTTGTGCCAGGTCTTTGGGAGCCTTAATTATAGTACTTCTTTTGTTATTTTGGTAGGTATTTCTGATTTCTCCTATTTCTATTTGACTTGTTTCTTCCCCTGTAAGAGCTTCACATATCGCAGTATTTATTTCTTCTTTCGTAACTAGCATGTCCATTCCTGTTAGGTACAGTATTGACTTGGGCTTTCTTTCCGCCGTTCGGACATTTATATTTATATTTCCCTCTATTTTTTTTGCTATAATGGATTCCAGTTCCCCTATCTTTTTATTGCCTTCTTTTATTACGACCATCGTATCTCCCTGCCTTGTCTCTCTTACAGCTTCTATCTCGAACACTTTGTGGTCTAGTTCTTTAACTATATTCCTGACGTGTCCCAATGTTTCAGCGTAGCTTTTACCCTTTATTTCTATCGCGTCTGTTTTTTGTTCTCGTTTTCTATTGCCTCCATCGTCTTGGCTCTTTTTATTTTGTCTAGTACTTTTCTTGTATGGTGTTTCGGGTTCTTTTTGATTTCCCATTCTATCCTCTTTATTTTTAATATTTCCAGAATTTAGTTCATTTATTATGCTCATTCTTTTTTTTGTCGTATAGAGTTTTGTTTTAATTTGCGTATCCTCTAGTATACATCTAATCATTTTTTTGACTGTTATTTCATGTCCATCATTTGTCACCGAAATGGCTATCTCTGGTGCTTCTTTTTGCTTTATGTTCCTTAAGGTTTCTTGAAGGGTATTATATCGAATCCCCCATTCCGCCACTGTCATGACCCTATTTTTAACTTTAATACTATGGATTTCCTTCTTTGTTTGTTTATTTGATTGACCGTCTATTTTTAGGTTGCTTTGTATCGCAAGATTGGCAGTGTTTGTCCTATCTATATCCCTCCCGGTTAGCTGTTGTCCACCGGGGAAGTTTTCCTTGACGTATTTGAGAAGATAATTTCCTTCGTCTTTTTCTTCCCAATGTATTATTATTATATTTTCTACTTCTTGGATAAGTGGGTTTCCTGTGGTAATTGCCATTGGTTGGAAAGCACTTTGAGGCCATTTATCCTCTATAATTTGCCATATGTCTTCAAAGTTTTTTCCTTTGTTAGACAGTTTAATTTTGAACTCTGTTTTCCAGTTATTTTCTTTGTCGAGCTTCGTTGCTTCTGCATAATTTATTGCTTGATCCTTGTTTGTCTCTTCCAATCTACTTAGCAGTGTCTGTATTATTTTTTTATTCTCTTCTTCCATTTTTTTTTAACATCCTGGATGTCCTTTTCCTTCCTTCTTTCTAGCTCCAATTTAAAAAATGCCAGCTCTTCCTCTTGCCTTTTAGCTAGCTTGTTTTGGAATTCCATGATGCGCTCGTTGTTGTAATAGTTTTCTTTTTTGGCGATCTGCTCCTCCCACTCTCTATTGCTCGCTGCCCTGCTATTTTTAAGAGTCCGAAATGCGCTATGTACGTTTGCTACTTTATTTTTGATACTTGTTGCTGTATGTTTATATGTTTCCATAACTAGTGTGTCTAAGTCCAAGAGCAGTTCTGCCAGGTATCTCATGTCCCCATTTTCTTGCTCGATTTTTGCCTTCTTCTTTTCTTGCTCTTCCGAGGTGTTTATACTTGACTGGTCTCTATTTCTTTTAAGGTTCAGAGCTGGGTTAAACTCGTTTAGAGACGAGTCTGTTTCCGCTGTACTATTTAATACGACTATTGAATGCTCTTCATTGATATTTGTATCCCGCATGGTCCTGTTGTTATTTATTGGCTCTATATTCGAGCCTAAACTCATCCTGCTTTGGTAGCTGCTTCCAGGGATGGGGCTGGACTGTAGTGGGAAGTTCAATACCTCTTTGGTGTACTGCCTATTTTGTATCCCGTCTCTAGTTTGGTCACTACTATCCAATGACTGGGATAGACCTTCTAGGATTTTGTTGAGTCATTGGTTGTCGCTCACCATCTGTCCGTCTTGTCCCGATGGAGGAGGGGTCTTTTATGTCTCACTTTCCTCTATTTCGCTTCTTGAAGCGGGCATAGATTTAGCTCTTTTGCGTGTAGGGGGGGTACGTGCTAACTGTCTGCCTCTTGGCACATAACCTCCTACACCTGATTCGATGATATCCTCTATCTTATCCTCCTTTAGCATGTCTCTTGGTCTAACGTCCCCATCAGTCTGTGT
The DNA here is from genome assembly GCA_947425015.1 of Pterostichus niger. NCBI lineage: Eukaryota > Metazoa > Arthropoda > Insecta > Coleoptera > Carabidae > Pterostichus > Pterostichus niger. Next base: position 25,919,728 of record OX380337.1, on the reverse strand, counting down.
TTCAGCAGGAACTCCCGTGTGTGCCGTGTCCGTCGTCTTTGTATCTGTGATGTGTTCCAGCTTATGTCCATGCTCATTGCCAGCGTTCGTCGTCATGTCTTCCGTCCTGCCCACCAATCCTCGATTTAAAGTGTCTCCACTTTCAAGACCCGTTGAAACTCCAGGTGGAGAATCCATGGTTTGTTTGTTCACCAGCGCATCGTGTGGCAAGGGGCGGGCTGGCTGGCTCAGGAGCGGGTATACCCTCAGGCGTCTGCCCTACCCCAGTTCCCCGGGGCCCGAGTTACGCCATTTAACCAATCCCGGACACGGACGGATTGGGCTCGTCCGGAGCAGTAGGGGCTCCGACACCCCTACCCATGCCACACTACCTGCCAAGGTCCCGAAGGGCTGGTCTCTGGCAAGGCCTGCCCACCGCGTTCGGCAGTGCTAGGCACACATCTACCCTTTCCCAAAGCTCGCACGGGTAAACACGAGTTTGAGTCCGGGCATTCCCCCGCGGAAAGACAGGTCAGCCGGCTTCAAAGTCCGTTTCCATAACAGACGTCGTCGTCATGGTTTGATTTCGGAGTGTCCTTCTCCTAGACGAGTTGCCTTCACCACGGCTAACGAATCCCATCTACCCGGGTTTGGAATCAGAGTTTTCCTTCTCCTAGGTGTAAGCCGCCCGCTCCGGGTCAGTCGCTACACCTGGTGGATAGGATAGCCCTACTTCCGATGCGTTACGGCCTGCCGGACTGTCTGTTCCACCGGTTGGGTCCGTTGGTTTCCCCTCCGAATATAATCCTTCAGGTACTTATCCCCCCCGCCGCGAAAAGGTGGACCCCAGGGCCTACACCATATATAATCACCGGCGATTTCAACGCACATAATTACTCATGGGGTTCTAAAAATATAGATAAAAAAGGTAAAATTATAGAAACAGCACTAGAAAATGAAACATTACTCAACGACGGAACATCAACACATTTCTGTAGCAGGACGGGCTCTTTTTCAAGCATAGATTTAACATTCTGCCACCCTAAAATTGCACCGTATCTATCCTGGAAGGTCCTAACTAATCTTCATGGTAGCGATCACTTTCCCATCCATATAAAACACTCAAATCTCATTCCTACTGAGCCCACAATACCAAATAATAAATGGAAAATAAAAAAAGCGGATTGGGATTTATACAAAACATACTTAAATGACGGTTATGACAATATAAACAACACCCGTAACACAAACAATCTAATTGAAAATTTTACAAGGAAAATCACAACGGCAGCGGAAATATCAATAGGATACAAGAAAAAAGCAAAGCGAAAAGCCACAACACCATGGTGGATCGACGAATGCAAAGCAGTAATAAAAGAACAGAACCAAGCATTATACACTTATAAAAATAATTAAACAACAGAAAATCTAATCCACTTCAAGCGCACTCGAGCAATAGCACGAAGAAAAATTAAATTAAGCAAGAAACTATCATGGCAAAACTATGTGCAATCCATAAACGAAAATACTCCAATCAACGATGTCTGGAACAAAATAAGAAGCATCAAAGGATCAAAATATTCGAGTCAAACATCGACCTTTGTAAAAGGACAGGAAATTCTAAGCAACCCAATAGAAATAGCCAATGAAATAGCCCAAACGTTTGCAAAAAAATCATCAGATAAACACTACACTAAAACATTTATACAAAATAAAAATAAAATCGAGAAACAAACAATAAACATAGAGGAAAACGAAGCCGCTATAAATAACACATTTAATGAAAACGAACTATCATCTGCCATAAGTGACCTAAAAATTAACTCAAGTCCTGGGCCGGATAACATAACAGCAATTCTTATACAGGAACTACCCATAGAAGCAAAACTACATCTGCTCAATATATACAACCATATATGGACAACTCAAACATTTCCAGATCAATGGAGAATGGTTCACATCATTCCAATATTGAAACAAGAAAAAAATAAAGCAGAAGCGGCCAGACCCATCGCATTGTCAAACGTATTATCAAAAATACTAGAAAAAATGGTAAATAGACGATTAATGTGGCACTTGGAAAACGAAGAATTAATAATTAAAGAACAAAGTGGATTCAGACAGAACCGATCAGTCCAGGACCAACTAATATCGCTCACATGTGAAATTGAAACAACCAAACACAACAAACAACACTTAATTGCTATACTGATCGACTTAGAAAAGGCCTTTGACACTACATGGCGCTATCGCATTATGAAAACCTTACAAGAGTACGGATTAAATGGAAACATACTCCACTACGTGCAAAATTTCTTAACTAACAGAAAATTCCGGGTAAAAACAAATGGAGTGCTGTCAGAAGAAGAAACACAAGAAAATGGAATTCCACAAGGATCCACAATCAGTCCAACACTATTCATAATAGCAATTAACAGCATAAAAAATTATATAACAGAAAACGTAAAATTCTCCCTTTTCGCTGATGACCTAATAATATATAGTAGAGGGAAAAACATCAAAACAATCGAAAATCAACTCAGCAAAACACTCAAAAAACTTGAAGAGTGGACAGAAAACACAGGATTTACATTTAATGCAACAAAGACCAAAACAATTCACTTCTGCAGCATGACACGACCACAACCAAATCCTTACCTTAAACTCAATAATGAGCGAATTCAGAACGTAGATCATGTCAAATTTCTAGGGATATATTTCGACAAAAAGCTAACATGGAAAAAGCACATAACAGAACTAAAAACAGACTGCCAACGAAGAATAAACGTACTAAAAACTCTATGCCATCACGAGTGGGGAGCAGACAAAATAACTCTCCTAAAGATATATAGAAGTCTAGTAAGATTTAAGATCGACTATGGATGCAAACTATATGCAAACTGCAAAAAATACTTACTGAAGAAAATAGACGCGATACATAATACAGCGATACGACTTGCAATTGGAGCTTACAGGACCAGCCCTATCAGCAGTATTTTATGCGAAGCCAGCGAACAACCTCTAAAATTCCGAAGGCAACAAATAACCTCAAGATACATAATAAAACTTGCTAGTAATCAATCAAATTCCACATTTGCGACAATCTATACAAAAAACAGAGAAACAATAACAATAAAGAATAATACCCCCTTCCACAAGTACATCCACTCAACACTAAATAACGACACACACATCCTATCAAAAATAGAACCCACAACTAAATTCACCATCCCTCCCTGGAAAATAAAAATCCCAAAAATAAACCTGGAACTCACTAAATACAAAAAAGTGACACTAACCAGCAAATCATAATAAACAATATCCAAGAACTAAAAAATTCGAAGTATGACAACTACCAGTTCATATATACAGATGGCTCGAAAATAAACAGCAAAGTAGGATCGGCATATACTACAAATAATAACAAGGAAAGATTTCACCTACCGGATATGGCCAGCATTTACACAACAGAAATATATAGCATCATGAAAGCAATAGAATACATAAACAGGACTAAAGAACATCTAAATTATATAATATGCACCGACTCTCTTAGCACATTACATGCCTTAAAACTCAGCCACAGGCCTTCTCCCATGATACAAACTATCCTAGAATCCATCACAAACCTAAGAGACCAAAAGATCCACATTACCTTCCTATGGATTCCCTCACACAAGGGAATACCCGGAAACGAAGAGGCCGACAAAGAAGCAAGAAAAGCCACCGAAGAGGAACAAAACAACATCCACATCACTACAACCGACCTTATAAACCATCAAAAAGGAAGTATAAGAACCACATGGAACGAGGAATGGAAAAACACTTCAAACAACAAACTACGCCTAATAAAAGAAACCATACAACCATGGCCATCTCCAGAGAACAGAAGACAACAAGTCGCCATCACACGCCTCAGGATTGGACACACATTACTTACACACGGACACATTCTACAGCAAACACGACCCACCAACATGCGAGAAGTGCAACACGAAAATCACAGTACAACACATACTAACAGAATGCGAGCTATACAACACACAACGACAACAAAACAATATACAAAAAACTCTCCAAGAAGCACTCTCTAACAGCACACAACACACTAATAACATACTAAACTACTTCATACAAATAAACCATATTAACAAAATATAACAAACATAACTTCTGTAATGAATAAAATAACTATACCTGCTATGAAAAATAATGTACCAATATACTGTACCGGAGCCTAAATAACCATAGATGTTGAAGGGCTCCAAAAATATCCAAAATAATAAAAAAAAAACAACACAGAGAAAAACACTGTCCCCAGAAGGCTGGTCACCAGGGGTACAGTAGACCACTACCTTCCAATTACAACCCCAAATATTCTAAAAATCCCAAAAAGAAATCAATTGCAAATGCAAATTCAAAATCAAGATAAAGAAAATAATCTAACGGCACCTGCCAACCTAATTCTACACATATGCACGGTTAACGTGAGAACGTTACTATCAGAAGATCGCTTATTAGAACTAGAAGAGGCTTTAAATAAAATAAATTGGGATATCGTAGGTTTAAGCGAAGTTAGAAGAACTGGTGAAGAAATTTTAGAAAGACGAAGCGGTAATCTCCTGACGTACATTGGGAAATCCAAGGGCCAAAGAGAGGTGGGTTTTATGATCAAGAAATCGCTCAGACAATATATACCAGAATTCAACGGAATTTCAGAAAGAATTACAGTGCTAACCCTAAAAGAAAAAATTGTTCAATATCTATCATTCAAGTCTATGCTCCAACAACAACAGCGAACGAAAAAGAAATAGATGAGTTCTACGATTTGCTGGACACGACGGTTATAAAATATGCGAAAAGCAGAATACTCTTAGTAATGGGAGATTTTAATAGCAAAATTGGTAGGCGAATGTTAGGAGAAGAAGGAACTATGGGACCATATGGGTAAGGTTGCAGAAATGAAAGTGGTTCGAGGTTAATCAATTTTGCTATATGCCACCAAATGCAGATAGTGAACACCTTTTACAAGCAAAGAAAGGGAAAAAAATGGACCTGGAGATCCCCAAACGACTGCTACAGGAACGAAGTCGATTTTATACTGATAAGAAATAAATTCTGGGTTACGAACTACGAAACACTAAATAACTTTGAGTTAGACACAGATCACAGACTTTTGAGAGTATCATTAACAATTAACAAGAAAACGGCAAGAGCGCGTAGATTCAACAAAACTGCAACCTGGAACGAGCAAAAACCGTCATTTGAAGAGATGGAAAGTTTTAGGCTAAAAATGTGTAGAGAAATCAGCAACACAGATGTTTTCTTCCACAATAATGTTCAAGAAAATGATGAAGATATGTACAACAGAGTAGAACAAACACTAATAAAGCATTTTCCAAAGTCACAATCAACGCAAAAAGTAACAAAAATATCAAACAAAACAAGAGAGCTCATCCAAAAACGCGAACTTCTGAGAAAGCATAAGAACAATTCAATAAGAAACAATATCGAATATTGTGAAATAAGAAAATTAGTGAAAAAATGTATCAGGAAAGATATACGAGACTATGAAAACAGTCTAATCGAAAAATTGCCAGATGACTCATACTCGACAAAGAGACTAAATAAAAAATTACAAAATAACAAGAAATTGATATACAACCAATTAGAACATAATTCAAATAGCGACGGACTTCTATAAACTGTTATACAGTGAGGATAACCCAGCAAGAGACGACCGAAATAAAGAACAAGAAGAATCAACAAATAAAGAACATTGTATATCGGAAACAATTCCAATAATTCTAACAAGCGAATTAGAGCAAGCAATTAAAAAAGGTCAGCCTGATAAAGCTCCAGGTTTGGACAAGATATCAAATGTTATGTTAAAATAATTAAGCCATAGTAACGAACTACTTCAATGTATCCGTCATATTTTCAACCAAATAATAACCAGCAAAATAATACATGTTCAATGGAAAAAGACGAAAATTATTCTTTTGCACAAAAAAGGCGATACAGGCAACCTAGATAATTATAGACCGATATCTCTAATCCCAAACATGTACAAAATATTCGCTTCAATATTACTAGATCGAATAAAACCTACACTAGAAACAAACCAACCAGTAAACCAAGCTGGATTTAGGAAAAACTTTAGTACAGTAGACCATCTTCACAGTCTAAACCAGCTCATACAAAAACAAACGGAATACAATATTCCCCTATATCTCGCCTTTATCGATTATAAAAAATCTTTTGATTCAGTACATCAAAAATATGTATTTGACGCTTTGCGCAGACAAGGAGTGGAAGAAGAGTATGTGCAAATCATTGAAGAAATTTATAAAGACAACAAGGCGGCACTCATGTTACATTCACTGGGTCCTTTTTCGAAATTAAGCGCGGAGTGAGACAGGGAGATCCACTCTCGCCGGTTTTATTCATCTGTACACTAGAAGAGGTCTTCAAAAAACTCAACTGGGAAGACAAAGGAATAACCGTTGATGGTATACAACTAAATAACCTCAGATTTGCTGATGACGTCGTTCTGGTGTCAAGTAGCGAAAATGAATTGAAAACCATGTTTGATGACTTGAATCTAGCCGGAAGAGAAGCGGGTTTGGAAATAAATATTGGAAAAACTAAAATAATGACAAATTGTACCAATCCGGTGATTAGACTAAATGGCGTTACAATTGAAGTTGTGAAAGAATTCACTTACTTGGGTCAAATACTGAGCTTCCAACAAAAAACAGACTTAGAAGTACAGAGAAGAGTAAACTACGGATGGAAAAAATTCTGGGGCCTCGGATAAATACTCAAAGGAAGATACTCACCGCAACTAAAAGCCAAAGTCTTCAATCAGTGTGTCTTACCTACCCTCATATACGGCTGCCAAACATGGTACCTAACAAAGAAAAACATCCTATCCCTACAAACTACCCAACGGAAAATGGAAAGAATAATGGTGGGAGTAAATCGCAGGGACAGAGTCACTAATGTAAACTTAAGAAAGAAGTCGCAAGTTCAAGATATTGGAATCTCTATAAAAAGACTGAAATGGCGCTGGGCTGGACACCTTCAACGGTTCACTGACAACAGATGGACAGTAAACACAACGAACTGGATCCCCAGAAACAAGAAAAGGAGAAGAGGCAGACAACCTCGCAGATGGGAAGACGGCATCATGAAGACAACAAAGCTTTGGGGAAGAATAGCCCGAGATAGAAGATCTTGGCAGGAGTTGGAAGAGGCCTATGTCCGCTCGGGCATGTTTTAGGCTAAATTTATTATTATTATTTATTATTATTATAAATAAGTAAATAATATGATTTGTGTATATTAGTATATTGGTACCGTTATCTTGCCATAGGAATGCATTTCTACTATATACAAACTTGAGAACCATATTTGAGAGATTAATTTAAATTTTTAGCTCTCATCATGACTTCAACTTCCATACTAAAATTCTACTATCTGTTCGTCAACATAAAAGTGCCATGTTTCAGAGGTCTTTCACCTACAATAAAGTAACGCTTTACAGTTTGTTGCCAAACAACTTAAATATTAAAATTTAGTCAACTTCCAAAGCACCATATGTGGTATTTTAAAGGCTCACTCGTAATTTGTTTCACGTTTATACAGGGTGCTGCATGACGTATAGTACAAACTCAAGGAGCATGTTTCTGAGGACATTGTAATTGTAAGAAAAAAATTTCTATTAATATGAGTAAAATTCGCAACGGTTATCCAATTATTGATATTTAAATTTTGGAACCAATTGCAAAAATTTTAGGAATGATTTATAGTTAAATTTAAATAAAAATGTATAAATGTATGAAACAAATAGTAAAAACACAATTTAATAATCATATAAACTGTTCAAACTGTTGATACAAGACAATTTCTAACAGGTCACAAACAAAAGTTTAGAGTTTCATAGACAATAATAATAATCATAAAATGTTTTTTATTTCTCAATGGCAAAGTTTAAACTTTAAACGTCAATTCGAAAAATAGATGACAGATCCATCAACATCGAACCATGGTCAACTTCATTGAATTTCGCTACGCTTATTATGGCCGTTTCATATGTCATTAAAATTCTTAGTTTCAAATTTACAGAGCGGACACGTCAACCTGAATGAAATACGTCGTAACTAATATAACCTAACCTAATAATATCGAATGTATAAATAAAATACGCAATTCCATTACATGTACTTCATTTTATCACATAAACATATGAATTTATATAATGGGGTAGGTGGCTCAGTGGTATCGAGTCGGCCTGTGGATCTTGAGAACCCTGGTTCGATCCCCACAGCCGACCAACAATTTTCACCAATTTAAATCTACCCCTGTGGCTCCCTCTCCACTAATATCTTTGAGGGCCGTGATTTGACGGCTGGTAACCGCACTTCACGCGAAAAAATATATCACTTACCGAGATCTGCTTAGGCAGAGTGCCACTCCCAGTAATGGGTAAATGGCGTGATGATATATTTATATTTTATTTAATTTATATCTGCATACATCCATTTCAAAAGGTCCAGCACATAATATTAATTTGAATATTTAATAAATATTGCTCTTTATCTGGAGGATAAGTTATAAATAAAAAACCTAAAAATAAATAACAAAATAAATAATATTTCAAAAAAGTATCTTTGTATTCTAAACATGTTAATTGTTTAAATTTTATTAAAGCTAGCAATAATATTTTGTTTAGGCTTAATTTAAAAAAAAAACTAATCCCGTTGAAATTTGATGTAAACAAATTTCTAAAATGCTAAAGATTTCTCATGAAATACCGGTAAATGTAGATAAATGTTTATTTAAGTGTAATAGTTCATCATCTATACTAATTTTAATCTCAGTAATAACATTTGCTTCGTTCCCTTATAATTTTATAATATTATTGCGTCAATCATTTTCGCCAATTTCATCTTTTTCTTCAACTTTATTTTCATCAAATTCTTTCAGTATTATTTTAAAAATTTGTTCTTAATTTTTAAGTATCATTTATTTACATGCTAATTTTCTTCTTGTACATTTTTCATTTATTATGACCTTGATCTCTTACACATGAAATGATCTTAGAGGAAGATTTTGGCTAAGATCGAGTCTTTAATCGTCATATTTATATTTTGGTGTAGCTTCAAAAAAGTAACAGTTTAAATTTTATTATAATATATATACCGGGTGGAACATCATACTTGTGTACATAGGCGATTAACATGAAAAAACAGTTTTTCCGTGCGCATTGCTCCCCAAATTATTTTAGCCAAAAATGCTTCAAATAAATGTTGTAGAGCATAAAATTCTGCATCTAAATCAATAAACAGAATTACATTTACATGCGTTGTAACGACATAAATTAAATAAAAAAATATTAAAAATTACGTTCAAAATATCAAATAGCCATAGAAGTGAAACAAAAATAGATAAATACATTAAAATGTGTTGTTTCGCGTCGCCTACGCAACGACCGAAACGTCAATTACTCGCACTCGTTCGGGATATTTTGGAAAAAACACTAGAATTTCTAAAGCACTTATTAATAAACTATATTTATAATAAAAAGTATAGTATCTCAAACACCTTTTGCGTAATAATAATAAAAGAAAATGATGGAATATGGATTGAAATTTAAATTTAAAATGATAAATTTAGTGCATTTGGTTCACAATGTTGGCAACGAAATAACAGCACTCGACAGCAGTAGAAACACATAACCTACAAACGTACGGTAAATTGTAACAATATAGATATGAATTTAAACAATTTTATTAAATTTACTGTATACTAGAAATGAAATTAGTAAATAATATAACACTCTTTATTTTCATTACATTAAAATTAAATCAATTGTAATTTGACATTACTGTGAAATTAGTTATAAAATGGGTTCAAAGCAGTGTTATGTGTATATGGTATATTATTGTTTATGTTAATTATTGTTTTGTGGAATGTTATTATGAATGTTTATATTTATAGTACAACTTTAGCAATTTGAAATACTAACTCCTGGCACAACTTCGTTTCTTTGAATGGATTGTAAAGCTGGCGGCACATGAACATTTATAGCAGCAACAGCAGTTTCTGTTGAAGTACTTGCACATGATGATGATTATATAGTTTGACACTTTTCGTAAAAAAAATATTGTACAAACCTCTTGCGTGAACTAGGTTCCCAGATTCGTTCTATGGCAACGCTCGCAAGCTCGCGCCGCCAAACACTCATCCGGGAACCAATCGTTCCCGCACTTGGTATGTAAATAACTATTTCGATTGTTTTACAGAAAACGTCAACTTTACAATGATAAATGAGAGCATAATTGTCAACTTTTCATAGCAATCGTAGAAAAAATGTTTTATCCAACAAAAATACACAATATATATACTCAGTACAAGGTACATATTTGTTCATAATTAAACTATAAATAATATGAATTAATTTATTGAAAATCTTATTGAACTTTTGTAAGCTCCAATTAAATTTTATATTTTCGTTTTGTATTATTTTGTATAGAAATTTTCATTATTTTGTAATGGTTTTATAGTACAACTGTTATTTCCAAGCTTAAATGGTTACGTATACAAATAATCGTCTTTTGTATAAATAATTTCATTTTGTTCTAAACCAATTTTTTAATGTACACATTACGGTTTATATTATTTTTTTACATTTATAATCTTATTTTTTGGTATTTATAGGATTTTTGGGTCTTTCAGTAACTTGGCTATTAAGACCCCGATAATCTTTTAAATTCAACATTGTTTCTCACTTTTATGATATGACATATGAACTCAAAGTTTATTTATTTTAACATTATTTTATTAAAAATGGTTGAAAACCCATAATAATTGAAAATTATAAGTCAAATAATCTAATGAAGTAGTTTCAACATAAGTTTCGGCTTAATCATTACATAATCAATATTACAAATATCAATTTTATATTCAGAAGCGTTCGAAATGCGATTGAAAATTTTAATTTAATATTAATATTTGTACTTATAGGTTATGTTACCAAGACAAAATATTGTTCGAGTTAAAACAGGTATCGTTCCAAACACACGTACCTCTACATGTTTAAAAAATAAATATTTAATTAGCTGTGTTGGTTTTGGATACAAGTAATATTATTAATATGATAGTCGCCAGTCAATTTGTTGATAAAATAAACGAAAATTTCATTGTTAACAATTGCATTTGTGGACATTTCATTAAGCTTGCTAATTAACAAACTAGGTACAATTATTTACTTACGTGAATATGGAATCTACGTTGTACAGAATTCATAGTTGTTAGAGTTAAAATTGTTTTGGTGTTCATTACCACTGTCATCTATTTTCTGAACATAAGTACTCTTGTTGCAACTGTAACTTTCAAATTTTAAAAACTATGATAATCTGTTATCTAAAATTTAGTACAGGGCTTATTATGGAGACTCAAGACAACTTTATAAAAACGTAGATATAATGAATCAATAGCAATTTGTTTGTAAATATTAAAAAATGAGAAAATTTTAAATAAAAGATTAACTTTAGAGATGCTATATATAAAGTCGGATAAAAACAACATTAATGCACAGACGGACATAGAAAATTTAAGCAATATTTATTGCAATTTAATAAAAAAATCAGTGTGTGTAATTATAGTTCCCACAATACAATATTGTATTTTATTTTGCCTAACTACATTTTATCATTCTTTTTTAATTCGTTATTTTTCCATTCCATGCTTGATTCGTTGGTTTAATTCGGTTGTAAAAATTAATTTCATTTTTTTTTGTTCTCATTCTTGTACTAGATTTAAAACTGTGATCATGATTTTTTGTAATGTTCTTTTTAATGTGTTTTATAGTTAGTTGTTAAGAGTTGTTGTAATTTTAAACATTTTTGACTATTTATTATTTTAAATTGTGACTAATTATGTTCAGTTTTTTAAACAATTTGTTTATGTCAACGAATATTTTTTAAAAACAAACGTATACACACATTTTACTACTAATATTTTATATCCTGATTTTTATGGACAAAACTAGACCCTTCAAATTTGAACAGCTTGGATATAGGTGATGAGTCATAATGCAATGTGTTGATTTCATTTCTTGTTGTTTCATATATTTTAGAGTGCGCGCTAAGGTAACAAATGTCTTTTTTTTATGAATTTATACAACTAACCTGTATTGGCTGTAAATTTTATAAAGGATTTCCTATATCCTCATTGTTCTCTGTTTACAATTTTAGTTATTCTTGATATGATTTCAGATATTGATTTAATAATTTGTATTGGCTGGAAATGTTATAATGGATTTCCTTATTGTTCGCTGTTTAGAAATTTAATAATTCTTGATAATATTTCATATGTTGATTTAATATCAAATGTCAGCGTGGAATGCTTCGAATGAAGTTATCATTGTCCATCTGCATTGTACACGATTAGTACTTATACCTACTTACTCCTATATATCTCTCCTATTTTTATAATTAATTATATCTTATACATGATGTAATTATTCTAGTTGTCTAAATGTAAAAAAAAAGAAATGCGTCTAAATTTTATACACTTCCAGTTAAAGATACTGAAAGATGTGAAAAATGGGTGTTATCGTGCGGCATTTTGAAATTACTAGGTACATGTAATTTAATCATTTATATCCTGGTATCAGCAAAAAAAAAACGAATGAATTTTCTAATAACAAAGTTATGACCATTTCGGCCGATAACTCTGTATTACACATAATTTAATTGTAACAATAAAATTAACAAAATGATTCTTTTTAATATTTTTATTAAATATCGCGTAAGTAGTTATGGTATTACCATTGCGAAGTTGTTTCTAAATATGAAGAAAGATTTAAAAAAAAATTAGTTAATACATACAATTACCATCTACGAATACGTAAATACCAATAATTAATACATTGCTGATATTAGGTACTTGAATTTTATATGTTCTATTTTTCATATTTATAACAATATATATTTCAATAATATGTATAAATAATGAAAAAAAAATCGTTTGCAAATTCATAATTACAAAAAGTATACTAAAATCCATGATTAAATAATACAAATAAATGCGACAGCAGAATTATAAAAAGGTACATGTTGTTATAATATGCCATCTTTATCTCAGTATTGAATTGATTTATTTTTACAAAGCATAAATGAGAGCGCAGGCACTTTTATATAAACAGCGTAAACAAACATACAGAATGTATAAGAAAGGGTAAAAATGAAGGAACATACATTTCAAATAATTTAATCTTAGCCAAAAAGTTTATTTTTTTATTATATTGCTAAATTCGGGGCATGGTTTTTGAAATGTATATTTTTAGAGACACTGGGGGGCCGACATGAAATTTGTAACAAATATAATAATGGATTATTATTACATCTGTTTCGTGATGATATATTTATTTGAATTTTATTTATAATCCATAATTAGCACAGTAAAATGTATTAGCTCATGTTACACCGAAACATAGGACTTTAACAGGTAAAATTTTCTTTTTGTAATTTCCTGCATCGCTTATTATTTTAGAGAAAAAATCTTCAAATAAATGTTGTAGAGCATAAAATTCTACATTAAAACCAATAAAGAAAATTAATTTTACATGCGTTACAACGGCAGAATTTAAATTGAAAATGTTGAAAATTTGCTTAAAAATATTCATAGCCTTGAATATATCGTTATTATCAATATATTAAATGATTATATTTTAAAGTGTAAACAGAATAAATTCAGAATTATCTTGACTAATAAATCTGCATTATTTGCCAAACAAAATGCAAGGCTGTGATAAAAATTTGAGCTGCATATTGTTTGAATGTTGGTTTGTAATTTTTCTGCATTCCTGTACAATTTTTCTTTTCATCGAGTCCGCATTTGTATGTCTAATTTTGTAGTTATCTTTTAAATGCCCTCATTATAAAGTTATTTGGGGACAAATCCGGAGATTGTGCGGGCCAGTTTACCGGACCACCTCGTTCTACCCAGCAATTTGGGCAAGAGTGATTTAAAAATGTTCTAACTTCATTTTAAAATGAGCATAACAACCATCCTGCTGAAACAAAATCATTTATTAAATTTTGTGTCATTTCCAAAGCTATTCCTATTTTGAAGATAATTTTCAACATTTTCAATTTAATTTCTGCTGTTATAAAGCATGCAAAATTAATTCTGATTATTGATTTTAATGTAGATTTTTAATTGAAACTTTTTTCTCTAAAATAATAAGGAAAACTGGAAACTATAAAAATATGAATTTACATGTTAAAGTCCTTTGTTCCGGTGTCGCAGTCACCACCCTGTATGTATAAGCGACCAAGTGTATTTTTATAAATATTTAGTAAATTTGAATATAAATTAAATTAAGAACCCTTCTTATCTGTATCCAATTCGTCCAAAACCGATCCGAATAATTCGTATCCAACTCGCCCAGAACTGACCCTACTTAAAATATCAACCCGCCCAGATCCGGCCTGACACATCCAAATCCAATCAGATCCGCACTGACCCGACATTAAATTACAATTGACCCGAAACTCGTCTATGTAAATGATTACAAATATTTAGATTAAAAACCGAAGCATCCCGCGCCACCGAATCCCACGCCACGATATTTCACGCCCCCGATTTTCCACGCCACCTAAAATCCACCCGGCCGAAATAGTCTCCCACTACTTTTGTCCACAACACCGAATGTAGTTCTGTCTCACTTTATCATGGAATACATCAGAACGATAACGATTATTGGTGATGTCACGGGTGGCGTCACTTAGTCAGTACAAAATGTATCTCATAGATGGCGCGGTGTACTACAATAAACCAAATAAATAACTAATATGACAATTTAAGAATTAATTACAAATAATTTAATTGATAATTTCAGTTTTATTTTAATTGGTAAGTAAATCTGACATTAAACTGACGAAAATGCATCAAATGAAATAGGTAGGTATCAAAGACAAAAAAAATATATTTTTTTAATTTCAAAAAAGTTATAAATTGAACAAGTTGTTTTCGTTACCAATAAATTTGATTTGTAAGTTACTATATGAGAATAATTTCGAAGTACCTTTAAATTCCTTCGAGCCGGTTATACTAACCTTAGTTAAAAAGTTATTCATTATTTAGCATTTTTAATTATCCATTAAGTAAAAATTGTGTTATAGCAAATTAAATTGTAAATTAAAATAACTGACGATTTTGGACAATGAAAATATTTTAAGAGAGATTAAATGTTAATAAAAGTGAGGTTATTCAGTATTTTGACAATATAATTGTGTAAAAATGTCAGTTGTTTAATTGTGTACTTTTTCTTAAATATATTATCATTATTAATACCTATGTCATCGTCTTATTTAACTTCCAATTCAGGATTAAAGTTAAACGTAATAAATATACTCAAAAACTACATTTAATAAATCAACGAAATAATTCGAATGAAAAATAATGTATGATGAAATTTAATTTAACTTTAGAATATTCTGGGCTGCAAATGGAACCGGCTCTTTTTCTAGAACCCCGAATCAATCGTTCATGTGTAGAATCAAACCGACTATGTGAACCAGTTCGAACAAATATCTAAATATTTACAGCAAATAAGTATGTACATTAAGATGGGAAATTTCAGACTCGGCTCTGATTCAGATATGCATTACATTTCGTTATTATGCTACATTTCAAACAATTTTTAGAGATTACTTAAACGGCCATAAATCAACCAACATGTACCATGTACTTGTATATATAGCAGGTCTGCAACAACAGTATATAAATTTTGACAGTTACTTTACTTATCAGATTTACTTGATTTAGTTTCCAAGTAAAATATAATCATAGATTATTTTCTTTTATAAGATTGACCCTTCATTATTTTGGTGCAACTTAACTTTATTTCATAAAGTTATTATCTAATAGACAATTAGTATTGTTTCGGTGCAACCGGTTCTTAGACTAGCTATTGTTAACTGGTTTCTGTAATTTCATTGTGAAGCATCACGTACAACTTGTAGTTGCTAATAAAAAATATTATCAAAATTAACATGTGAACTAAAAGGATGCAGTTAGAAGTGAAATATTTTCAAGATAAGTTTATTTTAATAATAAATACATTCTTTAACAATTAAAGACATATTCTAAATTAATAAACACTTTTTTGGCCAAAATAGGTATGTAACAGGACCCCGCTGGCTGCAAAACGCACTGGAAATTGTTATGTTTGAAGATATGGTACCGTTTTTGGTATTTAATGAGTTTCAGCTCCTATTTGAATTAAGCCACATTTTCTTGAAATTTATTGTATTCTTTTCAACTCTATTTGTTACCAAGTTGAAGATGAACCATGTTTTAGGCTCGAAACGTCCTATTATCCTATAAATACATATGCAAATGAATTCCTTAATCCTGCCTATTTAAAATATTTTCCTGTTACTTAATTTGTTAAGCAAAGTTGAGAGTAACAACGATTTCCATTAATTATCGTAACTGCTCTAATATTATAATATATTATATTATAGGTCACATGCAGTTAAGTGATGAAGGCAACCCTTGTACAACGTCAAATTTTTGACGTTTGATGTTTGCTTTTTTCTGATGTATTATCGTACATATATTTTGCTTGGGTTTTTTGTTAGACTTCCTTTATTGTTATAAACAATTTTAGTTGAAGATTACTACAAATAGTTAAAAATGTACATTATTTTCAACAACTGAAAAGAGCGCCCAAAATAACTTTCATTGAAGATGGTGCTTCGATCGGATGCTATAATTTTATTTTGCACTGATCAGTAACAAAAAATGTTTATAATAATTAAGACGGACAAACAAATCAAAGAAGCACTAGAAATAAAACATAATACATCAGAAAAAATAAAATATCAAAATTTGACGTTGCACACTAAACAGCTGTTCACACATTAGTTCACCTTCAGCCTACATCCATAGAGTCCCTTTGCATCCGGCTCTCTGATAACACAAACATCATCACAGCATACAACAACCCGCGCAACAATTTTACACAACACGAAATTCACACAAATATCTGCGGCAAGGTGCTGCTAGTAGGCGACCTAAACGCAAAACACGCAACCTGGAACTGCAACAGAGCGAATCAAAACGGCAACACGCTGTATTCGTATTCATTAAATCATAACGCCATCATCATGCATCATCCTACTCCCACACATTTCCCAGTTAATAATATGATTCCTACCACCATAGATTTAATCATCAATAAAAATATAACCCATCTAACTGATCCCGTCGCTCTCCCTGAATTAAACTCTGACCACACTCCTATTATGTCCAAATTAAGCACACACAACGTACACACTGACAACACGCACTACATACGCATTTACAGAGACACAGATTGGCATGAGTACAGAAAAACACTTGACAAACATATTATAATACAACCACACATAAACACGACACAAGACATTGATACACAAGTACAAAAACTAACTCATGCCATCACACATGCACTAAACAAACACACACGTATCACAAAACTAAAGCCAAACAAAGACAAACTACCAGAACAAATAACACAACGAAACACAACACGGAAGCTACGGCAGAGGTTTCGTGATCCCGTCCACCGTACACTCATGAACATCCTAACACGCAGAATCCAGACACAAATAAAATCCTTCAAAAACCAATCCTGGCAAGATAAGCTCCTTTCCCTCAATCCCAACGATAGTTCACTCTGGAAACTTACTAAAAATCTTAAAAAACCCTTCAAACCCTTACCCGAACTATCGGTAAATAATAGTATCCTTTTCTCCGACGAACTCAAGGCGGAAGCGCTAGCTGAAACCTTTGAGCAAGTCCACATCCTAGATCCCAACAATTCCCAAGAACAAACACACATAATTAATACAGTAAATAATTTTTTAAATACAAATCACAACGAAAATCCTCAAAATCTTGCAAAATTCCTCTCCGAACCCTCTGAAATCATATCCATAATAAAAACCTTTCCCAATCAGAAGGCGCCAGGTCCTGACAACATCCAAAACATAGCTCTTAAAAACCTATCCCGCAAAGCCCTAGTGCAGTTCACTTATATCATAAATTCTATGATTAAGCTCCACTACTTCCCGGAGGCGTGGAAATCTGCACTAGTGGTTCCTATACCCAACAAAAACCCTAAATTATCCACAAGCTACCGACCCATCAGCCTTCTCAGTACCTTGTCAAAGGTCGCTGAGAAGGTTATCCTTCACCGCATCCAGAAATTTAATACCAAACACAAAATAATCCCATCCTATCAATTCGGCTTCCGCAAACACCATAATACCACTCAACAAGTAGCGAGAATCGTGACAGACATATCTACAAACTTCAACAAACAAAATGTCACAGTAATGGCCCTTCTAGACGTCGAAAAGGCTTTCGACAAAGTATGGCTAGAAGGACTAATTTACAAAATGATTCAAGTGAAATTCCCACCCATATTAACCAAACTGATAAAATCATACCTTACTAACCGATCCTTCCAAGTCAAACTAAACAACACCCTTTCCACCCCTCACCCTATAGCTGCAGGCGTGGCCCAGGGCAGTTGTCTAGGGCCGCAGCTCTTCACCATCTACATTCACGACATTCCTACATTTCCCAAAACCAAAACAGCTCTCTACGCGGACGATACGGCCATCTATGCCCACTCGTTCAGCGCAGAAGTAGCTAATAAACAAATTCAAATCTACCTTGACATCCTTCAACTCTACTGGCGCCTCTGGAAAATTTCCATGAACCATGACAAGACCGAAACCATAGTATTCACACGCAAACACACAAACAACAAAATCTACACACCACTAAAATTAAACAATCACCGTGCAATCCCTTCTCCGTCTGTTAAATACCTTGGCATGACCATTGAATCCCGACTCCACCATAACCAACATATCAAAAATTCCATTAAAAAGCATCCCTCACAGTAAGATCCCTCTATCCTCTTTTAAATAAAACTAGTAAAATGTCCATCCCCAACAAAAAGCTCATTTTCACAACAATCATGCGCCCCATTCTCACTTACGCAGTACCAGCCTGGTGCTCTGCGACGAACACAGCACTACAGCCGCTGCAGCGATTCCAAAACAAATGTCTTCGCTTAATTAATAGCGCTGATAGGTACACAAGAATCGCAGATTTACACGACATATCAAACATACCATTCATACGAGACTACATAACACAACTTTCACAAAAATTCTACACTACACAAATAAATCACAACCCTCTCACAAAAAAACATGACACAAATCAGAGAGCACAATCTCCCATTCCCACTAAAACACAAACTACCCTATCAGAATATTCCTCTGTTCCGCCAACGCGCCCATGACAACATCGCCGCACACTAACCCTCATACTAACAACATCATCTAATCAAAATGTAAATATAATGTAAGGAAATATCATAGCCGCACTGTATATATCATTAAAATCATTCATCTAGTTTTAAGCCACAACATGCAGCTCATAAAATCACACCATCGGTATCACATTAAATTAAAAGTGTCATAACCTCATTGTAAATAGCACATCGTCACTCATTTAGTACGTAAGTTATTGTTAAGCACAATTTTGTTAAAGTAGGTTTTTTTTCACAATTTTTCCTACAAATACACGCACACGATCATTCATAAAACCATCCTCGCCTCATTACACGCACACGGTCATTATTATAAACAAATGTATAAAGATACCTAAACTAGCTAATAAGGCCACTAGGCCAGGAGTAGTTATAAGATAACCAAAAATTTAAAACGGTGAAAGACAACGCCATTCACGGTGTCAGGCGGCGGCGAGCAGTGCAGCTACGCAAACAAATCCGCAAATCACTGCGTGATTGAGATTATGTTTGCGTACTGTGCTAGCGGCCGCCGGCTTGTCTTAAACCTGTAATGTGTCTCGTCTTCATTGTATGTAAAATATATGTATCAATGTTAATCAATAAAGATCTTTTCTCTTCTCTCTATGCGATAACGCGAGTTAAGCAACGTTGCGCGCGGGGAGTATTTGGACGGGTGACCGTCCCGAGAAACCTGCGTTGCTGTTGACTCTAAGATCTAAAACGTAGGATCAGGGCGTAATGGCGGCATATGACCTTAGTAGTTGGTCCGCCAGGAAGCCAGAAGGAAAAAAAAATCAGTAAAATATTGACGGAGCGATTTTCGAAAAAACGACAACCAGGCCAGATCTATCGTGACTTGACGAATTGCGAACAGAAAATCGGCGAAAACGTCCAAAATTTTGCACAAAGGCTAAGAAAACTCGAGAAAGAACTGATATCGGAAGAAAATATAGAAGAAGAATCGGTGGCGAAGATATGTTTAGAACAATTCAAAATAGGGCTACGTCAAGAAATCCGTGGATACCATACCGTAGAACCATCATGGACTCCCAAGATGACCTCACATTCGAGCGAGCGGTAATGATGGCTGACCGAGAAGAAATGGAAATAGCACGAGTAAAAATATAAAAATGTAGAAATCGGTGCTGTAGACAGAAGAACAACTAACGTCAAGGAAGTGAAAAAATGCTATAATTGCGAAGCTACAGGCAATTTAAAAAAAAACTGCAAACAAATAGAAACGTGTAACTATTGTGGAAAGCCAGGTCACAACATTGCTGAATGTTGGAAAAGAACAAACAGGAACAATTACAACAGAAGCTACAACAATACACATAGATATGAAAATTCACCACCAGAAAGAAGCAATAGAAATAACTGGAACAATGGATATCAAGGAGGAGAAAACAAAAACGGGTACACAGAGAGTTCACGCTATCAGTCTAATATGTCACTTTTAAACGGGCAATCCCTCTCGCTTGCGCCCCGTCGCGGGAGGTATTAGTATATTCGGTCAAAATTATAAACAAACAGTAATTATGCAAATTAGTCCAAATTCAGATTTCAAATTAAAAGATATTCCAAATTTTGTGTTAGCATTGGTAAACAATAAAATTTTTAAACTGTTAGTAGACACAGGTTCAGCTGTTTTATTAATTAAAAGAAAATTACAAAGGGGATGAAGAGAAGGAAATACCCGGGGTTGTAACACCTAGTGTGCCCTCTAAAGATCCGAGTCCGAAAAATATTTGGCAACGTTATAGATAGAATAGATATGTTTATGCAAGTTTTGGGTAGAAGGGCATGCAGGGCAGGGCAGAATAAAGGCTAACGAACCAAAAAGTGCATGTAGCAGCCAAAATGTGCAGTCCACGACTCGGTAACGAATTGGCATCATTCAAAGGAGGAGGCAGATTCATCCCAAGTAGATGAACCACGCATCCAAAAAGGTGCGTGTGAAGTGTAGTGGTCAATACAGATATTAAGTTTTAGATTGAAGGAAATTGTGCAATACGGAAGCAAATTTCAAAGAAGGGAGGAATGTAACAAGTCTAAGTCAGCACAATTAAGACATACATATTAAGTAAGTTCAATAACTGGGTCATAGTGTTACATATAATATATTTCGTAGCTCAATTGGTAGAGCAATCACCTAGCGAGAAAGGTTCTGGGTTCGAATCCCGGCGAATGCTCATGATTTTTCATAATTCAAAAACAAATTGATCTATATGATCTGACGAACAGTCTAATAAAACATTTCTTAAAAATAATATTTCTCCCAGGCTTACGCCATGCATTGTTGTGGTTGTTGATTTGTAACGAATTGAACGTGTTTAACGTCACTTTACAAATTTGCTTAACAACTAAATTTAATGCACGGAAAATCATAAGTATTCACCGGGTATTCGTAGCTTAATTGGTAGAGCTATCACCTAGCGAGTGAAAGGTTCTGGGTTCGAATCCCGGCGAATGCTCATGATTTTTCATAATTCAAAAACAAATTGATCTATATGATCTGACGAATAGTCTAATAAAACATTTCTTAAATATAATATATAAACATTATAGTAGAGTGTAATACTTATTTTGCTGACTTAGCATTGTTATATTATACAATATATAAGGATTGAATATTATACCGGGGGATAGTTAGTGTGAGAGGGCTGACCGATTGGGCCAGCAGAAAAGAGTGTAAATCCAATAGAGTCAACACATCAAGAGTGTATCGGGTAGTGCTGTGTATAACGTATGTAAAAACCTATTTATTAAATATATTTATACTTTTATACTTTATTAATTGCGTCCTTCAATCTGACAAGAACCCGTATATTATTTGCTAACTCTCGTCATAACGAGGAGGGTTACATAATAATATTTTCGATTCTTTAAATTCTAGAGTATTATATATCTCAAATCCATATGAAAGCGCTTTATCCGAAAAAATAATTTAGTTTTCGATACAGAGGAATTGCATAGATAAAAAATTGTCAATACTATAAAACACTACGTATTGTTTTGATGGACTAATTTTAAGTATAAATACTATTTTTAATTTTTGGTCCAAATATCCTTTTTTAATAACAAATAGACTTTGCTAAGACCCACTTTAAAATGTATTTTCCAAAATTAGACTAATTAGGCTATGATCCTAATCTCTCTACAAAACATTTTAGACTAGCTTTGCAATTCATTATGAGTGCATCATTAAACATGACTAGTGAGAAAAGTAGTTATGGAAATGATGACGATGAATCTTTAGTTAATACATTAGAAATTAAGAATCCTATAGATATAGTCACAGATAGTACTATTTCAGAAACGGAATCAAGCAGCATCACTAGAAACTAGTTCTATTAATTATTTTGCCGGGTATTTAGTTCATAGTGTATTAAACAAAATGGGCTGGGAAATTTGTTCTCAAAATGTAACAAAACCTGAAGACCTGTGTGATGAAGATAAAATTTTGATCTAAATAAAGATTACGGAGCTACTATGAATTTTCAATATAAACTTACACTTACAGAAATTATAACAGCTACGAAAAGAACTCATTCGCAAATAACATTGAAAAACATATTGTGAAAAAAATAGGTTAATAACAGTAACATATCAGTATGGTTTAATAAAGACTTGAATAATTGTATTTAACATAAAACAAATATTATAAATAATTTAATAACATTAAAAATTTTCCTCGGAACAAAAAAAAATTGTAAAGAAATTAGATCAAATGTACAAAATAAGGAAATGTTAACAAAACCGAAAGCTACAAGAAAAGTTTTAACAAACAAGTAGATAAGTTCTGAACGTTAATTTTATAATTAGGTTCCATATTATTACACATAATTCATCCATAAATAAAATATAAATAAATCATTGATTATGTTACTTGTATTTATAATAGCATATAAGTATAATATTAAAATGAAAATGTCTACGATCTCCCATTGCAGTGTGTGGTGCCTTTATTTTGTATGTATCAAAGAAACATTGTGTAATTTAAATGATGTATTACTATGATAATATATAAAATAATGAAATCAAAATTTTAGCTCAGGTAGAGTAAGCACACATATATTACGTAATACAACTTTTCGAAAACTATATTAATAATTTATTTATTGAAATATATTGAACTTATTTCTAATTCTAAGCGAATGAATGCTTGTAACAATAACAATTTTTTTAATTCTAAGATTATGTATCACAATCGTTGCTATTAATATGGCCATTAATGCCACTGAAACATTTGTATAATAAATAATTATAACCACAACACGACACAGACATTTTGCTGTGACGGTTTGTGACAGTAACTAGGCGGGGATCGGAGTGCCTTGACCGCAGTCGCCGGTGTCACTCAATGTTTCCCTTTACATTCATGTTTCTCGCAACTGGTACATTTTACGAAAAAAAAAATTCAAGTAAAATTATTTCTTTCTTTCAAGTACGAAAACTTTGTCGCTTTAATTAGGGGTTTATCTCTTAAGAGTATCAGTGAAAATTACACTGCAAAATAAGAAAAAATGCCAATTCTATTTTTTATAAATTTTTTAATTCTTTATACATGAATATACGAGGGTTGTCCGTAAATTAAGGTCTCCAACGAGCTACTGTTGCGTCGGATCGAGCTAGCTTAAATCTGACAACAGCACCGTGTTCCTTGCTTCCCCCTCCACTATTCTGGCCGATCCCCACCTCACTGCGACGCTCAGTATTGGCTTAGCAGCTGTTAACGATGGAAGGGAAAATCGACGCTCCCGCCAAGTGTGAATTGCGTTCAGTGATTAGATTTCTGTGGCGGTAGGGGTCACCCTATATTGAAATCCATCGCCAGTTGACCGAAGTGTATGGAGAAAAGTGTATGGACATAAAAAATGTGCGGAAATGGTGCAGGGAGTTCGCAGAAGGTCGTACAAACGTGCACGATGAAGCTGGCCGCGGGCGTCCATCAGTTTCGGACGAAACAGTGACGAAAGTTGAGGAAATTCTGCTTGCGGATCGGCGTGTAACTGTGCGAGAGATTGCTGAACTGATAGGGCACGTCTCTAAGACTACCGTGGACAAGATTTTGACGGATATATTGAAGTATCGCAAGGTGTGTGCCAGATGGGTGCCGCACATGGTCACCAATGAACACAAGAAGAAGCGCATGGAAAGTGCTCGGGAGTTTCTGCACCGTTACCGGCAAGAGGATAAGGAATTTTTGGGGTCAATTGTAACCGGAGACGAGACTTGGGTCCACTACTTTACACCAGAGACTAATGAACAATCAAAACAATGGCGACATTCCGGTTCTCCAAGGGTCAAAAAGTTCAAGCAATCGCTGTCAGCGGGGAAGGTGATGGCTTCGGTATTCTGGGACAGAAAAGGCGTGCTACTGGTTGACTATCTGGAAAGAGGTACAACTATCAACGCGGCAAGATACTGCGAGACACTAACAAAACTACGCCGGGCTATACAGAACAAAAGGAGGGGTCGGCTGACAAAGGGAGTTTGTTTGCACCATGACAACGCTCGCCCTCACGTCGCCCGCACCATGACGGATCTCATCACCAAATTCGGGTAGGAAATCCTTGACCATCCTCCATACAGCCCTGATTTGACTCCCTGTGACTACCATTTGTTCCCCAACTTGAAACAACACTTGGGGGGAAAGAAATTCTCAAGCGACGAAGAGTTGAAGGCAGCTGTTGATATCTTCGTGCGCGAGTCGGCGGGAGAGTGGTACGACGCGGGTATGAAAAAGCTCCCGGAGCGACTCCAAAAGTGCATTGATCGTGACGGGGACTACGTAGAAAAATAGCTAAAAGTCCAAGCTTTCAGAATCTGTACTTTGTAATGCAATAAAATGGTGTTTACTATGTGAAAAAAAATTGGAGACCTTAATTTACGGACAACCCTCGTATTATAATTTTATTATTTCAACATACTACCTGCACTTACATATATTATAATACTGGAAGAATGATTTAATTATCTTAATTAATAAGAGATATACAAGTAGTCAAAAACAAAAAATGGTTGCAGATAGAAAGGTGCATCTTTTTATAAATCTTGGATGTTTGAATGTTTGTTTTGAGATGGAATAGCGCGATTGACACCATTGGATCCTTCGAAATATTTCCAATCCGAATATATAAAAAAAATTTGCAGAGGAATAAGTCCGGAATTTATCTTTACTTTTTTCCCTAAGTCCTGACCTGCCTTTTTTGATCGCTATTGCACCCTTTTGTTTTTTAAATTTTATTGTAATTATTTATTTATCTCGAGCGATGTCGCTAGGCATTCCGTACGGTAAATGTTTGGTTTTTTTAATTAGAGGTATTTTGTGAAAAAGTGTTGTGAATGAGTAGCAGACGTATGTGAGCATCGGAGTGCGAAAGATACATGAGTCCAGTGGCGTGCGCGTATATGTTTTTATTTAATGGAGTAAAGTTGCTATCGGCGAAATATATCCTCCATACGTCATCGACGGAATTATCGCTTACGTCACGCCGCTACTCCATTAAGTCGGTCGCAGTATATTTCTTTTAGAGTTACTGCATTTTGCTGTGCGACCCGACCGAACCCTTCCGGGGATCAACTCCAAGGACCTAGTGCATATATATATATATATATATATATATATATATATATATATATATATATATATATATATATATATATATATATATTATGTTACTCATATTTATTATTTCCTATATCCAGTACGGATTTCAGTTGTAAATTTACTAGTAATTTTCATGTTAAAAGTTCTAGAACATATCGTTTATTTTATAAAATCAGACCTGCCCAGACTTGTTATTGGTGCGCCCCTGAGACTAAGATTAAATTTCACTGTTTACCGCTTTGTCCGGACAAGTTTAAGTAATATTAAAATTTACAATATAATTTATTGCCAATCATCTGATCCTATATTCTGTTGTTATTCACGGGAGATCTCCACAGCTGCTTTTATCGCTTTTTTATATCTGATACCACCTAAATTTTGTAAACGTATGCGATGTAATTTTGTAACATCGCACGAGAATTCTTTATGGTAGTAATATTATTAACTCTCCGGGTTACTGTCGTACATATTTTGTTTATTTTTGAGTCAAGATCTACACTCCTGTCAATCCTTTCCCTTTTTATGGATTTCAGTACACTTAAAACTACATAGCGCCCTAGCTGCTATTTAGAATATCGTTTTGCGCCTTAGGTTTGAAGCGAACCCCCGCATATAATTTTGCGACGCGAGTTACCGGTCTGCGGACCTTTGTATCCTTCGTCCTTAGACAAGGTGATAATATATTTATACTCACTGCAATTACTGATTGTGGCACTTTGGCATAGCATATATTGATAAATGATATTTTTATGCACGAGAAGTGCTGTTGTTATCAGCTGTCAAATTACGGTCTCCACAAATGTTAGTGGGAAGGGAGCCGCCGAAGTTATTTTAATATGGTGAAAACTATTTAGCGGCTGTAATAATGAGCGGTTTATTTATAATAGACAAAGAATACGGTAACTAAAACGAAATAACAATGATGAACGATAACACAAAAGACAATAATACAAGAAATAAATTAAATATAGAATAGTGGATAGCAGAAAAAGGTAGAAGAATCAAAAAGACGGTAGCAGCAAATGTGTCGTTTAACATTAAACGTTTTGTTTCTATGTAGTAATTAATTTACAGTCTTATTGGAATATCTAAATTTTCCCTCTGCTGTGAATTTATTACGCCTCAGTACTAGTGGCGCTCGTAACTTAAGTATTTCGGAAATGGTGTAAAGAATAACGAGAAAACTGTGGGACACATTAATATTTATTGTGCCGCAATAAATTTCAAATGACCATGCTCGACAAACCATTTCATTAAAACTTTTCTCAGTATAACATCAGCATCATTGTCTTTGAAAATTTTTAATTTGCATGAAATGAGAACTGTCTGACTGCTCTTGTTTCTTTTATTTCATCAAAATAATGTGTTGTAATAATGAAGTTGTCAAAATTTAAACATTTCTATAATATAATCTAACAAATTTATTTAAATTTGAGTGTTATTATTAATTGGGCATTAGAATCGCAATTTATGAAGTTTGTTTCGTAGAGTAATTTATTCACTCTAAAAAGAAAAATATTTAAATAGAAATATATATTTTTTCCACCGCCATTGCTGTAGAAATTATTTTGGAAAAAAATGTGTTTAAATAAAGTTACAAAAATAGAAGCCCTTAGTTAGTAAATAGATTTTTAATCATTTCGGAGAAGTAAAACTGATCGAATCAGTGCACTATAAAAAGATATCAAAGAAAAATTAATCCACAAAGTGACTATCTAATTGCTTAACCTTATTAAATTCTTATACAGAAACATCAGTTTACGTTTTACAAAAGGATCAAATAATGTTCCATTCGGAAACTTTTCTCCTTGCTCCGTACTTCTATTTCAGATCACGATCATTTCGCACATTCGCTTCGTCAAATATGAAAACTATAAAAAGCTACGTAAAAACAAATATTTGATTTAGAAAAGATACCTCGTAAGTTTTTTAACGCAATAGTTGCAGAAGAATGAAAAATGTTAAGGGGACATAAATAACCTCACGACGTGCACAATCTGCCGCCAGAGGCGCCGAGACAGGGGTAACAGGCCACACGTGACCCTAATAAACAAGCAGCGTGTGGACCTGGTCTGTGTCTTATTGTTGGTTCTTATTCCGTTGGCGTGCGCGTGTTCATCTCTGATTCTGTCAATGATTCTTAGAAGAGCGTCAGATTCAGATCAGTTCGTATATGTTGTCTGATTCTTCAGCTAAAAATAAATCAAACAGTTGCCAAACACTTTATAACTTTCAATTGCGTTTAATTAAACAAGTCTTTAATAAATAGATGTAAACAATAAAATAATAATTTTTGGACAGTAATTAAAGGTCTACAGAATAAAATAAAATTTAAATTTAATTATTTCACGGTTAGAATTTGAATAATTTCTTTCAATGTCTGAATTAAAATTTATCAATCTCTTTAGCTTGATATATTTTACAATTCCAATTATTCATGCGATAGTTAAAAAATAATTTAACATTTTATTGTACTGTCAGTTCAGGTTGCTATTCATAGATTTACAATTAATTAGACCATATAAAATTACTGTAAATAGAGAGAATTAAATCTCTGAAATGGTTGAGGACTATAATGTATTATTCAAATATCTCTAAAGGTTGGAACTTAACGATCGCAAACTTATAAGAAAACTTTTGCTGTATTTGTTGAAGTAGTTTGAAAGCGACGAAGTTTAGATAGAGTTTCAGGTGGTTTCGTATTCAATTTCTAGATTTTTCAGCTCATATTTCTCTTAGTGTTTAGAGTTCATACGCAATAAGGTAAAATAATTTTAAAAATCACAGTAAAAATATTAACTATAGGTTTATTAATTATTATAATTTGATCCTTATCCATGATAATATTTTCAAGTCAATATCTATATTAATGGTCCGCATAAACAATAGAATGTATGATAAATAAAAAGATTTTGTTGGATATTCTGCCAATAAATTTATTAATTTAAATTATTGGTTTCGGTCTGATGCTGTAATCTTCTATAATTTTAATTAAAAGTGATGTAGAATTACGTACAACTTAAAAATGAATAAATGCAATTTGGTTGAAATTTTGAAAACATCAGATCAAAACACAAATAAAATTATAAAATACATAGAGATAAAACTAATAGTAATGAGGAAAAAACAATAACAATTAAAGAACTATGAAAATATGATGACAGTTTCCCGTCAACCTATAAAGTGATGAATAAGTACTTTCATGGTGCGGAGCTCTTTCGAATTTGTGAATGATTTCAAACTACCAAATTAGTAAATGAATATATTCTAATCAACTTTGATGTCTCACTATTTGCTCTATAACACTTTAACTTGTGTCAACAGCCGTGAAAAGACATTGGAATAGAATTAAGAAAGTATTAGCTAATTATTAATGGCTACCAAAAGTGAAACCATGTCTATAAATAAAAGTGCAGATATTAAAAAATATACGAACCAGACACGCTGCATTAATGGTTGTCTCACAATAGTTGTTTTCTGCTATTAAAAAAAAATTATTTTAAAAGTACTCATTAAGAAACCTTTCACATAAAATATGTTATTTGTAAGAACTATTAAAAAGGATATAAGTATTTATTAATAATCAATGCTATACACTAAATGAATAATTAAACAATTTTTGGTTAAAGGTCTGTAACAAATTTATTTCATTTAACGTGTCGGTATATCCGTGGAAAAAATATTAAATCAACGAAATGTAACTATAAGTAAATAATTAAGTAACAAGTACACAGAAACTAACTAGCAAGAAATAAAGTAAACAAGTAATTGTAATATCTTAATCAACAATAGCCAAGTTTTATTCAATTCGCAGCCTTCACAGTTGTTCATATTATACTATTCTTGAAAATTTCAATAGTTTCTCTTATCAGTCTTCTATTCATATATTTATTCATGACAACAATGTTTGTATCTTCAAAATTATTATTATGCAGAAATTGTATTGCATTCTGAGTAATCGAAGATTTATCTCGGTATTTTAATCGATCGGAACGCTTATGTTCACTAAGTCTTGTTGCAATTGTTCTTTTTATTTGTCTAATATAACCTTTACCGAATTTACAAGAAGTACAATATGTTCCAGAAGACTGAAGTGGAACAATATCTTTCGAATTAAAAAAGATTTGCTAATGTGAAGTCGAAAATATATTTTAATATGTTTCCTTATTAATATTCGGCCTATTTTATCTGTAACATTTTTTATGTTTTTATAAAATAAAGAAAATAAATATACCATCACGATTTTTACATATTACTGGATATGGCACTCTGCCCTAGAAGATTTCGGTAAGTGGTATATTTCTTCACATGAAGTGCGATTACCAGCCGTCGAATCATGGTCCCAAAAGTTGTTAGTGGAGGGGGAGCCACAGGGTTAGATTAAATTTGGAGAAAATTGTTTGTCGGCTGTGGGGATCGAACCAGGAAAAAAGGCGTGGGCTTACATGGGACACGCCATAAAAGACACTACAAGTTATTTATATACCAAGGGCATTATCATCTAATAACATCCGCAGTAAAAAATTTATTTTTCACTAGAGTATATGAAATTTATTTTCATTAAAAATAATTATGATTATATTATTAATATAATATTAATTAACTGTGATGTTGCGTGTACGGACCGGGAAGCAAAAAGATAAAATCTATTGTATATAAAATAAAGAAACTAACAAAATACAAAAGTAAACAAATAATTGACAATAGCAATAAATCCGGCTCTTTTATATGATATAATTAAATCAGTAACAGAACAAAGATAAAAATGCTTTCAAACGCAATGAAATAAAAAAAATCGCAAATAAAAATACACTTAATAATAATAATATGTTTGGTGCAAACAGATCCCTTTACACAGCAAAATAAAAAAAAGATATTTAAAAATAAATATTAAGCTAACGTACTTAAAGAAAACTAATCAATAAATATATACTCCTGTGCAAGTTCACAGTACAATTAAAAAAAATAAAAATAAATAAATTACAAAAATATATCATCATACAGTTTATCTGCAATTAAGCACATAGTAAATAAGGGGGAATGCAACAAGACATCAGTACTGGTAGAAAAAAGTCCTTGGGTGCCTGGACGCTAATCTGGGAACATGAAATGACACACGAGATAACAGGCAAGGGACATCTATCATGTTGTGAAATAACATCCACAGGAACCTAGAGCAGGATATGTTTCTTCTGGCAGCTAGAGAGGACATCGTGTGACGTTCAAGAAAGGAATTTTGGTCATCTGAATAAACATGATCTAGTTTAAATGAAAAACATTTTATAAACCTACGATGAATACGATCCAAGGATGTACCCTGATTTGAATAAATAGGATACCAAATTATGAATGCATATTCCAGTTAACTCAGAACGTAAGCGAAATATAAAGATTTTGAGAACAGTGATATCTATAAACATTTTTTAAATTCTCATTATAAACCCTAAGGTTTTACTAACAGCATTGAAAACGTTATTATTTTGTTCAGAAAACTAATATCTGAACTAAATGTGACTCCTAAGTCTTTATCTATGCTTTTACGTGTTATAGTTTCAGCATTTATGTGGTATACATAAAGCAGAGGTGAGATTCAACGAGAAAGAGACAACATAGCACTTACCAATGTTGACATGAAGATTATAATTTGACTCTAGCTGTACAATTAATCAATATTTTCCTGTAAAAGCATGCAATCATCTTGAGTAAATACATTGGTAAAGATTTTATGTCATCTGCGTATACTAAAACATGACAATTGAATGATGATGAAGCTGGATTCATGCAGCCATTTAATTAAGCATTAATTTAAAATATAAATGTATGTACCTCAATGTAGTCATGCATGCA
Organism: Pterostichus niger; assembly: GCA_947425015.1. NCBI lineage: Eukaryota > Metazoa > Arthropoda > Insecta > Coleoptera > Carabidae > Pterostichus > Pterostichus niger. The sequence continues at coordinate 25,887,893 of OX380337.1, read as the reverse complement.
CCATTCTCATTTAAAGTTTCATTTTAATTTAAGTTATAAGATAACCAACTTTTATCTTCTAAATGGGAATAGTAAATTTTATGTATACTGCGCATGACAGGGCACAACACGAAGTTGCTAGTGTTCAGCGAGCGCATCAGCATGTTTACGAGTATGTTTTGACGTTTGTAGTTATTAGTAGTAACAGATGTTATGTTATGAAATGACCTAGTCAGAAAATATACTTTTTAAAAAAATTAAATTTATTTGAAAATAAAGAAGCGAACAGAAATGTGTGGAATGTTATAAGAAGGGATATTGGAAAGAAACGTTAATAATTTAATATGAATAGTATGTTATACATCATTTTATCTACGAGAAAACTGTGAACAGCGGTGGAATGTGCGTCGGACACGGTATAGTACAGAAATTAGAGAATTAAATTGCTCTTTATTTCATGTTATAACAAATTTTAGTCTCATTTAATTTAAAAAAAGTAGGAATATACGGGTCATTGCATCTTAACTTCAACGCTCTAAGTAATTATGTTTAAGGACTAAAGGATATGTTGAGATTTTAAAGATTATGGAGAACTCGACTTGGGAGAATACTGAAGAAACACAAACTGATACAATGAATACTTAAGAAATTTAAAGAATTATTATTCAAGAAGTTGACAGAATTCGGCGTAACACAACAGATATATTTGGAACATTACTGAGTTCAGCTTCAACTCGAGTTTAAATGTCAGATGTTTTTAAAAATTACGTTGAAAGTAATATAGAAAATAGTACAGAAAATGCAGATATTTATTTTGCAAAGCATATATATTTTTATGTTAAAAATATATCTTACAAGAAGATAAAACTTAAAATAAAAATTATAAATATCTGACTAAACATAGCACTTATATTATCGGTTTCATGAACTTTGATTAAATTTAAATTGTCCCTTCAGCGAAAAATATCCGATCAAGAAAATTGGTAATTGACTACATTTTTTTGTGAAAAATCGATTTGATATATCTCATAGACAATTAATATTTAATCAGCTAACATAATGCTATTTATTTTTTGATTATGTACTCGTATTGGAATACATCTGCCGTACATGTTTTTTATCAAATAGTAGGTAAGCTTCCAATTATTGCCAATTTATTGCATCATTAACAGAGTTAAGGTAATCGCATAGTTTATTTCGATTTGCTTCAACTATTATACTTGAGTTATTTAAACCTAACCTATCGACTTCTAAATCCTGCATGTTTTCCTTCATGCCATGACCCTGGTTGAAATAATTTATTTTCCAATTCAGTATCTATATAACCTGTTGGACAATATTGTCTTCTTTTTTTCGAAATATTTTGTTCAGATCGTTGCAAATAGCTATGTAAAATTACAACTACTACAGTAATTTTTTCTGCAGTTGTTACATCTGCAATTATAGGTTTTCGAAGTATTCCCCACCTAGCAGCAAGTATTCTAAATGAGTTTACTATACATCCTCTTGCTCTCAATATACGATAGTTAAATATTTATTTATTATTTAGATAATTTTGCTCAGGATATGGTTTCATTATATTTTAACTAAGTAGAAAAATGCATTAGCAACTAGAAATATGAGAAATTAATTGTAGTATTAGGATATTGTTTTGCGGTTAATATATCGAGTAAACCGTTTAACAATGAATGTCCGAATCCAGATTTTTTTTAAAATTGGTGCATTATGGTTACTACCCCATGCTCTTATATCTACCATAATAAACTTGTGACTTTTGTAAGTAAAGTAGTTTAATCCTGACTGTTTTGGAGGTCGTATATGCTTATCATCCGCAGCTCGTAAACAGTTTGGAACATTCCATGGTTTTAAAAAGCACTCTTCAATTTGAGAAAATTCTGAAGCTGTAGGTAGTTATAAAAAATATTGGTTGTAATACATTCCATAATATTTACTAAATTTCATGTACAAGCTGTACTGTGACCAATGTAGTGTCGTGATGAAAGTTCATGCATGGAAAAATCTTCTGCGAGATAACTAGAAATCGTTGTACAGGCGACAAAGCATTCGTTTTTTTTTTTAATTTTGTAATAATTTAGGTCCAACTAGCTTTAAGAGGTTTTAGAACAGTGCATGCATCATTCTAGTATATATATATATATACCGGGTGTAACACAAAAAGTGAAACATAGGCGTTTAACATGGCAAATCAGTTTTTCCGTGCGCATTGCTTTCCTAATTATTTTAGGAAAAAGTTTCAAATAAATGTTGTAAAGCATAAAATTCTACATCCGAATCAATAAACAAAATGCATTTTGACTACTTCATAACTGCAGAAATTAAATTTAAAAATTCACGTAATTTCAATTTAATAGTAATAGCCATGGAATTAAAAACAAGAGATGAACAAATGCGTAACGTCTTATACGTGAAATTATTAGTATTTATTTTGACAAACTGTGATATTAAATCAATATTAGGGTTTATTATTATCAAAGTACGGCAACTATTCAGAGGTTTATAGTAAAGTTTGAAAAGACAGGACCAGTAAATTTCAAGAAAGAAATAAATGAAAGAATTTATAACAATGAAGAAAATATTCCTGTTTTAATAGAACTGGAGCCAACAATGAGTGTGCGGGAAATTTCCAGAGAACTAAATATAAATTTTATGACAGTGCATAGAATTCTCAAAAAACATAAATACATTCCTTTTAAATTTCAAAACCACCAAAATATTTTGGAACGAGATTTTGAACTGCGTGCCTCATTCTGTGAAATAATGATGGAGAAATCAAATTGTAATAGATACTTTTTAAATAGTATTTTATTCACAGATGAATGCACATTTACCATGAATGGCGAATCAAACTGTCATAATTATCGGTACTGGTCACAAAATAATCCACATAATATTGTAGAATCGACGACACAATATCGTCATTCTGTCAATGTGTGGGCATGAATTTTTGGTGATAAAATCATTGGCCCATTCTTCATTCAACGAATAAATTTAGCATCATATTTGAATTTATTAATTAATGCTGTTGGACCACAAATTATTACAACAAACAAAGAAAATGTGTGGTTCCAGCATGATGGCTGCCCTGCACATAGCACTAAAGAAGTTGTGGAATATCTAAACCATGTATTTCCTGAAAGCTGGATAGGATGAAATGGACCAGCTAACTGGCCAGCACGGTCGCCAGATTTAAATCCGTGCGATTTTTTTTATGTTTATAAAAAAAGATACCAGAATTTAGAAGAACGTAAAAATGCTATATTACAAGAATGCCAGAAAATAAATAATCGATAATTAAGGAATGCTCGAGAAAGCTTCTACAACAGATTAGGTTATTGTTTAGCTCAAAACGGTGGACTATTTGAACATCTAATTTAACAAATTAAGAATAGTTAGTTTGTTGATGTTTATATTGAATTTAATTTATGTTAAATTAATTAATTTGTTAAATATTTAATAACAACCTACCTTTAATATTTTATCGAGTTTATTATTTTTTCATTCTTAAATAATAAATCTAAAAAATATTTTGCCTTATTATTATAAAATTTTTATTTACAAAATAAATATTTAGTACGTAAAAATGATTTTGACAGTTTATTATGACATTGACGTATAAAACGTTACGCATTTGTTCATCTCTTGTTTTTAATTCCATGGCTATTACTATTAAATTGAAATTACGTGAATTTTTAAATTTAATTTCTGCAGTTATGAAGTAGTCAAAATGAATTTTGTTTATTGATTCGGATGTAGAATTTTATGCTTTACAACATTTATTTGAAACATTTTTTCCTAAAATAATTAGGGAAGCAATGCGCACGGAAAAACTGATTTGCCATGTTAAACGCCTATGTTTCACTTTTCGTGTTACACCCGGTATATATAAAGAATCTCTCATGATCACGATGTACTGATAGCTGGAGGCGAAACGTAGAGCGCGGTACTAAACAAACGTGGTGAGAGAATAGGAGAACATGACCTGGTCACAGATGGGGATGTTGCTGGCCTGTCCCCTGGATAGGCCAAAACATTGTTGCGGAATCGAGCGACTGAAGTCTGGCAAGGCAGGTGGGATTGTTCGGAGAAGGGTAGGGTGACCTACTCCTTCATCCCGGACATGAGCTTTGCCGCAAGGACGAAATGGTTCGCCCCTAGACTCAGACTGAACTTTCTGCTAAATGGGCATGGCAGTATGAAAGACTGCCCGCAAGTGGCAAGTTAACAGAGTTTGCACACTCGTATTTAATTATATATTTATTTTATTTTTAAATTGCAAATATCTTTTAGTATTTGAATATAGTATACATCTTCTTGCGTAGCCTAGAGTAGACGTGCTTTGTTGACGCTCCGTGCGTTGCTGATTTATAAGTGCAAAAGATAAATTTAAAATAAAAGTTTAAATGTAATTATGTAAATATAAACGGTGTGGTAAAAAAAGTAGTGACAACCCTTCTCTCCGATGATACATTATTAACATCACTCGTTGATAAACCGTGTGACCGTATCAACCAGAAACTAGAGGAACAAGCGAACTACTATAATGGCATTATTTCAGATCTTGAAACGAAACTTGATCACCAGGTTCAATATTCTCGTCGGATTTGTGTACGTATATTTGAAGTACCTGAATCCATAAATGAGAACACTGAAGACGTTGTGCGCACCCTATTTAAAGACAATCTATCTGTCGACATTAAACCTGACTTGATTGACCGCTGTCATCGGACGGGTAAAAAAGGCACCTTCTGCATCTTCATCGTCATCTAAATCATCATCGTCATCGAAACCACGTTCCATCATAGTCAAGTTTATCTCCTATAAAATTAGATCGTTGGTGCTTTGCAGTAGGAAAAAACTAAAGGACACTAAAATATCAATTAAAGAGGACATAACGCATAATAGAATGAACTACTTAATGCAGCTTCATCAAAATATGGATTTAAAAACATGTGGTCTAATGAGATTAGTAGTACTATAAAAAGAATATCGACTGAAAATATTGCTAAAGATGAAATATAATTATCTGCTGTAATTTTCACGGATGTAAATAAATAAATATATCATCACGCCTTTTACCCATTACTGGGTGTGGCACTCTGTCGAAACAAATTTCGGTAAGTGATATATTTCTTCGCGTGAAGTGCGGTTACCTGCCGTCAAATCACGGCCCCCAAAGATATTAGTGGAGGATGTCAACTAGTTTTTTTATTTTATTTTTATCTGTCTTTTGTTATTATTTTTGGTATTGATAAAATATAGATCTCATTATTTTTATAATACAAATTGTTAAACGATATTTTTTGTTATAAACATCTGATTTGTGTGAAAATAATTTTTATTTCTGTTCTCAAACGAGTGTAGCGTCGCTACCAAGTAGTTTGGCAACGTTACATTATTTCGTCTGCAAGTAACTTCTTAGTAATACTCTATTGTTTATGTTTACTTTTCTGTCAACTATTTCTTTATTTTCATTCTTCTTCCAAATTTCAAAATGTAAACATCTTCCATATTATATGTTATATTATATATTATATTATTGTTATATATTTAAATCAAATGAAGCTGCATACATCTAAATTAAATTATATTACAGTAGTATTCACATTGCATTAACTAATTTAATTACTTAAGCTTGTACTTAGCAGTTTTTTCTCTGATTTGTAACCTTCACGTTTATGACTTTTATACTTAAATAATTAATTTACATACTACAAACTAACTCAATGCACATTTACTATCAGAATGTTAGAGGACTAAATACTAAACTAGAAACATTTCTTAATAATAATGCAACTTTAAATCTTTCAATAATTACATTAACTGAAACATGGCTCAATGATTCAGTGTATGATTCCGAATTATTTTCAGCATCCTATAATGTCTATAGAAAGGACAGAGATTTATCTGCTAGCGGGAAAAAACGAGGTGGTGGTGTTTTATATGCTGTACATTATAAATTCAAATGTAATCTTATTAAAATTAAACTTAATCCTAACTCTCTTCCCGATATCATTTGTGTTAAAATATTTCTTGATTCCATAACTTCAATTTACATATATGTTTTATATTCCCCACCTCCTATATCAATCGAACAACAAATATATATCTTTGAATTCCTTGAATATTTTCCTCCAATACTTAGCAGTAATTTTGTCATCAAATGAACTGAATATTTGACATATTGTAAAAGAGTTTGACATTTGTTTGTTACAGTGTTGTAATATTTGTTGAACAAGTTTTTGACGAATATTGTAAAGAAATTTAAAGAAAAAATTCAATGTATTGAGTGGTATTTTGCGGGAAATTCTGCTGCGCAAATGCGAGATCTTTTTAGCGCTTTGTATGTGGATCGGCCAATTCCATCCCTTACTACAATCCATAGAATAATTCAAAAATTTAGAACGACTGGAAGTGTTTTACCATTATGTAGGTAATTTGAAGGGCGAAATCAACATCTTGTGAATAATGACGATTACAATGATAATAAACTTAATGTAATGTTAGCCGTAACCGAAAATCCAAATTGGAGCTCGCGTCAAATATCTTCTGAACTAAACATACATTTTTCAACAGTTCATAAAATATTAAAATCAGAAAATTACAAGTTTTATAAATACGCTACACATCAAGAAATCTTTGAAGCTGATGAAATGGCAAGAACTGATTTATGTGAAACAATGATGAACAAAGCGAATTTAGATAGACAACTCTTAAATAACATTTGTTTTTCGGATGAAACGTCTTTTACTTTGAACGGCGAGCCTAATGTGCAAAACCATCGATATTGGAGTAAAGATAATCTTCGTTTGGTTCTTCAAACTCATACCCAGTATCGCCAAAAAGTTAATGTGTGGGCAGGTATTTTTGGATCGCACATTATTGGACCGATTTTTATTGATGGAGCTTTAGATGGAGTAAAGTATTTGAATCTTCTTCAAAACGATATTGGACCTGAATTGGAAGTAAGATCTAGGGAAAATAAAATTATTTGGTACCAGCATGACGGCTGCCCAGCACATTTTGCAAGAGATGTAAATGCATACTTAGATGAATGCTTTCCATATTCGTGGATTGGTCGTGGGGGTACAATTAATTTTTGTATTTACGCTTTTGCTCTAAAGTGAATAGGTAAAGAGATACAGTAATATTAAAAAAATAACATTGAAATCCCTATACGCCACATTTCAATTCTACACCCTGTATATATATATATATATTATATATATATATATATATATATATATATATATATATATATATATATATATATATATATATATATACCGGGTGTAACACGAAAAGTGAAACATAGGCGTTTAACATGGCAAATCAGTTTTTCCGTGCGCATTGCTTCCCTAATTATTTTAGGAAAAAATGTTTCAAATAAATGTTATATTCGTCCTGTAATTGGGATATTATTTTCCTGTAGAATCGAATTTCAATAAATAAAATAAATAAATAAATAAAAAATTGCTACTCGTAGTACCAGTGTAGTAGTTAAAGAGGTATTTGATGGGTTGACGAGTGATGAAAATTTTTCTAAAAGAGTGATTGAAAATATCGTAAGACTAATGGAAGAGCAAAGAGTGTTGCATGATACTAAAGTTAGTGTTCTTACTGCCGATAACATACGGTTACAAAAGCTCATCGACGATCAAGAGCAGTATTCGCGCAGGAACTGTGTGCGGGTGTTCGGCATCGAAGAAGAACACGGCGAAAATGTCGAGATCAAGATTATTAAAAACCAGCTTAGAATTGATGTAGAATCCCATATGATTGATCGGTGTCATCGGGTTGGTGTTAAAAGTGAAAAAAGTTTAAACCACAAACTGTAATAATAATATTCACATCGTATAAGTATCGCGAACTAATTCTAAAAAATGCTCTAAGATATCAATAAAAGAAGATCTAACTAAAACAAACTGTATCTAATGATAAATGCCTCTAAAAATTTGGATTTAAGAATGTCTGGTCACACGATGGTAGAATTTACGCAAATGTAAATAAGACTGTTCATAACATCATAGACGACAACACACTCTTTTCAATTCCGGACCCCTCTGCAAAATAACATGAAACCACCTTTATCTACGAACTGTTAAATATTTATGTAATACGGACCTGCACTAGTTCTTTGATATCATTTGTATCTTTCGGTTATTATTCTACTTCGATAAAATGTGTATTGCTGTAGCCTTGTCTTCTTATTTTTTAATTACATTTTTACGTGTAAAACGTGATTCATCCATATATTTTAAATTCTGAGGTCATTGAACTCAGTGACAATTTGTTAAAAATAGCACAATTAAATGTACACTCGCAAAATGCACATTTTTTTGACAGTTTAAAGATTTTGTATTAGAACATAAATTTGATATTGTTGCCGGCACAGAGACATGGGTAAGCTCCAACTGCCCTGATTATATATTTAATATACATTAATATAATCTTATCAGCTGTGCAAGAACTCATGAGCGCGGGGGTGATGTTGCATTATACGTGAGAGGCAATATTAGAATTGAAACTCTAGATACCATCTTCGTACGGCTTAATAATATTGATGTGGATTCAATGTATGGTTTCAAATTTAAAAAATTGTATTGGTGTGGTATATAATCCACATATTAATCATTACACAGATTTATCCATCTTAGATAAACTCTTTGCTGAATTTAATGTAAATAATGATTTAGTACAGGCGATATTAACATGGATATGTCTTCCAACGATTATCGCTGTAAATATTTTAGAGATATTTTATTAAAAATGAATGGGTAGTTCGAGATATTAACAGCTCATGAAAATCAAACCAAAAAATGAGTTATATGTTTATTTTAAATAATAATAATAATTATTAATCGTTTAGGTTCAAATTAATCAACCTATATATCCTACAAAAAAAATTATGCTTGACGTCTTTGGTTAACACATTTTTTTGTGTAAAATTAATCGTTTAGAAGTTTGAAGTCGAAGTGGAATCGTTAGGAATCTTGAGGTATGTTGATAAGCAACGTAAGCAGAATATTTTTAAAAGCATTCAAAATTTCTTTTCACATTACATGTAATGTGCCTGGATAAATATATTTTTTGTCTGGATATCAAAAATAATATGTAAATATTTTTAGTGGAGGCAGAAGTTGCTCATTTTAACGAATTTCAGGTAACATATTCAAAGTAATCATCTTTTTTCATTTTAAATAAAGGAGCATCTTGCATTTGTAAAGGTTCTTGACTCAGATCTCAAAGAGTGTTGCCCTAAATTGTCGCTGGAAGAAAAGTGAAAATTCAAATTCCTTGCGACGGAATTCATTTTATGTTTGGAATAAAATAACACAAAACGCGGTGCAGAGGTGTAATTCTAGAAGTTCACTAACTACATTACATGTTAATGGAACTACTTAACAAGGTAACGAGCTACAAACAAACACGACTACCCCATTAGTAGAGCTGTTAGTTTTTCATTTTATGTCATAAGTTATTAATCAGTTCATCAGAATGAATTCGCCATTAATATTAAATTACCATCTTCAGCCTAATTCTTAAAAAACTTGCTACATAAGTAATATTGTTACCACTAATTTTAATAGAAACTTTGTTGTAAAGCATTGTTATTTTGGAGTTCATGTAACTTTTGCAACAATTTTTTTTATAATGACTCTCTTACAGAATCGAACTGTTGTCGTTAGATATGTTTAAATAATTTTACATTAAATTTAATTACTAGTACTTTTACATTTACACTGAAATATATATTACTGTTACTTACAAAATGATTTTAGTTTTAAATGTATAATATAGATTTGGCGAATAGTCTCGTCCACTACGTTACCCTTGAGGCATTGATTTAGTGAATGTACAAACTTACACTCATAGACTGTGAAAGCATGGGTACACTACAATCATGGCAATTATTAGCTTTTTAAATAAATTGTATTATATTAAATCAATTACTTATAAACATTCTATTCATGTATAATATACTAATCTATTCTATACTTATCTATATCTATATATATGGTTTCATGTAGAATTTGTTTCAATATGTGATATTTATGATTATAATAATTTGTCAAATATAAATTACTTTTTCTACGACAATTAAAATATTTGCTCATTATATGTTTGTTGTTGCGACGGGTACTAGTACATTGTAAACATATTTTCATATCTCACGGTAATCATAGGAAAAATGCGTTTTTGACGGAGCTGTGAGCTATGAATTCATATCCAACAGTTGTCAAAAACGAATTGTTTCAAATTAAAGATTTAAAACTGCTGCGCTCCATTGAAGAGCTTTGTTGTTAATATTACCGATTTAGATGTCAGCTGTCAATAAATTATAAACTGAGAATTGTAATATTAATACAATTATAACAAATTAATTTAGGTGAATTAGAAGTTTGAAAGTTATAATTAACACAATATTATTTATATTGCAAGTCCATAAACTCAAAACTTTATATTGTTTTGATATTTGACCAAAATACGATATAACATTATCTGGAGATGATGTTTACTGAAATTATATTGCAGATCTCATATTTTTTTCTTGAAATTTCTATTAGTAAATTTATTTTTAATATTTTCTTCGTTTCTCGCTTTTCATTTTTATCTCACAAAATCTGGTAACTATTGACAGTTATGATACATAATATTATTTTTATTTTGTTGCTAGTTTGAAAAAACATACTAGAATAGTGAATTCGGGACATCTTTATTATTAGATTATAAATGAATGGTGGTTTTCGGTTTTGCAAGTGTAATGACGCTTGCTGTGTCTCAATATCTCGCAGTCCGTCTATAAATCTTTCGATGGCCAGGCTCTCGCACATACCATCTTCACCTTTCAGATACGAAATTCTTAGCAGATCTTGTAGAGACTCATTTATCTTCTGGAATCGATTTCCAAGTTGAGAGCTGTACACTTGTTTCATGTGTTTTTGATCGTATCTCAATTCTAGACGAGCATTCCGCTGCGTCTAGCTTAGCCTGTCTTCCATAGGTATTGCTTGTATACTCTTAATGTATTTCCACGTAATGATGTTCCTAACAAGGACGTTTTAACATTTGAAGTCCAGCCATGAATCATGAGTGTTTCGAACAGGGTCAAATATTCTTCGCATGACGATTTCCCATCTTACGTTGGTACATCATGACGTCCGGGGACTGTTGCTACTTTCAGTTCTTCCAGCTAAATTGTTGTATTCAGTGATGGTTGATTAGCAGCTAGTAAACAATCACTCTTATTTTTGAGAGCTTGTAATTTATTTTCCAGTTTTTGTATTTTATTGTCCACGCTGTTGGACAACCTTTCGAGGTCATCTTTTAATTTATTCTCCAGGCTTCTAAAATTTTCTAGCAGTTCTTCCTTCAAAATTCTGGAATTGTCCTGTATTTTCGACTCAAGGCTTCTATAAATTTCTTGTATTTTAGTCTGAAGGCTTCTAGAATTTTCTAGAAGGTCTTCCTTCAGATTTTTGAAATTTTCTTTGATTTTCATCTCAAGGCTTCAAGGATTTTTTGTATTTTTGTCTCAAGGTTTCTAGAATTTTCTTGTATTTTCGTCTCAGGGCTTGTAGAATTTTCTAGAAGTTCTTCTTTCTGAGTTTTTATGCTGCTACAATTGTCTTGCAATTTTGTTCCAAAGCCTCATTCCATATTGTTTATTACTTGTTGTATATCAGACTGGACTTAAAACACATGGATATCTGGATCTAGACTTTCTTGCACCAGAACTGCTCGGAGACGATCTTGCAACATAGATTGTCATCCAGTCGAATCGTCATCTCTGTCTTCAAGCTTCTTTCTTAGTTTTTCCACTTTCAAGTTCATCATTTTTTCCGTCGCCATTGAGCACCACACTTTAATTTAACACTTATTTATTTAAATATTTATTTTTAGTACAACGCGGTTATTTATTTTTAACCGTGCCCCACACCTGACAAGGAATGTCAGGTTTGTGGGTTTCAACACTTTTTATTTAAACCAAAAATCTTCATAATTACAAGTAATAGTAATTGTATTAATAAAAATAAAATTTTACACTCTGTTTATAACTAAAATAACTGATACAAAATCTTACAGACTAAAATTTATCATGACGTTAACAATACACTATTATTTATTTAAACTAGCCGAGCATATGATAGCACTGCATGGTACCTTCGCATGAACTAATTGCCCTTTCCAAGAATCTCCGCCTTTTTATCTTTTCTCATTCGTTACTAAAACCTTCTACAGGCTTCTTAATTGCGACTTGTCCGTGTCGTTCGTTACAATAACATTAACATATGTTATTTTAAATTTTTCGCAGTATTGTAGAACTATGTGATGGCTATTTTCATAAATAATAGTACACATATTTGCACGTGAAATGTATATTGCGTTTTATAATTTGTATAATATTTAAAATTATTGGAAATCAAAGTATATATTCTGTTTCATGCATTAAATTTGAAACATTTATATGAATAAAATTTGATACACACACAGCCAAAATTGAAACTTAATGCCTCTGCAGTTTTGTTTGTTTTAATTTATTTGAAGAAATTGAGTTCTATGAATATGGAATTGTTAATTTTATTGTTTTTTTTTTGTAATTTCAAGAGGTAAAATATTTAGATTTCTGGATTGTCAACAATAAATACAAAGAAATAATTGCTAGGATTAAGAAAATGCGAAAATATTCTTTTTATTTTATCTAAAAATAATTACCCGAATTTGTGGAATTTCATAAAATAAACTACTTCGTTTCAAACAAAGCACACATAAAATAATAAACTATTTTTCGCTCAACATCAAAGTGTCTACTCAATGTGTTACACTGACCATTAAAAAGAAATATAATGTCACTATTTAATCGGTTTGCGGTTATTTACAAACAGAATCTCGGTTAATTTGTTAATTGCGCAAACCGTTGTGACATTTGTACTGATGATCGATAATAACACACACCATTAGTGGATTTGTATAGCAGTGAATCTGCGATGTATACATTTTAAAGCGGTACACAGCTTTCCAAATAGTGGATATGCAAATATAAATACGAACAGCATATAATTGCTCAAATGTTATTGGATTAGTAAGCGAGTAGTATAATTGTGCTTTATGTATATAGACTTTCTTTTTTAATTAATGAATTTTGTTATCATTGCTAGATGTACTGTTTAAAAGTGCGCTCCTCTGATTCGTACGCTGGTGGGCAAATAGCTATCACTGAAAGACGCGCGATGATGGAAGTGAACCAGTAGTGAAGAACTATAATTCTGGGATAAATATTATGTCTCATCGTTGATTTCCAGTAATTAACGGTGAGTGAACATGAAAATCTAGTAATTTAGTATCAAAAGTTCATTAAAAATTACCGGGGCACCAGGTTACCACTCTTCGTCCCAGCGTCGCGTGAGAGAATAACAACTTACTTGAATTTAATTTGGGATAATTGTGAATGAAACGTTAGCTAGCTTACTGTGTCACTGAGAAAATATACATGCTCAGAGCTTTATTTTTGCATTTCATTGACCCCTCCGCGTTGCACTGTTTTCTCCGGTTAATCAACCTTTATATTGCAAATGAAGACGCTAGGTGTGCTCTGGGTGTGTAGATGCGTAGGTGGTCACGCTGGGAACATTTTGAAATTTTATTATATCTATATATAATATATAATGGGGAAGGTGGCTCAGTGGTATCGAGTAGGCCTGTGGATCTTGAGAACCCTGGTTCGATCCCCACCAAATTAAATCTACCCATGTGACTCCTCCTCCACTAATATCTTTAGGGGCTCTGATTTGACGGCTGGTAACCACATTTCAAGCGAAAAAATATCACTACGACTGAGTGCCACACCCCGTACTGAGTAAAAAGCGTGATGATATATATATATATATATATATATATATATATATATATCTTGAATTCTTCCGGGTATCTTCTCGCGTTGGTCTGGTTTGGTTCTGAGAAGAACCGTTGTTTAGACGACGTTTCGGCAAGGTCTCACTTGCCATCTTCAGGTCTTGGATTGATTCCGTGTTCTCGATCTGGTGTTAGGCCTTGAACTGACGTTTGTTGGTGATGCAGCAGGCTTATATTTAGTGGTCATAGTTGGATGCTTCACTGAGCTGTTCCGGGTTGTTGGTTCTGGTTGCTTGGTTTGGTCTTTCTGCGTCATTGATTCCGTTGCTGGTGTAGTATTCGGTGTATGCTTTTTTACCTTTTGTGCCAATTTGTTAAGTGCTGGTTTCCATGTGGGTGGTAATCTTCGTGTGTCGTCCCTTGTATTCAGGTTATTTGGTCGTTTTTCGATTTCTATGGCTTCTCTGATGATTCTTTTAGTTGTGTGTCCGATGCTAGCTATCATCCTTGTGTTCTTGAAATCGATCGTGTGTGATGTAGTTTTCACGTGCTGAGCCAGAGCTGAGGTTTTCTCGTCTTTTTTCACAGAGTTTTGATGTTCGTTTCTTCTGATGTTGATTCTTCTGTTAGTTTGACCGATGTAGGTATTGTCACAGTCTTGACAAGGAATTTCGTACACTCCTTGGCTCTCCAGGTTGATCTTGGTCTTCGGATTTGGCAGAATCGTATTAATTTTCCTATCTGTGGTGAAGATGGTCTTGATTTCGTTTTTCTTCAGTACTCTGCTTATTTTGTCGGTAGTGCCTTTAACGTATGGAAGGTAGGCGTAAGTAGGTAGTTTTTCTTCATCAGTTTCTCTTTTTGTTTTTTGTGGTCTAAGAGCCAATTTTATGTTTCTCTGGTTGTAACCGTTTTGAAGTAGTGCGGCCTTGATAGTTTCCATTTCTTTTTGTCGGTTTTCGTTGTCCGCTAATCGTTGTGATCTTGTGAAGAGTGTTTTCACTACTGACTGTAGCTGGGCTGGATGGTGATGAGAGTCAGCATTTAGATAGCGATTAGTATGTGTTGCTTTTCTGTAAACTGTGTGGTTCAGGCTTCCGTCTGCTGTTTTCTTTACAAGTACATCTAGGAACGGAAGTTGGTTTTCTTCTTCTACTTCCATGGTAAACTTGATGTTGGGATGAATTCCGTTGAGATGGCCCAGAAATAATTCCAGCTGCTCCCTTCCGTGGTTCCAGATTACGAAGGTATCATCGACGTATCGTAACCATAACTTTGGTTTCTGGTTAGCGGATTGAAGGGCTCTAGTTTCGAAGTCTTCCATGAATAAGTTTGCCAGGACTGGTGGGAGTGGAGAACCCATGGGAGCGCCTGCCACTTGTTTATATCGCTGGTCTTTGTATATGAAGTAGGTGTTCTTCAGGCAGTGTCTCGTTAATTCCAGGATGTGTTCTGCAGGTTTGTGCTTTTCCTTTATAATATTCAATGTTTCTTCCACTGGTATGTTTGTGAAAAGTGATACTATGTCAAAACTGACTAAGAGATCTTCTGGTTGGACAACTTCTTTCTTCAGTAGCTCGATGAAGTGGCTAGCATTCTTGACGTTAGATTCCGCTTCTTCGGCGTATGGTTGAAGTATTTTAGCCAAATATTTTGCCAGTTGTTGTGACGGAGATCCTATGCAGCTAACTACCGGTCTCAGTGAAGTTACTTCTTTGTGGATTTTAGGTAATCCGTAGAATTTGGGACATTTAGATGATTTCTCTCTTGGAATTAGTTGAACTTGTGTGTCGTTATCAATTGGACTGGCTTTGATCTTCATCCTTGTGGTCTTCTCCAGGTATGTTGTTGGATCGGAGGAAATGCTTTCATATGCTGGATCGTCCAGGAGTTCTTGTATTTGACGGTCGTAGTCCTCTTTGTTCATCACAACGGATGCGTTGCCTTTGTCCGCTGGTAGAATGATGATATCCGAATTTTGTCGCAGCGATCGTAGTGCCTGCTGTTCTTTAGTTGATAGGTTCTTCTTCGGTGGGCGGGCTGTTCTTACTATGCGTGATACATCTTGACGGATCTCTTCTGCTTTATTTTTCTCCAGGTGAAATATGGAGGATTCCACGCCACATATTATCTCTTCCACTGGAATATGGGTTGGTGCTACTGCGAAGTTGAAACCCTTGGATAAAACGTTTAGTGATGCTTCATCCAGTTGCACTCTTGAGAGGTTGTACACCACTTTTTTTGGGATCCAGCTGGTGGTTCTTCTCCTCTGGTTTTTGTTTTTGCAGAAGTTTATCGAATTTATGTATGTGTTTATTCTTCGTCAGGTTGGTTTCGGTATCGCAGCAATATTCCATTAATTGGTCAAGCTTTGTCCACAACGTCGAGTGTAGTTTGTTGTTTAGTAGTAGATGCCATTTCAGGAGCTGAATATTTGTGCGATCCAAATCTCTTCTAGTGTCGTGGATGGCTTCTCTTAGAAGAGCTAAGCTTGCTTTTCTTAGGATGTTGTTCGTTTGCTAATTCTTCTTATGGAACGTGACATTCATGCTCTTTGGAATTATGTTGTTGTCTCGACATCTCTCCAGGAACGTCAGTTTGCAAAGTAGTCTGCTTCTTTTGATCTTGAATTTCTCCAATTTCTTCGTGTGTTGTAAAGTTTCCTCCCCGTAGAGATGTGTAATGTTGAATTTTAAATACTACACCAGCAACGGAATCAATGACGCAGAAAGACCAAACCAAGCAACCAGAACCAACAACCCGGAACAACTCAGTGAAGCATCCAACTATGACCACTAAATATAAGCCTGCTGCATCACCAACAAACGTCAGTTCAAGGCCTAACACCAGATCGAGAACACGGAATCAATCCAAGACCTGAAGATGGCAAGTGAGACCTTGCCGAAACGTCTTCTAAACAACGGTTCTTCTCAGAACCAAACCAGACCAACGCGAGAAGATACCCGGAAGAATTCAAGTTACATCAATAACACTCGCGGAAATTTAAAATTCAATATATATATATATATATATATATATATATATATATATATATATATATATATATATATATATAAATTATGAATCTCGAAACGCTGCAGTTTCGTTATTCGACACTAGAAACAATGTCATTCGTGTTTCTTAGAATATAAGATAAGAAATTTAATAAATAGGAGTAAAGACACATGTAAGACAGATTGTGTTAACTTGTCTAGCTGGAAGTACGCTAGCCTGTAAATTGTCACGAATAAATATTGAAACTTAAAATTAGTTTTTTTTAACAAATTGCGAAATCAAAAATATAATTGACGCAGTCGGTAGGGTAGCCGACAAGAATCCAGTGAGTGAAAATAAACATCGTAAGTCTGTGAAACGCTTGTCGAAAATTTTCAAAAAAGAGCTATCCAAACATCATCCACGATCTTCTGTAACGCAAATTTCTTTGTGCTACAATAAATCAATCTTACGCTCCCTGGATGATGAACCCGGATGGAACGGTTGAACCGCGGCTAAACTCAGTGAAGATGGGAGTGAGTCGGAGAAGAGGTGATAAATCACAAATGAATGGGCGCCAGCCGGCCGGAGCCGCGACCGGTTCAACAAAAGTACTATGGCCGACAAGGTACGGGAGACTTCCCAGGACGGGACTACGAGAGGTGCCAAGTATTTTAATAACGACATTGGAATACGGGAAATTGCTAAATATATTGAAACATCTAACGAACAAATTATACAGACCACAACAGTTGTTGCTACACGATAACTGGATCGTAAATCCACTTAAGCTGAGAACGAATAATGACATAAGCGACGGCGGGGCGCTGTGGTTCACGGTAGCGATTAGGACTGCGGTAACGTCGACACCTAAAATGGTGCTAACAGTGACTCGGCGTATGCAGACGTAAGACGTTTCACTGGCCAATGATACATTTACGCGGCGCGACCGAACGTACGTGACTACAGAAACGCAGACCCTAATAACTAGTGCGTTGCACGAACGACACACCTCGTAGGTGACAACAACGTCACGACTATATGATTCTAACAAAATATTCTTAAATGGATTTTCACAAATAAAATCTGTAACTACTCTTAAAGGATCTCACTAATCGTTCACTCAAATAATCTCGTGAGCTGAAGGCCCACGAGCCAAAGTGTAACAATACGGTACATAAAACTCAAATATGACAACATATGAATACACAAAAATAATGAATAAAAACAAGTGATTCTGGCTTAGCTGTAATGGCGTCCAAGCGCCAACGGAAAGGGGTGGCAGCAGTGGCACAACTCGATTTGTCCGCCGGATGTCCAAGATCGTCAATTCCAAGATGGCGGACAATCGCGTGGAATGGGAACGTCACGCAGCGTCACTTCCGCTACACGTGGTCTTTCCCAACTGCTGGGCTTTCAATCCCTTAGTAATACTTCACAGGAATCCTCCAATGCAATGCCAGGAACACGGAACACGAGACGAACCAAGAATGGCACGAACAGCTGACCAGCCACAAAAATATGTAAACACGTAAAACGTAGAACAAAACGTACATAAAAACGAACGTACGCTAAATGAACGTAAAAAAAACTAGCTGACGTCAAAAATGACCAGCTGCCGTCAAAAAGATGACCAGCTGACGTCAAGAATAAAAACCTGAGTTCTTGGGCGGCTTTCAAGTGGCAGAAAATATGTGATCTTTCCTACTGGGAACCAAATCCGGAACAACTCCGACGAATAATGCAGTAACCTAAACTGCAATATTCCCTAAATGGCACTATTTCCCAAATCCCCACAAGGGTATTTCGCAAACAAAACAGGTTTGCCGAAATATAATTGAAATAGCCCATCTTCCAATATTCAAATCTCACACTTCCGCAACAGAGGTCGTTCGCAAAGACAAAACAAAGACCGAATGCGTTCGAAATCGAACCTGTGAAATTCTGCCAAGAAAAGAGAGCGATGTGCGAAGACAAAGACAGCCTCCGCCTAAATTTGAATGGTGCCGGTAAAAAGGCGCGCCTAGCCGACAATAATATCGGCAGAGCTACTTCGCGGCGAACGGCCACTAATTGTCTGACAGCTAAACAAACAATGTGATAACCTACAAAAATAGCAATGAGAACGAGGGAAGCTGAATCTAAGTTTTACTGTTAAATGGAATACTACAAGAAGGAAATCTAACTGATGCTAAGTATTATCAAAATTGATCGGTCAATAATTAATTGATAATTAAATTTCAGGTGCTGATACACAATAAACAATGAACCGAGTGAAATTCGAAGAAGGGCTCAAAATGAAACGTAACACTTCAAACGACCTAAACAGTGGTCGCACCAGGGTCTAACCACGACCCATCTTTACGCATCTAGACCGTCATTTCGGTACTACGAGACACCACCTCAACGTGAAGTCAGCTCTCCAATCAGATCCACCAATCCAATCGATCTAAGAGCTGCGTGACATCACTACTATGAAAACAGCAGCCTACTTCACGATACTCTTACTGTAAGTCCACTTTCATAGTAGATAAATATATTTTGCCGGTCGTAACAATAGGTCTATAATTAAATACTGTTACACAAATTAACACAAGGGTTTTGTGGAACGGCTAATGCAGTTAGGAAACAAAATGAGCCCCGACACAAGGCAAAACATACAATTACACATCGTAATAATCATAAATGTTAATATATGTCTTCCGACGAAGATATTGAAAGAATACCTAACAAATTGTATACAATTCCGGTTACACTTAAACCAAGTAAATTAGGTAGTAGCAGCAAAATCAAACAACCTGTTACTGGAAACATAAAAACACCCTTGACATATCCAATACAAGAATTAAATAACTGTCAACTGGAATTAAACATGGCAACCGCAACGATTGTTGATATCAGAAACTTCATCGATGGAGTGCCTGAGTATAATGGAGAAATAAAATCTCTCCCTAGATTTATAAAAGAAGTTGACAACTTCAATGCAATAATGACTTCACTAAATTTATCCCAAATACAAAAAACATATTGTTTTTCTATGTTGCAAAAGAAATTCATTGACAAAGCTAAAGACATATTAGACACTCAAGAAATCACATTTTGGAACGATATCAAAATGCACCTTCAAACTAACTTTGAAGACAAAAGTACTTATAACACACTGCTATTAACAACAATTAAAATCACACAAATAGAAAATAACATAAAGGATACTCTAAAGAAATTAAAAGATTTATATCAGAGAATGATTTCCAAAATTTAATTACTAGCATACGATCAATACGGAAGACAATGTTTAATAGTCGAAACTCAAAAAACAGTAGTCGCTCATTTGATCTCATTATTACCTATGAACTTTAGAGCCTCATTTATAAGTAAAAATCCGCAAACACTCGATGTTTGCGAACAACTTTTAACAAACGAATACAATTCAATGCAATTACACAGATCACCCATGAATAGAAGATCTCCTCAAAATACACAACAAAAATCACAAAGACATTTTAATCCCCCACCACAGAAATTTCCATCACAACAATTTCCTTCACACCCATTTAACCCTCAGTTCTCGCGCCATTCAGGACCACACACATTCGCTAGACAAAATATTAAAAATGGCATAGAAACACGACGCGATTTTAAACCAATTCCCATGTCCGGTATGACAAAATCAACAATACCAATGTCCACATAAACTATAAAACGAAATTACGCTTTAGAAATGCAAAACGACATAGAGACTAATAGCGACGAAACCCCGAACGAACAAGAATTAAACAACTAACAGAAATACTACGTGAAACAAATACTATTATAAATTTCTCGGAAGATGTGAGTCAAATGAAACAGATGAAATTTAATATTCAAAACCTGAATAAGCAGAATAATGAAACTTACGTACAAATACGTGACGAACACTTACAATCAGACATAAAAGACAAATTATATAGTTTATTAGAACAATATGATTCACTTTTTTTAAAAGAAAACGAGATATTGACATTTACAAATAAAATACAACATAAAATTTACACTCAAAAAACTACAGACTCCCGCAAATTTATGAACAAGACATCGAAGAACATATTCAAACTATGTTAAAAACAGGAGTCATACAAAAATAAAGAAGTCTATATAACTCGCCTATATGGATCGTATCGAAAAAAGCAGATACCTCAGGCAAACAAAAAACCAGACTAGTAATTGACTTTCGAAAACTAAACCAAAAAACGAAAGAATACAAATTCCCCATTTAAATAACAACAAAGACAAAATTAATTGTCATCCATACACTTGGTGAAACTAGGTTTAATAAAAAATATTAAATAAACACTTGGCAAAGTATCACAAAATTTTGTCTTTGTTGTTATTTAAATTGCTATTGCGTAGCTTTTCCTTTTTTTCGGTAGATGGCATTACTGGTTCGACAGAACTTCTCATGTCATCTTACCGTTTGATAGAGATCTTAGTCTCTGCTGGCACAGTTCTTCGTCACCAGCTTCTTCACGTGAACTTTGTTCTAGGTGAAGAAGTGAGTTATACCATACTGATGAGCTCTAATAAGAGCAAAACGCGTCTATGGTTACTAACCGTGCTGGCCAGCCTCTGACGATGCCCTCATAAGGTGACTTGGAGGCTGAATTTTTTGAGACTTTGCCAAGTGTTTATTTAATATTTTTTATTAAACCTAGTTTCAACACGTGTATGGATGACAATTAATTTTGTCTTTGTTGTTGTAAAAA
This sequence comes from Pterostichus niger, assembly GCA_947425015.1. Lineage (NCBI taxonomy): Eukaryota > Metazoa > Arthropoda > Insecta > Coleoptera > Carabidae > Pterostichus > Pterostichus niger. Next base: position 25,866,306 of record OX380337.1, on the reverse strand, counting down.
TTTTATACTAACTACCGATGCTTCCGACTATGCAATGGGTGTCGTACTCTCTCAAAATTATAATTTACAGGAAAAACCACTCGCCTATGCATCAAAAACCTTTAACTCTCAAGAACAAAATTACTCTACAATTAAGAAAGAATTGAAAGCGACAGTATGGGCTATTCCAAATTTTAATCTCCAATATGAAGAACGCGAACCAGAAGCTGATGCGATGGAAGATGGAACTCAGCGAATATAATTTTGAAGTAGAATATATAGCTGGAAAAACGAATAAAGTCGCAGACTTCTTAAGCAGAATTAGAAATAAATTCAAAATTAATCATAAAATAGGTGACGTAACAACAACCCCTATCTTTGCACACTGTATTTCGAAAGATTATAAATTCGGCAAGGGATTGGCAAAACAAGTTGAAGATCAATTTAACAGTAAAAGTTTTTGTATGTATAAATTACCAAACAAAATTATAATTCAAAATGAATATAATAAACAAATCTTTCACTTATTTTCAAAAGAATCCTGCCGCGATAGATGTAACACAAAATTATTAAGACAATCATTAACACAATTACGTGATTACTTAATAAAAAACGATATATATATATATATGAAATCAACATCCCTTATCTATCATGCGGATTGGATAGATTACTTAAGCAAGAATTGAACAAAATTTTAACTTCAATATTCGAGAATACTTGTATACAAATTAACATTTATTCGCCACCCCAAAATTTTGTATTAAGTGACGAATTAGAATAAAGAATTGAGTTAGAAAAAATTCTAGATCAAGATGACGATTCAATAAGAAATATAATCAGTACACAAGACGATGCTGAAACCATACATTTTGCCCAAGAACACCCCGTTAACGGTTTAAAAATCCTAGACAATAGAATAAACATAGCGGATAACCTAATTATATTCTCTTTCGATCAAAAGTATGACGTAAAAGTTACACGACTTTTTAGTAACAAAAAATAACGACTACCGTTTACTATTGAAGAAAATCTACTTCGAGAATTTATAAAAAAATATATTATACCTAAAGTTAGATATTATTGCATATGCAATGATAAAATATTTACATTTTTAAACCAGCTTATTCAAAAGGACTTTGTAACAAATAGTATTAATATCATTAAAGTTAACAAAGAAGTAGAGGACATAGAGCAATTAGATGAACAAAATGGAATCGTATATTTATATCATATAGGAAAAACAAATCACCGCGGAATCATGGAAACTTATAACAAACTAAAAGAAAAGTACTATTGGCCTAAAATGATAGACACCATCACCGTATTTATAAATAACTGCCAAACACACAACTCACTGACAATCTCACTGAAAAACCTGAACGACCTTTTGAAATTATAAATACTGACTTATTAACCCTTGACGGACAATATTACCTAACAATCTAGGATCAATTCTCAAAATATGTACAGGCATACCTCATTAAAACAAAAGAAAGTAAGAATATAGTGAAAATCTTGGAAACATTTATTAGAATAAAAATTATTCCCAAAAAATTAATATGCGATCAAGGCTGTGAATTTAATAACGTATCCCTACGAACATTTTGTCATAATAACCAGATAAAGTTACACATAACATCAGCTCAAAACCCAAAATCGAATGCGATTGAAAGATTTCATTCGACATTAATCGAACATTTAAGAATTAAAACTCGAAATTGCAAACTGAAACCCCTAGAAGAATTAGTTAATGACTGCATCTTCGCATATAATAATTCAATCCAATCTACTACCAATATGACACCAAACGAAGTACTTTATGGTAAAAATTATACAAATTTAAGACCGAGAGAAAACATACAAAATAAATTAGAAAATTATATAGGAAAACGACAAAAAGAAATAGAACAAATAAAAATTAATATTAATAAAGAAAAACAAAAACGTTGTAAAGATCCTAAAAAAATAATAAAATTGATAAACTAAAAAATCTTACGGAGGCTTATATAAAACAGAACCGTCGTTTAATAACTAAATTTAAAAAACCATTATATGTAAAAACAAAGATTAAAAATTATAATGATAAATATAAAACAATAAATGCTAACCAAACCCGCAAAATTTAGAGTTTAACTGTGGAAATAACTATAAATATAAGCTATTGCAGATTATATTTCTTAATGACCAAGATACGTGCGCCATAAAAAATTGGCAATTTCAAAAATATAAACCATTATATCAAGAATATATTTTCGATAACTTAAATAATATGAAATTAAAGAAAGTGCCGCAAATTACTAAATTAAATGAATTAAAATTGAACGTCACACATTTAAAAGAAATTGAATCTATCAAACAAATTAGCAATCACCATTTACCTACATTTTATATAATTTTCTCTATTATGATAAGTATTATTGTCTTAATACTATTTAAAAATAAAATATATACTCTTATTATTAAATGTAAACAAAATAGGATTATTCAACAAAATAATAAGGATTTAGAATTAAACCCCCTAAAATAACATTGTTTCTTGATGGGGTGGAATTATGAATCTCGAAACGCTGCAGTTTCGTTATTCGGCACTAGAAACAATGTCATTCGTGTTTCTTAGAATATAAGTCGGATCTTGAGAACCCCGGTTCGATCTCCACAGCACAAATTTCAGCAAATTAAATCTACCTCTGTGGCTCCCACTCTGCTAACATCATTGGGGGCCGTGATTTGACGGCTGATAATCGCACTTCACGCGAAGAAATATATCACTTACCGAGATCTGCTACGGCAGAGTGCCACACCCAGTAATGAGTAGAAGGCGTAATGATATATTCTATATCTAAATTTTTCATTTGTATGTTTGAACATCCTCACTCGTTTCACAAATTCTAAGCAGGGACCTGTGCTTGTGATTCCGCACAGCCGTAATTCCTTGAGTTATTCATTCTGCAAGATAGCTACCTAAAGTCGTGTGCTAACCATTCTCATGTCGGCTAACGACACTGCGTTCGCCGGTAACGAGCAAAAACGCTGTCGCACCCGAAATAATTCACACGCCCATGCGGTCAATACACGAAACTTAACTATTTGAAGGGTTGCAATTCATTACAGTCTACGAAATTAATCGCTGAGTTGGTACATACCTGAGATAGAAATTACTCCTCGTGTAAATAAGTGTAGAATTCTAATTTCTTATTTTATAGAATAATATATCAACAACTATGTACAATTCTTCTAATATAGCTAATATTTTAACTTTATTTTTTAAATATTATCAGAGAAATTTTTAAAAATTAATAATTTGAATAATAAATAAATAAATGATTTGTATTTATAATTTTATAAATCGTGAACTAAAGAAATAACGAATACAGAATACTAGGGGTCCCATTTAAATGTATCACCACGAATAACTCGCGTATAAAACAATGTCTCGAATCAAAGTTTGATGGATCGAAAGGGGACATCCGATTCTGTCAATGTAGCTCCACCCCGACCGCTAGAAGCTGGGACAGGCAGCTTTTTAATTGTCAATGTAAACCTCTATTTTTTATTACAGATTTAGATATATTGTTAATAAATTAAGTAGGGTTTACCTGGGGAACTGTTTTTTATTCCTGACAGATGGCGCTATCGTTTTAGGTGTGGATATAAAATAGGGCTTTTATTTATTTATTTATTGACTCATTTTGGGATCCTGTAAACAGTGCAAAGTTGACTCTTTCCCGCCCAGAATCGAATGTCCCCTTACGAACCATCTTTTAATTTGGGACATTTTCTCATTCAATGCATATTTCTCGAATTATTCGTGGTGGTACATTTAAATGGAATATCTAAAACTATTCTAGCACTATGACAGGAATTTAAAAAATCCCTGGAAAAACTTTACTTAATTTTTGACAATCCTTTTGAATCTGCAATAAAAATGAAGGTGTCCATTGAAGAATAAAATTCTACCCCCTTTTCCTCCTCCGACGGGGACGGGAGCAGGGGGATTTTAACATAATCGGATGTCCTACTCCGAACCATCAATCTATTGATTCAGGATATTTTTTGATCCAATGCATATATCTTGAGTTATTCGTAGTGGTACATTTAAATGAGACACTCAGTATTTGTTATATTATGAACAAATATATAATTTCACTTTTTGATTGTCAAATATTTCAAGTACTATAGAACCGAATCTCCAAATACCAAACTAATGACTTACCGCTTCTAATTTTTAAGATTATATAAATTTTTCATATAGTTAATTAGTAACGGACATATCACCGTACCAGAAAACTCAGTTGTAAAATAATATTTAATTAATATGAAGATATTATTGAAATCTAATAATTAATAATAACTTATATTATTGATAAACTGCATATAACGCGTTTAAATATATCACTTAAGGTTTGCCGTTCAATTGGGCTAGTAAAACTTTTCCGCTAGATGCGTTAGTATTAAGTTGGTTTCGCTAGCTTCTTATCTATTGAGCAAAATAACATCAAAATTATTTTCTATACCAAGGAATGTCGCAAGCTCGAGCTTTAATTAAAAAAAAAAAATGGACCTTAGGCAATTAAAATACGTGGCTGGAAAATATTATAGTAACTTTTTTCCACACTATCAATTTCTGGATTTTCGAACAACTCTAAAAATATAATTTTTACCTTTTTTCAATAATTTTTCCCGATTTTTTCAACTTATATTGTAATTACTAGTAAATTAGAAGCCATAAAGGATTCATATTTTACACGAAAATAGTTGGAACTATCCAGCATGCAATTGTGTTAAACACAAAATACTATATTGTTAATAATAAATTATTTATAGATTTAGTTATGTTGTCCGACAAATTTGATGTAATGAAAAATGTAGTCTGCTACTAATTTACGTACCGTTCAGAGTTTTACTATACATCCAGCGAGAGACATATTAAGGAAAGATCAAAATTATTTTTAATGAAGAAATCATGCCTCTAAGTTATGTATATATCGCATATTGTTCAGGCGTTCCTGGGAAATCAGTATTTCGTTGCGTAAATGTCGCCAGATAATTTTTGATAAATAATGTTACGATAAAGTTTGTAGACAATGAAATTCTGCATCTAAATCAGCAGTCAAATTTTATTTTGCATGTTTTCTAACAGAAATAATCGTATTTAAAGTTTTAAAAGAAATGCTTTTTTACAGTGATAGCCAGTGCCGGATTAACACTAGGCAAAGCCCTAGGCAATCGGAAACGAGGAGCTTCCGAGGTTAAATAGATACTTATTTATAAGAAATCCTAAGGTTCATTGAAAGGGTAAAAAGTACAAGGTGAGTGTTAAATTAAATTTAAGAGCACATGTTTTTGTTGACAATACATAAAGATACATTTTATTAAATAAATAAAATTTTACTTCCACATATGACTTTAAAAAAATTTCATTCACTATTTTCTTCCGTGCAGTAATAATATAGGATGGTCCATCGGTCAGAATTTTTTTTACTCGATAATTTTAAATATTACCGATTATTTTTTCAAATAAAGTTTATTTTAAATAATTATGGCCACATATCAGCAGTTTAAGTTTTTCTATCGAATGTCCCATTTCAGCGCAATGAAATGCAACTTAATATTTTTAAATATAACATTCTATATATTTTTACAGTATTGTAGATCTTTTGTTTCTCTTTAAAACAGTTTTTATACATAATAGTCCTAAAATTATCAGTACAGAAACCATTTACGTTTTTATTAATAAATAATCACACACAGTAAGTATACCAGGAATACACTTGTTTAAACAATTAGATTAGTTACTGTCAGATATTTAATAATTATTACTTGCTTCTCTCACTTAGTTTATCAATTTTTCTTTGTTATAGTGTATTTAGTTTTTTTTTTTTGAAAAATGAATTTTACTATAGTAAATATGGTTAAGCTTCGTGAAATTTGTATAAACAAAATCATGAATAATTTCTTTACTGATAATTAAGAACTATAATGAATAAGAACTATCTTAAAGACAAACAAAAGCTCTATAAAATTTTGCAACATATATGTGTTCCACTTAAAAATATAAAGTTGCATATCATTGCGCAAAAATGGAATATTGTACTGGAGATATATGGGCATTTTAATTTAAGATAATTTTTGAAAAAAATTTAGATAATATTTAAAATAATCGAGTTAAAAGCATAAATATATCATCACGCCTTTTACCCAGTACTGGGTGTGGCATTCTGCCGTAGCAGATCTTGATAAGTGAAATATTTCTTCATACGAAGTGCGGTTACCAGCTGTCAAATCACACCCCGTTCTAAGATGTTAGTGGACGGAAAGCCACAGATGTAAGTTAAATAAGTGGTAATAATTATTTGTCGATTGTGGGAATCGAACCCGGATTCTCAAATTCACAGACCGACTCAATACCACTGATGATAATGATCGAACAAAAAAAATACAGACCGATCATGTATATGCCGGATAGTAGAATTATTTGAATTAAATTTTTAATAAAATAACTAATATTGAAATTTGTTCATTTACGATAGAATTTTAAAGATATGCATAATGTCAATATTTACTAAATATAACAAAACTACGATTTAACATAGATTTGTTGTAATACTTTGTAATAAATAAAGAAAATTACATACAATTTACTATAATATATTTTCATTCCCTGCAACTATATACGCCCTCGTATGATTTTAAACTTTGATACTCTCACCGTATCTTTCTTTGGTTTATGCTAATTGGTGTAGCATGGTAGAAAAAATATTGTATAGATGGTTCGCCAACTAATGGCAAACGACTAATCCACTTTTGCAGAGTCTATAATGAAATTTGTCTATTATTAATAAAAAAAATAAAAAATAATCTTTTTGAATTCCAGATATTAAACTCTAGGATCTAAGCGGGATAAAGTTTTGTTTTTGTTTTAAATTAGTTATGTAACCTCATTTTATTGTTATTTAAACAAATACAAATAATATATTCCGCTCAAACTCAAAAACATACTTTCACATATACTAAATTTAAAAAATCAGACTAAATTTATAGGCGGTCTCAACGAGAAGTACCACTTCCGCAATAATGGGTAAAAGAAGTTATGATATATACATTTATATTTAATTTTTACAAATATTATTAAGTATTATTGTAAATATCCTGGTTGAATAAACTGTTATTTCTTAAATGCAAGGTTAATTTATAAATATATTTATTGTTTATTCTATAAAATAATTTTTCTTTAGTTGTGGCATTGTTCTTCCGAAGCAGCTATATTAAAACTAAGATAGAAGTATATTAGGTTGTCTGTTCATTCAGTTTGATCATTTCAGTTAGTCATGTGGTTGTATTTTAACTGATATAAGTGAACTAATCGTGACAACCATTTCATTTTATTTTAAATACATAATAGATGAAAGATTTCATTTTGATATTAAGAAATAAAAGTTCACTATAGTAAAAAAAGTAACATACGTGTGGTAACGACCATTCCAAAGCTCGCAAAAATGGAACATTCGCTAACGCTCATACTCCAACTTTCATACTCGTTTTGCAATGAAAACCTTGCCATACTTGTATTACAATATTCTATTATATCAAGCGGAATTAACTGTCATATGCTACCTTGGTTGCGTGGATTTCAAAAGTATGGATATTCGCAAGGCTGTCTTATCCATTTACTACCCGCGGGCACTATTCAATTTACGTCATCAAATCAATTGAAACAAACGCACCCTTCCATGAACGTTGTTATTTCTTATATTATTTACTATACTGCAAAGCAGGAAATGAATTGCTATTTAAATGTATACAGAGCATCTCGAGCTTGTCCCGATATTCGAATCACTCAGACGTTTTAGATTATTTATTGTTAGAAGTTTAAGTTCTAGGATATCTCTGGTTAATGATGCAACAGAGCAAAGAAGCAACTATAATATAACACATGATTAGAATTTCATCATAATTGTGTATGTAAAAACTAAATGCCATTGTCCTCGTTACTAGTTGTGGTTTTATACTATACAATATATAATTTTAGGAAAAGTCCTATTGTGATGTTATTTGGTATAAAATAAAGAATAATGTGATAACTCTAATGGACTGGCGAAATTATAGCAATTTGGCATGGACGGTATATGCATCACGCAGTTAATTTAATATATTCTGTATCTTGCAAATCCTAGATTATGCAAATCGTACACATAAAATACAATAGCTATGCTTAGCTGCATTACGCGTCAATTATTATTCACTCAGTGGTCTGCACCACTAAATAACCTGCAAATTACTAAATTTGTCGTATAATATATAGAGATGAGATTAATTACTTTTCAAATATTTTTCATTATTTTTAGTACTATAGAGAATTAGTATTTTGTTGATTTTATCTACATTTAGATTATAGTCGCTTATCTGCTAGCACGTGTTATTCGTTGGTTTGAAAATATACACACTTTTGTGCTGCTATCTAAACAATCATATTCTATAGTAAAGTGATCGTTTAATGTAAATTAAGTTTACACCCATTACTAACTAACTTGCCAAGACAACACAATAAACAACACTCGTCCGTCAAATAAGGATTTAATTTTGGTTTTTGACTGGTTATTTTGAGTTGGATTAATATTTATTGATTGTCACCAGAATTTGTGCATATCCTTTTACTAAGAAGTAGTATAGGTGGCACTCCCGTGTAGATGACGTGCAGGTGTACTAATTAGGTTATTGACCTTGGAATGGTGGGTGAGGGGAGGTTATGTTATTTGTGAAATTTGGAATGTCGTTTTCGAAGAATTTGATTGTGAGGGGGAGGTGGGGTTATGTTATTTGTGATTTTTGCAATGACGTTTTCGAAGAATTTGGAAAAGATTTGACTTTCGATCTGGGGAAATTTTATGTACGTATGATTTTTGATGATCTGTAATTATGAAAGAATTTGGAAAAATTTGTATTTGTAAGTTATTTGTCATTAGGGCGAGTTTATATTTAAACTGAAAGTTATTTGTTATTACGGTAAACTTTATATTTAGTTAATGTATGTAGATTTTTATTTTTAGGTTATTTGTAAGTTTTGGAATGTCGTTTTCCGTAATTAAGAAAGAATTTTCAAAAATTTGTTTTGCGAATTGCTTGTCAACAGAATTAACTTTCTATCTGGGAAAATTTTAGGTACGTATGATTTTTGACGATTTGTAATTATGAAAGAGTTTGGAAAAATTTGTATTTGTAAGTTATTTAATTTTCTATTTAGTTAATGTATGTAGGTTTTTATTTTTAGATTATTTGTGAATTTTGGATTGTCGTTTTCCGTAATTAAGAAAGAATTTTGAAAGTAAAATATATTTTTGTGAAATATATTTGTATATAACAGCATGATATGTATAAAAGAAGAAAATAAATTATTTTTCTTTCTATTACTATACAAACATCAAGTAGGCTAGTTCGAAGTGCATTAGTGTAAGTATTTTCTATTGTTTATATTATTATTATTTATTATTATTATTATTATACATAATATTAATTTTATTATTTTTATTTACAGAACAATGAATTTTGATAAAATAAATAATTTAGGTTTATTGAAAGATTTGAAACCTACAAAGAAAATTACGGATCTCGTACAAGATGAAAAATATAACGTAGTGAATGCAAAAACTGTAGAAACAAAGATTGGAAGAAAAGTTAAAGTAGAATTCAAAGACTATGGTGTTTTTCTACCAACACGCTTTGACGACATGTCTGATGATGATATAAAATATTTAAACGAATCAAATGGTCGTGTAGCCATGATTTATAAGGGAAAGAAGGATTGCGGTCTAGCCAGAGAAGCTACGTGTATTGTATTTGAAAAATTGTAAATGCTTATACATTTTAATATATTATTATTGAATGTTATTTAATTGTAAACATAAAATACCTATGTATGTATATATTTTTGTGTTTGAATAAATTGTTTTTGTAAGTTATTTGTCATTAGGGCGAGTTTATATTTAAACTGAAACTTTCTATTTAGTTAATGTATGTAGTATTGAAATATGATTGGGTTGAAAATAGCGTTTGTATTGTTATTATATTTGAAAAATTGTAAATGCTTAAACATTTAAATATATTATTATTGAATGTTATTCAAGTGTAAAAATAAAACACCAATGTGTGTATATATTTATATTTAATTAAAAATGACAAACATGTTATTTTACTTTCTGAATACCACTGATTTTACGTAAATCCATTAAAAATCAATTACCAATATTCTTTAAAACTGAGAAACACCTGAATAGAAATTTAGTTTGGTATCTATCCTAACAGTAGTGTTGCTATTTTATTTGTACGTGTGTTTGAGATTTAAACCAGAAAAATGTCTGATGAAGATTTCAATAATTTACAAACAATATTAGATATTTGTGGTGAAGTGAGTGATAATGAAGCTCTGTCAACTAGTGAAGAGAATTACAACAACTTTTTTCAAATATGCGAAAATTTATTAGAAGACTCGCTAGCAACACCGCAACTTGGTTCAGGAGTTACGAGCGATAGTGTAAATGTTTCAACAACATCAGTGGCGAGCCAGGAACGTTTTAAAATTATTAGTGAGATTGATCGGCAAGTTAAACATTTCAATATGAGAGGTAAACGTGTTATTTTTAAAATGCTTGATCCGCCCTCTACTGTAAATCCTATTTCATGGTTTGAAGAAAGCCTGAATGAATTAGTAACATATGTTTTAAGAGAAGTTCCTCCAGCGGATTATGTAGGATTTACATTTAACACTCCTCGTTTAGAAGACGGTCCTGCTTGGTTAAGTTTCAGACGTGCAGATCAACTATCTATGGATGTAGTCTGGGATGCTATAGCAAGAATTCTTCAAAGTAATGCCGAAATCTTTTCCAATGGAGAATTTTGTGTTGAATTGACGCGAGTTAGTGTACCTACAGGTAAAGGTAGATCACGAAAGCACGGACTTAGTTTTGCTGAATTATGTAAACAAAAACAAGGCATTGTAGAAATAAATAATGATGATAATCTATGCCTACCGCGAGCCTTAATTGTAGGGGAAGCTTGGGTAACAAATATGACACATTTTAAAAAGATTGCGAAGAATGTTGACAATATTCAATTACAAAGAGCTCGCGAATTATGCATAAATGCTGATGTTCGAATTCCTGAAGATGGTGCCGGTATATTAGAATTAACAGAATTTCAAAAGCATTATAAACAGTTTAATATAGTAGTGTATGAATTCAACCAGGAGGGAGTTGTACTTTTTGAAGGAGCTCGAGGTGCGAATCTACCAAGAATAAACTTGTTACACCATCAGTCACATTTTTCAGTAATAAAAAGTTTAACGGCGGCATATGCATGTAGCTACTTCTGTGAACCATGTCACAAACCCTATCATGTAATAAATCGGCATCGGTGTGAATATCGATGTGATTATTGTTATCGTACACCGCCTTGTCCAAGTAATATAGTTTCAATTTTGTGTACAGCATGCAATAGACGTTTTCGTGGACAAGAATGTTTCAATAGTCATTTAAATACTGCACGCTGTAAAAATATAAAAATGTGTAACAAGTGTTTCAAAATATATCACACTAATAATAATAAAAGACAACACGAGTGTGGAGAAACTTTTTGTAAATTATGTTACGAATTTAAATCAAAAGATCATAAATGTTTTATAAAAGTGGATAAAAAACCTGTAAAAACCGCTAATCATTTATTTATATATTTCGATTTGGAGACGAGACAAGAAAAACAATATAGTGACGGTAATCAAGACAATAAAGAACATGAAGTTAATTTGTGTGTTGTGCAACAATCGTGCGACGAGTGTTGTAACATTGAAGACATTAATATCAAGTGTACATCTTGTGGTGTTAGACAGCATATATTTAAAGAAAACCCAATCATTCAGTTCATGCAGTATGTATTACTTCCTCGAATTTCCTTTAAAACTATAACATGCATTGCCCATAATGGTAAAAGTTTCGACATTCAATTTATTTTGAAATATATCGTGGAACATTTAAATATAAAACCAAAAATTATTTTAAATGGAACAAAGATTTTACTATTGGATATTAATAAACAAATTAGATTTATTGACTCAATTAATTATTTACCAATGTCTTTGGCAAAATTAACTAAAGCAATGGATTTACCGGCGTCAATAAAAAAAGGTTATTTTCCGCATTATTTTAATAAACAAGAAAATCAAAATTATATCGGTTCTTTGCCTGCGCTTGAGTACTATGGTGCAGATTTCATGGATACTAGTTCTCGTAAATCTTTTTTTGGAATGGTACAATAGTCAAGTTAATAATCAGACTGTATTCGATATGAAAAAAGAAATCATAGAATATTGTATTTCAGATGTTGGCATACTTCGCCGTGCATGCCTCAAATTTAGATCTAATTTTTTAAACGATTGCGCTGTGTGTCCATTCACCGAGGCAGTCACGATAGCTTCAGCCTGTAATCGTGTGTTTAGGAGAAAATTTTTAAAACCTAACACTATAGGTATTATTCCACCGCGCGGGTATAGACTTTGCGACAATCAATCAAAAATTGGATTACAGTGGTTAATTTATGAAGAGTTAAATAGAAATATTAAAATCAGACATGCAGGTAATGGTAAAGAAATTGTTTTAGAAGGAAAATTTAAGGTTGACGGTTATTATGCACCTTCGAAATTAGTATTTGAATTCTATGGTTGTTTTTGGCATGGCCATGACTTATGCTACCGTACAAATCGCGATAAACCGTTATTTACAACATCAAAAGAAACTTTAAACTCGAGGTTAGAAAGTACAAGAGAAAAATCACTTCAACTGCGTAATCATGGATATACTATTGTAGAAATATGGGAGTGTGAGTTTAACAAAATTTTAAGAAACGACAAAAATTTGGAAATTACTTTGAAAAATCATCCTTTATTAATAAAATTACCATTAAATCCACGAGATGCTTTCTTTGGTGGTCGTACAGGAAATACATCCATGTATTATAAAACAGAAGGACAGGAGAAAATTAAATATGTCGACGTATGTTCGCTTTATCCATATGTTTGCAAATACGGTAAATATCCGATAGGCCATCCTACCGTATATGTTGGTGACGACTGTAATCATATAGTAGGACCTGATAATAATATTGATCGTGTAGAAGGGCTAATTAAATGTACAGTTTTACCTCCTATTCATTTATACCATCCGATTTTACCCCGCAAAATTCACGGTAAATTAATGTTTGCATTATGTCGAACATGTTGTGACAATCTTGTGCAGGAAGAATGTTCCCATACGAAAGAAGAAAGAGAGTTTGATGGCACATGGGTTGTAGATGAAATTCGTAAAGCAATTCAATATGGGTACAAAATTATTAAAATATATGAGGTGTGGCACTACAATGTTACCATGTATGATAAAAATACAAAGTCTGGCGGTTTATTTGTTAATTATATAGACAATTTTTTAAAAATAAAACAAGAGTCATCGGGATATCCGACTGAATGTGTTGATGAAGTCTCAAAACAACTTTATATTCAGGAGTACTTTACACAGGAGGGGATCGAACTTGATCCGAAAAATATTCAGAAAAACGAAGGAAAGAGATCGTTGAGTAAACTTATGCTCAATTCTTTTTGGGGTAAGATATTTTACATTATATGTATATAAATAAAACTAATGACTAATTTTTAAAATTATTTACAGGAAAATTCGCCCAAAAAGAAAATATGAAACGTACTTCGGTCCTTTCGAGTCCTGAAGAACTATACGAACTTCTTGCGAACCCCGCGGTTGACGTACACAGCATTATCCCGGCGGGTGATCAGATGGCGTACGCCAGCTGGGGCCATGAGACAGAAGCGGCCGAACAACTACGAACAGTGAATGTGGTCATCGCCGCTTACACCACGGCACAAGCCCGTTTGCGTCTCTACGAATTCCTAGCTCTTTTAGATCGAAGAATTCTTTATTACGATACTGATTCAATTATTTATAGATGTTTACCCAATGAATATGAACCACCTGTAGGTAATTTTTTGGGAGATTTAACAGATGAGTTAGAATGTTATGGTCCAGGTAGCTATATTACTGAATTTGTTTCGGGCGGACCTAAAAATTACGGATATAAAGTATTTTGTACAAAAGATAAGTTAGTGAAAGAAGTTTGTAAAATTAAAGGGTTTACATTAAAGTACAAGAATTCACAAATTCTAAATTTTGATTCTTTAAAAAATTTAATTACAAATAATGTTGCTGAGGCAGATCCAATAGTGTTAATTTCAAATAATATTAAATGTACACAAAATCATACCGTAGTTAGTAAAAGAGAACAAAAAAAATACAAAATTAATTTTATGAAACGTCGTTTAATTGAAAATTACGATTCAATACCATACGGATTTAAAAGAAATAGAATGAACAATTAGTGTAGTATAATGTTAGCTGGTAGTAAATATGTATAATATGTAATAGTGTATGATATATGTTTTACTAATTTTATTTTAAAATATTTTGTGCATTTGTATTTTCAAGTTGTGTATCATCAGAATGATCTTTTATTTGGTTAAGTTTATTGTATACCTAATTTGTGACGATACTAGAAATGTTAATAAAAGCAAAGTTGTGTTGAAATATATAAATAGGATATAACCCTTGTTAATTAGCTATATTGTTGCATATTTTTTATAAATAGTGTGAAATTCAATTAAATTTGTTAGTTAAATTTGAACATTTGTGTAAACAACATGAGCATACAGTTTAAACATCCTTTTTCAGCTATAGTCGCAGGTCCCTCAGGCAGTGGAAAATCATATTTTGTTAATAATTTTATAAGTAATATGCGTGATATCAGCGATACAAGTTTTGAAAAAGTATTTTGGCACTACGGTAGCTGGCAAAAGCTATTTGAAAATATTAAAAACGTTGAATTCATAGAAGGTTTACCTGACATAGAAAGTATCGATGGAAATAAACCACAATTAATGATAATTGATGATCTCATGAGAGAAGCAGACGATCGCATTGTGGACATATTTACAAAATGGTCCCATCATAAAAATTTATCGGTTTTTTTTCTAACTCAAAATTTATTTCATCAGGGTAAAGGCCAAAGAGATATGTCACTGAATGCTAATTACATAATTTGTTTTAAAAATCCTAGAGATAAAGCTCAAATTAATCATCTTTCACGACAAGTTTGTCCAGAAAATACTAAGTATATACAAGAAGCATATAACGACGCTACATCGGAACCACACGGGTATTTAATCTTCGATTTAAAACAAACCACTCCTGAATGGTTACGTTTCAGAACATCACGTGACGCTTTGACATATGTTTATATACCGCGTAAAAAGTATAAAAGAAACAGTTTAGATTTTCCAGCAATTATAACGCCGTCATGTCTAAAACAGTAATTAACAACGCGGATTTATTACGAGCTCTTCATAAGCTCAAACCCAGTTATCGAATGGCTTTACTAAAATGCACAGATTCTAATTCTGTTCGTTGTATCTGCGAGTGTATTTATAACACAATACATGGTAAAACTCCTCTCAGTAGTAAACAACAATCTGAACTAGGTCGTCATAAAAACATTTTACGAAAACTTATCAAACGTGGTGACAATTGTAAAAAGAAGAAACGTATACTGGTACAGTCGGGTGGTGCATTTCTGCCATTTTTGTTAGCACCTATAATTACTGGTATTTTAAGCAGTTTTATAAAAAATTAAATCATGGAGTATGCTAAAAAAATTATATTAATATCGCCTGAAAATTTAAATCGTTTACAAAAAGATAGTAACAATAGCGAGTGTACTAATAATATTGGCAATGCATTCAATCAGCTTGATAATGATATGCATAAAATATTAAATTCAAAACTACCTGCTCACGAATAGTGGCCATTATATCAAGAAATACTGCAGCGATATTTGTACTTTCAAAAAAATGCTAGGGATCCTATAAAACTACCAATCATTGACGATAATTATTTCGGAAAAGAACATATAAAAACAACAATTAGTCATAATGCTAGCTGAGAGTTGAAACAAGAACCACACAAACCGGATGAAATTGAAGAAATTCTTAAAGTTATTCCGAAAAAATTTCAATCAAAAGCGCGCATATTAGTGGAAAAAATTAAATTAGATAATATAGTTACGTGGAATGATAAAGGTGCAGTAAAAATAAATAACGTTGATATACCAAATTCTAATATTTCCGATTTAGTTGCGGATATTGTTAGACCTCGAAAATTCAGTAATCCAACAGGCTGGCAAGATTTTACCAAAGCATTACAATCTATTAATATACCTATTGAATTAATAAATATTCCGCAACGAAAGAAATATTTACAGTCTATAGGCTCACCTATCGGATATAAAAGAAAAATCTTGTTCGACGTTCACGATTCATACCCAGTTGACACCGCTACTACAAAAACCCACATAAACAAGTGGAAACGATATTCATTTTAAAAATATGAATAAAAAGTTAGCAAATATATATTACAACCTCAAAAATCCAGCAGGATTTTCTAGTGCCGCGAGCCTTGTTAATGCTGTAAAAGGAGAATATGATGTTACAAAAATTCATAAATGGCTAAGTGCCCAAGATGCATACACTCTACATAAACCGATAAGAAAACGTTTTGCAAGAAATAAATATAAAGTTTCAAATATGAACGATCTCTTTCAAGCCGATCTTAATGACATGAGAAAGCTTAACAAATATAATGATGGGTACAAATATATTTTAACTGTAATTGACGTATTTAGCAGATATGCCTGGGCTTTACCATTAAAAGATAAGAAACCAAGTTCTGTGGTGAAAGCGTTTACAGAAATATTTGAGGAACGCAAGCCAATTTTCTTGCAAACTGATAAAGGATCTGAATTTATTGCAAAGTCAGTCAGAACATTCTTACGAAAAAACAATATTAAATATTATGTTACAAATAATAATGATATAAAAGCATCATTAGTGGAGCGATTAAACCGAACTCTCAAATCCAAAATGTACCGATACTTTACTTATAAAAACACATACCGATATATCAACGTATTACAAAATCTTGTTTCGGCGTATAATAATTCAAAACATAGGTCAATAAAAATGGCACCCTCAGAAGTAAATGATACAAATATATTACAAACGTGGACAAATCAATATGGATTAAACAAGAAATTTGATAAACAAAAGTCAAAATTTAAAATAAATGATTTGGTTCGTATATCAAAATCAAAGAATACTTTTGAAAAAGGTTATGAGTCTAACTGGAGTGATGAATTGTATAAAATTCGATCAGTTGTTAAAAGAAATCCTATAGTTTACAAATTGACCGATTTAAACAATGAAAATATCGAAGGTAGTTTTTATGAACAGGAATTACAACATGTTTTGATGACTTCAGATACTACATATAAAATAGATAAGATATTAGAAACTAAAGAAACCGGCCGCAGTAAGAAATTACTTGTCAAGTGGCGCGGATATAGCGATAAATTTAATTCGTGGATATCTGCAAGTAGTGTTCAATTATTAAACAATGAATGAAAACTAATTCTTCTTAACCTTACCAAGTAACAGCTCAATGCAATATTTTTCTAATAATAAAACTACTCGATATACAACACAGCTACCACAACAAATAAAGTTAAATGAATCTTGGGAAGTAGCATTGTCAGAAATTAGTTATCCATGTTCTTTTTACAATGTAAATGATCGTGAAAATAAAATTAAAATCATGATGAAAATAGAAAATAAACAAGAGAACAGTGTGAAAATAGAACTTGAAAAATGTTACATCACTGCAAAAAATTATGAAAATATTGATGATTTGTTACATGAAATTAATAAGCAATCTAATATTAATAGTTTGGTGGCATTTACTTATATTAAATCAGAAAAACGTGTTCAGGTGAAATTTAAAAATCCAAATGTATGTTCCATGAAAATGTCTCCAAAATTAGCCCTTCAGTTAGGATTTTCACCCTTTATAGATATATATCAACAAAAGTCATCAATTAATTTACCGAACTTGATACTAGGAATACCTTCGCAGTTATATGTATACTGTGACGTAATTGAACCTCAATTCGTAGGAGACGTTGTTACGCCACTGTTAAGAATTACCCACGTCAATACGGATAAATATGTTTTTGGTTCAAATAAAACAATTACATATGCACAACCGCATTATATACCAGTGCTTAGAAGAGAATTTTCAAATATTGAAATTGATATAAGATGTATCGAGGGGAGCGCCGCTCCATTCCAGTTCGGAACGTTATGTGTGAAGTTACACTTTAGACGTCGTGCACTATGAAAACCTGTCCGTATCATATGTA
Source organism: Pterostichus niger (assembly GCA_947425015.1). Taxonomy (NCBI): domain Eukaryota; kingdom Metazoa; phylum Arthropoda; class Insecta; order Coleoptera; family Carabidae; genus Pterostichus; species Pterostichus niger. Next base: position 25,847,970 of record OX380337.1, on the reverse strand, counting down.
TTACAGCCAGCAAGCTGGTAGTGGAATTGGAACGGTTTTTAGAGGAAATCAACTCCAGCGTGGTCATGGTCTTGGCAGTTTTTTCAGCGGTTTATTTAGAAGTATTATGCCGTTAATTAAAAAAGGTGCTGGAATTATTGGTAAAGAAGCATTACATTCTGGTGTACAGTTTTTGGGAGACCTCAGTGAAAATCAGCCTATAAAAGAATCATTCAAAAAACGCATTTCTGAGGCTGGAGTTAAACTGAAGCGCAAAGCTGAAAATAAAATTGAAACTTTAATGAATGGTTCGGGGTATAAAAAGAAGAAACTAGTAAACAAACGTATTCAGTCTCGCACATTACTTGCAAGTGAAAAGAAGAAGAAGAAACGCGGCAGAGAAATAGATATATTCGACTAGAAAATGGCTTTCTTACATGCCCAATCGTGCGAGTGTGTAAAAACGGAATTAGATTTATTTGCGTTACCCCCTACACAAACTAGTATCGAGTAAGGTCAGTGGGTTAATTATAAACCATTATCATCCATTACCGATGATGGCCCCCTTGAATTTGTTATACCTGGACATGGAGAAGAATATTTAGACTTATCGCAAACTATGTTACATGTAAATGTAAAGATTACTAAATCTGATAACACTGTGTTACAAGAAACCGATAATGTGGGACCTGTTAACAATTGGCTTCATTCAATTTTTAGTCAAGTTGATGTATATTTAAATCAGAAACTTATTTCCCCACCAAATAATACTTATGCATATAGATCATATATTGAAACTTTGTTAAACTATGGGAAAGACGCCAAAAAATCGCATCTAACTTCATCAATGTGGTATAAAGATGACGCTCAAAAAATGAATAACACGGACGCTGGAGGAAATTCTGGATATTTGAAACACAAAAAATTTATTGAACAAAGTAAAAGTGTTGATATGATTGGACATCTTCATGCAGATATGTTTAATCAGGAAAAAATTTTAATTAATGGCGTTGAAATGCGTGTAAGATTAGTGCGATCTCGCGACAGCTTTCATTTAATATCTACAGCGACTAATTACAAAATGCAAATAAACGAAGCCACATTATTTGTTCGAAGAATGAAATTAAATCCTAGCATATTACTTGCTCATAACAAGGCTTTAGAAATGACAACTGTTAAATATCCCATCACTAGAACCGAATGTAAAGCCGTTACAATCCCAATAGGTGTTCTGGGTAAATCCATAGATAATATCTTCTTAGCGCAATTACCTAAAAGATGTATAGTCGGGTTCGTGACAAATAAAGCATTCAATGGTGATTATGTAGTCAATCCATTCAATTTTGAAAATTTCCAAATGAACTATTTATCATTATATGTCAATGGCCAGCAATTACCATCGAAACCTTTGCAACCAAAGTTCACCGGCGATAAAGCCTATATTCAAATGTACAATTCCTTATTTTCGGGCACTGGTATACACTTTGGAAACAATGGAAATGAAATTGACAGGGAAAGTTATCCGGATGGATATTGTTTGGTAGCATTTGATTTAACACCTGATTTGGCCGCTAATTCTATGATGCACTGGAATTTAACACGTCATGGTTCTCTACGGTTGGAAGTTGGATTTGAACAAGCTCTTACACAAACTGTAAACTGTGTAATTTACGCTGAATTTGATAATATTATAGAAATTGATAAAAATAGAAATGTTATTGTAGATTATGGAAGTTAATTATATTGTTATTTTTGTATTATGTTGTATTTCTACTATTGTTTATTATAATAACTTATTTTAACCATATAAAATAAGTTCAGTTAATTAGAAACCTTCATTATGACAAGTTATATAGTTGATGTTCAGGGTTTTTACGGAAATACTGAAGATTTTATAGTAAAGGAACTTGCCGTAATATCAACAACAGGTGCATATTTTCACCATTTCGTATTTAAACCTCCTTTTAATGAAAAGGAATTGTCAGTCAAGGCAGTGTCACAAGCTAAGTGGTTAAAATATAATCATCACGGATATGATTGGAATTACGGATATGTGCATTACAGTCAGTTGTCAATAATATTGAAAAACATTATACAATCTTCGGATAAAATATATGTTAAGGGAGAAGAAAAAAGTAAAATTATTGGAAAAGTACTAGAAAGAGAAGATTTAAACGAATTATCAGAATTAGGATGCCCTTCATTAAAGATATTAAATAATAATTTCGATGTTAGTGCTTGCATAATACCCAGACCGCATGAAGGAATGATATGTGCTGTGAAGAACGTAAATCTTTTGCGACAGTGGTACATTTCAAATTTTGAAAATGAATGCTGTTCAGATACAGACAGTACTTCAACGCCACTTCAAAAATGTCTCTTATTACGGTGTTTGTGCTGCAAATAAATTACCAAATTATGTTAACTACCCATGCGCAATGATTGTAAATACCGACCCTGATACAAGGCCTGGAACACATTGGATAGCAATTTACATTGACCGCCATGGACACGGAATTTACTTCGATAGCTATGGACGACCGCCGTATATCAAACAACATATTGAATTTATAAGAAAAAATACTAAAACTTGGACATTTAATACTATAGTTTTGCAAGATTTCTACTCAACAGTTTATGGACATTACTGTTTAGTTTATCTTTAGTTTAGAATTAATGGTTACACCCATACAAATTTTCTGCAATTATTTAATAAATTTAATAAGTTTGATAATGATAATTTTGTTGTATACATGTTCCACTATTATTTGAAATAAAAAACATATTGTAACATAAATATTTTTGTATTTTCTATGTCTCTAGTTACCTTAAAACTATAATTATTAAATAAATCCCAAAATACTCGACTGTCAGTTTCATTGTACTCTATTAAATAATTATAAATGAACTCTTTAACTATATTATTATTATATCTAATACTATCTACACCAACTTTTTAATTAAATTTAAGTAATTATTAAAAATATTTACACTATTAAACTTTTTCTCTAATTCTTCTTTTTTCTTAAAACTATATCTTTAACTTTAATAATATTTTGCATATCTTCATTACTTAACATTATACAATTATAACAAGAAGAAAATGTTAAACAAATTTTACAAGTTTTTATTTTCATTTCACTACTATTTTCTACCTTAACATAATGACAAATAACTTACAAAAACAATTTATTCAAACACAAAAATATATACATACATAGGTATTTTATGTTTACAATTAAATAACATTCAATAATAATATATTAAAATGTATAAGCATTTACAATTTTTCAAATACAATACACGTAGCTTCTCTGGCTAGACCGCAATCCTTCTTTCCCTTATAAATCATGGCTACACGACCATTTGATTCGTTTAAATATTTTATATCATCATCAGACATGTCGTCAAAGCGTGTTGGTAGAAAAACACCATAGTCTTTGAATTCTACTTTAACTTTTCTTCCAATCTTTGTTTCTACAGCTTTTGCATTCACTACGTTATATTTTTCATCTTGTACGAGATCCGTAATTTTCTTTGTAGGTTTCAAATCTTTCAATAAACCTAAATTATTTATTTTATCAAAATTCATTGTTCTGTAAATAAAAATAATAAAATTAATATTATGTATAATAATAATAATAATAAATAATAATAATATAAACAATAGAAAATACTTACACTAATGCACTTCGAACTAGCCTACTTGATGTTTGTATATTAATAGAAAGAAAAATAATTTATTTTCTTCTTTTATACATATCATGCTGTTATATACAAATATATTTCACAAAAATATATTTTACTTTCAAAATTCTTTCTTAATTACGGAAAACGACAATCCAAAATTCACAAATAATCTAAAAATAAAAACCTACATACATTAACTAAATAGAAAATTAAATAACTTACAAATACAAATTTTTCCAAACTCTTTCATAATTACAAATCGTCAAAAATCATACGTACCTAAAATTTTCCCAGATAGAAAGTTAATTCTGTTGACAAGCAATTCGCAAAACAAATTTTTGAAAATTCTTTCTTAATTACGGAAAACGACATTCCAAAACTTACAAATAACCTAAAAATAAAAATCTACATACATTAACTAAATATAAAGTTTACCGTAATAACAAATAACTTTCAGTTTAAATATAAACTCGCCCTAATGACAAATAACTTACAAATACAAATTTTTAAAAATTCTTTCATAATTACAGATCATCAAAAATCATACGTACATAAAATTTCCCCAGATCGAAAGTCAAATCTTTTCCAAATTCTTCGAAAACGTCATTCCAAAAATCACAAATAACATAACCCCACCTCCCCCTCACAATCAAATTCTTCGAAAACGACATTCCAAATTTCACAAATAACATAACCTCCCCTCACCCACCATTCCAAGGTCAATAACCTAATTAGTACACCTGCACGTCATCTACACGGGAGTGCCACCTATACTACTTAAGATAAGTATTATCTTTGATTTTCAAAATAGTTTAATTATTTTTTTTGTCTTGTATATAGTATTTCATATCGTTAGTTGTTTATATTAGTTACGCTAAGATACGGTGAATTATGATTTGTTTTAGGTGTGATTGACATTTGACAGGTGTGTGAATGTAATTTATTTCCTTTCTTTTATAGTTAAGGATAAGCCTGGTAAGTTACCTTAACTTCTTCTTCTTTTACCGAGAGAACCCTATGTCTTTTATCTTTTGTTCTAATGAGAAATAAATGGTCGAAATTTGATGAATGTAAGTTTGGTACGTGGAATGTTAGGGGTATAAATGGAAAAGAAAATGAATTGGTGAATATAATGTGTGTGTATAATGTAGATGTTTTGTGTGTTTGCGAGACAAAGAGGAAAGGCTGTAATGAAGAAGAGGTAGATGGATTGTTTTGCTTGTGGTCGGGTGTTGCAGAGAATGAACGGGCAAAACATGGTGTAGGAGTGCTTGTTAGTGAAAGGATGAAACCGTTTGTAAAAGATTATAGTTGTATTTCATCGCGAATTCTTTGGCTGAGACTTAAGGTAGGCTTTCATAGAATCTTCGTTGTGTCAGTTTATGGCCCAACTGAATCCGAAAGTGATCTTGAGAAAGATCAATTTTGGAATTTGTTAGATAGTGTGATTGATTCGTGTGATCCAGGTGAAAAAGTTATCGTATGTGGTGATTTGAATGGTTGGGTGGGAGTAAAGAGAAGCATGTCTGGGAATATATTGGGTAAATATGGTGATGTGAGAGTGAATGAAAACGGTAGGAAAATAGTATCCTTCTGCTTAGAGCGTGATCTTTTCGTTTCCAACTCTGTCTTTAAACATAAATTAGCTCACTTGTATACATGGGAGAATGTGAGGGAGAATAAGCGTAGTGTGATTGATTTTATTTTGTATGATGAACGACTAAGAAGTTTAGTTGTGGATACGCGTGTGAAGCGTGGGGCTGAATTGGGTACGAATGATCATTATTTGGTGGTGTCGCGTATACGTCTGGATAAATGTTGGCGAATGAGGGTAAAAGGCACCGAAAAAATGTTTCGTGTGAAATCTAGTGTACTACAGAATGCGGATATTAGAGATATGTTTGTTGTTAAGAAAATAAATGAATCTTTGCCTGTATGTGAGCCTAATTTTGAATGCAGCATAAATGATGTTTGGATGAAATTTAAGGATACAGTCCTTAAATGTGCAAAAGAAGTTTGTGGTGAATCCAGATTAGGCTCTTGTCCAAGGAATGCATGGTGGAATGATGAAGAGAAAGAAGCAATTGAAGAGAAAAAGAGAGCGTATTTGCGATTTCTACATGTGAAAGATGTGCCTGGAAGTTTACGTGATGAATGTTTGCTAGAATATAAAAGGTTAAATAAACATGTTAAGAGAGTAGTGAGAGCAAGTAAGGCGCGTTTTGATGATTGGATGAGTGAAAGAATGACGAATGATTTTACTATGAATAAAAGAATGTTTTGGTTGAGTGTGAAGAGATTGAGAGGTGGTAATGTAAGGGCGGTAAAAGCGATTAAGAGTGCGAATGGTGAGTTATTGTGGAATGAATTAGACGTTAGAAATAGATGGTATGAGTATTTTAGAGGTTTATATGGTAGCGTAAATGGATCGAATTGTTGTAGTGAAAATTCAAGAGAAAATGTTAGAAGTGATGAATGGGATATAGATGAAAGTGATGTTAGTTTTGCATTGTTACGTTTGAAGAATGGTAAAGCTCCTGGTTTGGATGGTATAACGAATGAGATGTTGAAGTATGGTGGTGAGAGATTATTTGATTGGTTAGTTTATTTATTTAGATTTTGTTTGAAACTGTGTGTAGCTCCTGATGATTGGAAACGTGCTATCATTTGTCCTTTATTTAAGGGCAAAGGTAGTTCGAGTGATTGTACTAATTTCCGTGCGATAAGTTTGTTGAGTATGGTAGGGAAGTTGTACGGGAAGATTCTTATTCACAAGGTACGAACCTTAACAATCTCCAAGTTGAGTAATATGCAAGGTGGATTTTTGCCTGAGAGAGGGTGTGTAGATCAATTGTTTTCTCTTCGTATGATTGTTGAGAAATCACTTGCTAAGAACAAGAAGGTGTTCTGTGGCTTTCTCGATCTTAAAAAAGCATATGATAGTGTTCATCGAGTTATTCTGTGGGATGTACTTCTAGAGTACGGTATAAATGGTAATTTGTTGGGAGCGATTCGTGCATTATACGAAGATAGCGAGGCTGCGGTGAGAGTTGATGGTAGATTGAGTGATTGGTTTTCTATAGATGTTGGCGTGAAACAAGGTTGTGGGATGTTCCCGTGGTTGTTTAATTTATATATGGATGTGTTGTTACGAAAGTCGCTGAATGGGGCGGATGGTGTACGTATTGGTGGCAGTGTAGTGCCTGCGTTAGCTTATGTGGATGATGTAGTTGTAATGGGTGAATCTGAAGAACAATTGAGAAGAATGATTCTAAGTATAAATGAAGTAGGAAAAGGTTTAAATCTATTACTGAATGTTGATAAATGTAAAGTGTTAGTGTTTGAGAAGAGTGATTTGGTGACTGATTGCAATGTTTCGGTGAATGGTGTGAGTTTGGGTCAGGTAAATGAGTTTGTATACTTGGGGAGTGTGTTTTCGAGGGATGGACGTATTGATCGAGAGATTGAAAGAAGAGTATCTGCTGGATGTAAGATATTGGGTGCTCTGGGAACCTTTACTTGGAACGTGAATGTATCCAGAGATGCTCGATTGAGTGTTTATAATGGTGTGTTAGTGCCTACGTTGATGTATGGTAGTGAATGTTGGGTATAGATGAAGAAATATGAACGGCGTATAACTGCTGTGGAAATGAGATATTTGCGGGGTGTGTGTGGATATACTAGAAGAGATCGTGTCCGGAATACATTGGTGTATGATGAATGTGAGATTGGGAAGAATGTTGTAAGAAGAGTGGGAATAAGTCAGTTGAGATGGTTTGGTAATGTAGAATGTATGTCGAATGACAGATTGGTGAAACAGGTGTATGTTGGGGAAATTGAGGGTGAAAGTTTGCGTGGACGGCCTAGGAACAAGTGAATGAATATGATTGAAGGGTTGTTGCGTGAGCGAAAGTTTCTGAGCGTGAAGAATAAACGAGCTTGTATGAAAAGAATTATGAATGTGGTTGAAGCAAAAGTGGTGTGTCAGGATAGGAATGTTTGGAGAAAATTAATTGCGGGATAAATATGATGAATGAAGACAAGCGTATGATTCTTGATTTTAGATTAATTGGTTAGATGTTTCGAGTGTTTACCTGCAATTGTGTGGAGACCATCTTCAGAAACAAGCGCAGTGTACACTAGCGAATGGATGAATGTTTGTTGTGTGTTGATGGATTTTGGTTGTGAGAAAAGAAAGAGTTTGTATGGAGGAAGTGTTAATGTGGTCGAATCGAGTATCGTGTGTCAGGATGAGAATGTTGACGGGTTCGTGCTACCCCATGTAATGGGATATAGCGTGATGTTATGTATGTATGTATGTACTTAAAACATTTTCTTTACAACTGTGTAAATATTAAAAATTTAAAAAGTGCAAGTGTTTCAGTTCTAATAAACAAACTTGTGCACGTGTTGTATTTTAAGTCGATATTTGCGAATTTTTAGTAAGTTGAAATTAATTAAACAACCTCAGCCTTAAGTAATTAAATCAATTGCTCCGAGTGCAGTGTGAATATTGTTAAATATCGTATTTAGTTTTACTATACGAACTGTCCGAATATAGCCGATCACTGCCAATCATGTCATTGTGTCCCAACTGCAACAAAAATATAAGTAAAGAGCACGACAAATCTATTAATTGCGATGGTTGTCAAAGACCAACTCATCTTGCTTGTGTTCGTCTAACAGGAGATGACATCAAACGTTGCACACGGACTTCAACACGGTCAATCAAAATTTACTGCATTGACTGTGTGAATAATAATAATAATAATAAATTTCTTTATTGAGCACAATACTCAAGGGCGAGGTTCAGCCAAGGCTGTTCTTGCACCTAACCCAAATTACAAACACATAATATGTAGCATTAAATGAAGTACACATAATAAACAAAACTTAAACAATAGAGTTAAAAACGAGTACATTGTTTTTTTCTTGTGGATTTCAATATACAAGGCAACATTAAAGCTATGAAATAACCAATTTGCACAAATCTTTTACATGCATTTTAAATGTGGACAGAGACAGAGACTTTAAGTTGTTTGGAATTTCATTATAAAGAGGCCGTAGGAGAAAAATTATAGTAACGCAATTTAGCGAGCAGCAAACTATGATCAACTAATCAAAGGCTTTAGAGAAGTCAATTTGTGCAACCATAGTTACTTCCCGAACAATCAAAATTTTGAATCAAATTATCAACCAACTGTAAAAGGCACGTATTGGTACTAAAACCTTTTCTAAACCCTGATTGACTAGGTGGCCATATATTTAACTGGTTTACATGTGACATGATTTGATGACAACAGACTTTCTCAAGAACCTTTGACAGAGTTGGCATTATACTTATATGTCTGAGATGATCAAACGAATCTGGATTGTCTTGCTTTGCTATTGGTTTCACAATAGCCGATTTCCATATTTCTGGAATTACTCCTTCCAACAAACAGCAGTTTATACATAACATCACGCTATATCCCATTAAATAGGGTAGCACGAACCCGTCAACATTCTCATATGCGTAATAGAATCAAGAATATAAGGCAAGAAATGAAGTAACATTTTAATTGAAATACCGTCCACACCGGTTGCATTTGACTTTATACTCCTGAGAATAGATTCAATTTCTGATGTATTAACAGATCTAAATTCAAATGAGATGTTACCTTGATCAGAGAAACTGTTATTAAAATAATAATTCCGTGTATTTACATTTACATTTGTGTAACAGATACTGTCCATATTCCTGCGGATTACAAATAATATCTGGTATTTTATTTGGGGACCTGGAGTAAATGTCTACATGTTTTAAGTTTTTCCAAAGCTTATTGGAATTATTAATATTTTTGTTAATATCAAATTCGAGGAAAGCACATTTTTCTCTGAGAATTGCTGCAGTAGTTAAATTTCTTAAATTTGTGTAATAATTCCATTTCGCTTAAGTTTTTTTATACTGCAATAAAGCTTTGTCGCGCATCTGCTGCATGATTCGGATAACCGGAGTAATCCAGGGACAGTACTTTTTATTTGTTTTAATAGACTTTACTGGAGCGTGCTTATTAAATATGTATAAAATATTATTATTTAAAAATTCAACTTTCTGATTAATATTCTGAAAACCAAAAATGTAATTCCAATCAATTTTTTCAATATCGGTTTTAAAACTATCAATATCAATATTCTTAAGATCTCTGTACGTGACCAACTTATTTTTCACATCTGGACTGGAAATATTTAATACACAATATACACAATTGTGATCCGAGATGTTGTCTGAGGGTAGAACTCCCGAAATTTTGTCAGACACTAAAATAACGTCAAGGAGAGTGTTAGATGTAGGTCTAGTGCAATTCGTTATACGTTGATGCATATTGTTTGAATCAATTATGTCTTGAAAAAATTTACAATGAGAATTACCAGTGCAGATGATCATATCTAAGAACGATAATTCTTTATACATTTCAATGTGTGGGTTATAGAGCACACCAAAAGATATTTTATGATTAAAAATATTACATAGAATCCACTGGTGTTCAATATTATTCGATTGTACAAAATTAGTATCTATAACTCTGAAATGAATATCCTTACGAATATATATTGCAACACCCATCTCCACGTTTATGTGGTTTCTCACGACTAACAAGACTGTAATCATCAATGTGAAATAAATATTCAGGTGCATTAGAACATATCCACGTTTCAGTTACGGCTACAATATCAAATTTATGCTCAATGACAAAATCTAAAGAAAAAAGAATTTAGCGACCGTACATTCAGCTGTGCAATTTTAAATAAGTTATCATAGAGTTCAATTACCTCAGTGTTTAAAACAAACGATAAATGAGACATTTGAGTTTGTGCACGAAAAAATTTATTTAACTTAAGTATTAGTACACGCTTAAACAAAAAGAAAGACACAGAAAAGAACAAATTTCATATACAAAAACAGTATTAACGGTGTAGAATAATAACAAAAAAATAAAAATTATATCAAAAAAGCTAGTATTGCAGTAAGTTTTAAGCTAAACAGAATATCAATTATTTAAATAAAGTTAAACAATATTTTGTAATGTGTTTTACAGTGCAACTCCAAGAACAAACAAAATTAAGAAAATAAATATAAAAAACAAAAGACATTTATTTTAAGACATTTAAATCTTCCAATTTCATTATTTTCTTCACAAGATTATTATTTTTAACATAAATATTACCATCGTTTGACCAGACATTTTTAAAACCAAGTATTTTAGAGGCTTGCTTTAACAAATCAAGTCTACTGTTAGTTAAATCTTCTTTGATTACAATATCAGAGCCTTTCAACAGTTTTCTAGATTTAATATCCTGATCACGAATGTTATAAGAACAGAATTTTACTATCACTGCTCGATGTTTAGTGTCAGATTTTTTGCCAATACGATGGCAACGATCAATATAACCATTCACAGTTTTAACACTAAGTTTATCTTGAATAATCTTACGTACCTTCGCTTCTGTCACCTGTGAAACTTCATTGGTGCCATCCTCAGGAATGCCGAGGAAACGTACACAATTACGGCGTGAGTATTGTTCCAGCTTTTCTTCAAGATATTTATATTGTGTACATAAATCTTGGATAGCAGCTTCGTAGAACAATTTTTGTTCTTCCAATTTTTCATTGAGTCGATCAACGACTTTGTCCACCAATTTTGTGACGAAGTCATTGTTGCTGAGGAGTCCATCGAGTGCTTCTTTGACAATGGCACTCAAATTGCGTGTTATAGAACCCATAGTACACAAATGTAATTTTGGTAGAATGAAAAAAGAATCACAAGGTGCACAGGGCGAATATTTGTAAAAATAAACATTTAGGAGTAGCAAAAAAAACACGTATATTCACGGCAACGCATTGAATATGAATTCGACTCTATTCTTTCTCTTAAACAACTGGTGCTTGATCTTCAAACTCAACTTCTTGAAGTTAAATCTGAACTCCAAAGTCTGAATGAAACTTGCAATCAAGAATCGAATGATGTTGAAAAAGTAATCGAGGAGATCAAGTAACGTAAACAAGGTGAACGAAATATCATTATTTCTGGTGTCAAAGAAACTGAAAATGAAAATCTGTCAACTATAGTCACTGGAATATTCAATAGGGTTGCGCCAGATGTGAATACTTTAAACATTAAAACTTTTAGAATCGGTTCTATACTTCCAAACAGCAGAAAGCCACGTTTAATCAAAGCACAATTCTCGAACTCTGATGATGCGCAACATATAATCCGTAAAAACGCGCGTGATTTTCTAGATCTTAACAATATTTATTTAAATAGTGATAAAACTCAGATGCAGCCTCTATATTATAAACGACTTAGAGCTGAATTATTAGAAAGAAGAGCAAAAGGTGAAAATAACTTAATTATTTCGTATAAAATTGGCAATCCTACTATTACTAACAAAAAAAAACTAAGGCTGGATTGCATGAAAGCGGGTTAACTTCTAGCCCAGGGCTACAGACGGTAACCTAGGTTACCGACTTGTTTGACAGCTAACCTCGGGCTAGAAGTTAGCCCGTGCATATCCACGGGATAACTCTCGGGTTACCAAATTCGAATTGCACATGGTCGACAGCTGTCATATCAAGCATCATATTTATAATAAAAAAGGGCATTTTGATCGGTGTTTTTCGTCAGGTACGTCTAAAATATAAATAATTAATTACTCTTTAATTGTACAAATTATATTTAAAACACAGAATTCATGTTTCACGGTCTCATTTTAATATATTCAGAAAAATAATAAATTGTGACATGATCTGTCAATGTAGATACACAATTTCATATACATTATTTGTTGCAAAATATGTGACGTACATTATGTAATCAATAAAAATAATAATATTTATGAAATGCATGTTTCAAGTTATATTTTAGTGTTGTCTTTCCAGTATGAGTACCACTTCTTTCGAATCTATCTTCTATTCCTCTGATTCCTCTGTATCATCCGACGGGGAGTTCCTTGAACTTGTTCAGCAGCTTCCCAGACTCCGTGTGTTTCATGATAGAACAGAACTATTTGAGCTTTATGACGATATAGATTTTAGAGCAAGATATAGATTTACAAGAGAAACAACAATTCATATATTAGAAAATATCGGTGAAAATTTAAAGAGAAACACCCAGCGCAGTCATCCCATCTCACCAATGAATCAATTGTTGATAACTTTACGTTTTTATGCCACTGGCTCATTTCAACGAGTTCTTGGAGACCACGTTCAAATACATAACTCCACAGTCTGTAGAATTATACGCAATGTATCTCATAACATTACACTTCTGCGTAGAGATTTCATAAAAATTTCATTCATGTAAAAAATGCATTTTATAGGATTGCTGGTTTTCCAAATATATGTGGTGCTCTCAATTGTTCGCACATTCGCATTCAATCACCAGGTGGAGAAAATGCTGAATTGTATAGGAATAGAAAAAGTTTTTTCTTCATAAACGTGCAAGCGACATGTGATGCACAACTAAAAATAAAAGATATTGTAGCTCGTTTTCAAGAATCTGTACATGATAGTACCATCTTTAATTTTTCATCCTTACGAGTTAAATTTGAAGCTAATGATTTTGGCAGTTCATAGTTGCTGGGATATGGAGGGTATGCATGCAGAAATTATTTACTAACACCTCTGCTAAATCCAACAATTCCCGCAGAAATACGGTATAATTCTGCACATATTGTTACTAGACATTGTATTGAGAGATGTTTTAGATGCTGGAAGAGACGATTTCCAGTGTTTTCAATTGGAATTAGAACAAACATTAACACAACTTTATGTATAATTGTTGCAACAGTAGTATTGCACAGCATTGCAATTTCAACAAATGATTTTATACCTGAAGAAGATGAAGTAGTTCAGAAAAATGAACAGCATATTATACACACCGTACAAGTTAATAATGCTGTACGAAATTCTTTAATAAACACTGTATTTTCTTAATAATGAATGTTAGGTTAAATCAATGCCATTCTGTATGTGTACATTAGTAATAAAAGCTGAAACACATTGATGTGTATGTCTTCTTAATCTTTGAGCTGTAGCGCGAATAAATACTAATTCAAAAATAACTGATGTTATGTACATATATTGACATCTGTTATTCAGTAGTTCAATTATGTTTGACAGCTAACTGAGGGTTAGATCATGCAATTCAATTTTTGGCTAACCCGGTGTTACCCGTTGACCCTGGACTAGCGTAACCCGAGAGTTAGCCCGCTTTCATGCAATCCACCCTTAGTACGTCACTGTCCAACAGCACCATTAAAAACTTGAACATTTATTATCAAAATATCCAGGGACTGAATGTGAAGACCAATTTACTTGCTTCTGTCTTGTCACACACTCCCTATGACGTTATAGCATTTACTGAAACCTGGCTTTATCAAAATGTACTTGATAGTGATATTAGTGATGGTTCTTTCAATGTGTTTCGATCCGATCGCAGATATATTTTGTGCAATAAACCCCCGGTGGTGGTGTCGCACTTCTCATAAATCACAGAATCAACTCAGCTAATATAAACTTGGATAATTATATGTACCTGCTTCCTAATAACATTGATATTGTCTGTGTTAAAATATCTGCGAATGACAAAAGTTTGTTTGTTTTTAATATCTATGTTCCACCAGCCGCATCTACTGTTAATTTTAAGAAACTGTTCGAATTTTTTGAAAGAATGGGATTCTTGTATTTTCATAACTTTGTGATTCTGGGTGATCTTAATATTTCTAATCTGATATCAAATAACTCAGATTCGACAGTTTTTTCATATAATAATTTTATAACGTACTTTGAACTTAAACTACGTATTGTAGTTAACTCTAACAATCTAATTCTTGACATTGTCTTGTCAAATATAAAATGTGTTGTTGACCGTGAATCTGATTTATTACTTGATGTAGAATACTTACACCATCCAGCATTACATATCTCATTTGATAAATTTCAGTATAAAGAATGTAATTGTTTCAATAACTTTTATTCTATTTTGTATGATTTCAAAAATGCTGATTACGTTGAACTTTATAATTTGATAAATAAGTTTGACTGGAACGTATTACAGTATTTTAATGATATTAATTTTGGCATGTGCGTTCCCGTCAAACGGTCTCGTAAAATTGTATTACCTACTTGAGTTACATCTCAAATTAAATTAGATATTAAGAAAAAGGATCATTATTCGAAACTGTATAAAAAATTTCCACATATTCAATTTTACCAAGATAAATTTAAATATCTAAGATCAAAAATGAAAAGTGACATAAAAAATTCTTACGCCTACTACATTCGTTCTTGTGAACTTTAAATTAATATTAATCCTAGTTCTTTCCGGAAGTATATTAATTCAAAGAAATCAGATTCTTCAAATAATCTAATATCTCTTACAACTGTTGCTCGTGAAGAAATCAAATGTGCCATTACCAAACTTAAACCAGATCTATTTTGTGGCCCTTAATCCCTAGTCTTCTAGTTAAAGACTGTGCTTATTCTCTTTCACTCGCTCTTCAACACATATTTAATATATCTCTCTACACATGTACTTTCCCCCAAATCTGGAAGCAAACAAGATTTACCCCAATCTTTAAATCCGGTGATCGCTCTGATATAAAAACTATAGACCTATCGCAGCTCTCTCTAATTTCAGTAAAATATTTTAAAAAATTATTTACTTTACGATCTATAGCGCTATAAAAAATCAGCTATCTTTTTCTCAACATGGGTTTATGGACAAAAGACTCAATATATCCTGATTTATCCAAAGCCTTTGACATAATGAATCATGTAATATTGCTTCAAAAACTTCGTTCTTTCTCAGTTTTATCTCGCTTTATTTCTCTTCTAGATTCATACATTAGCAACAGATCTCTGGTCGTCAAATTTCTTGAACATGAATCTTCTTCTTTCTCACCATCGTCAGGCGTTCCTCAAGAGTCCAACCTAGGTCCTCTACTTTTTCTTATTTTCAGTAATGTTATATGAAAGAAATTGCTAAGTTGATAAATAAGCGAGATATTTGCTGGGTCTATTAAAATATAACACCCTGTATAACCGGGTGTAACATGAAAACCTGGCCATAGGCGTTTAACATGGGAAATCAGTTTTTCCTTGCGCAAAAGTGGCCAATTGAGTTTAGACAAAAATGCTTTAAATAAAAGTCGTGGAGCTTAAAATTATGGATCTAAATCAGTTTTTAGATTTTATTTTGCATGTTTTGTAAGCGAAATAATCGCATTAATATTTTATAAGAATTTCTACTTTATAGTGATAGCCATGGAATTGAGTCAAAATGATAAACAAATGTATGACGTTTTAACTGTCAGAAAAGTTTAATTTTAAATGGATTTGTGATTTATTTAAGTGACAATAAAGGTGATTGTTGTTATATCATTATTGAATATGGATACCTATTCACATGAAGAAAAGTTACAAATTATTAAATGGAATTATTCTGGGGAAAGTTTTCAAAGAATACGTGATTTAATCAGTATTATTTGGCAGCACCATAACATTCCAAGTAAAACAACAATTCTGAACTTTATTACCAAATTTGAGAAGACCGATACATTTAATAATCATGTGGAACAGGAACAGGGACGTGTGCATGGAGATAGAAATAATATTAACGAAGGAAATGTACTAGCATTAATAGAAATGGAACCAAATATCAGTGGACGAGAAATTTCAAAAAAATTAAATATTAGTTTCATGACGGTTTATAGAATATTAAAAAAATACAAATACTATTCTTATAAAGTACAAAAAAAAACCAAGAAATTTTTGGACACGATTGCGAACGACGCGCAAAATTTTGCGAAATAATTTTGGAAAAGGCCAACAATGATAGGAGGTTTCTAAAAAACATATTATTTGCAGATGAGTGTACATTTACGCTGAATGGCGAACCAAATAAAAATAAATTCGACACTGGTCTCAGAGAAATCCGCACATTGTTATTGAATCTAGAACATAATATCGACAATCCGTAAATGTATGGGCAGGAATTTTAGGCAACAAAATTATTGGTCCTTTTTTTATTAATCGACTAAATGGAAACACTGATTAAGAATTGTTACGAGAAATAGTGGGACCGGAAATAGCCCACGCAAATAATGAGTATGTGTAGCACGACGGCTGTCCTGCACATAATACAAGAGATGTTGTAAATTATCTGAATGATACGTTTCCAGAAAGTTGAATAGGGCATGAAGGGCCAGTAAACTGGCGAGCACGGTCTCCAAATTTAATTCCATGTGACTTTTTTATGGGGACACTTAAAGTCTTGCGTTTATAATAAAAGATACAATGCCATCCAAGAACTTAAAAACGCTGTTGTAGGCGAATGCAACAAAATAAATATTAGACAGTTGTGTAATGCTAAAAATAGTTTCTACAATTGATTAGGCTACTGCTTAGCACAAAACGGAGGACTTTTCGAACATCTTTTGTAATTTCATGTTATTTCTAAATAAATTAATGAATTATTTGCTTAAAAATTCTATTATTTATTATAATAAATATTAAAAAATTATAAAATAAAATTATCCATTTTCAATAATGATATAACAACAATCACCTTTATTGTCACTTAAATAAATCACAAATCCATTTAAAACTAAACTTTTCTGACAGTTAAAACGTCATACATTTGTTTGTCATTTTGTCTCAATTCCATGGCTATCACTATAAAGTAGAAATTCCTATAAAATATTAATGCGATTATTTCACTTACAAAACTTGCAAAATAAAATCTGAAAACTGATTTAGATCCATAATTTCTAGCACTACAACTTTTATTTAAAGTATTTTTGTCTAAAATCAATTGGCCACTTTTGTGCAAGGAAAAACTGATGTTCATTCTAATAGACTTTAATCAATTCAAAGAAAATTCTTGAAATACGTATATTTCCAAATAATGATTTCGTATCCTGATGATCGCGTATCTTATGACATCCTACTTAAAATCTTCAATTTCAAATTAGTATATTATAGACGAATAATAAATTCAACCGTATATGTTTATAAACTTATTAATTCATTAATTGATGATCCCACTAGCCTTTCACTTATTTCCTAGTACGCACCATCATTAAGAAGCCGTTCTTTTGCTACATTCTACCTACCAACTCCTAGAACTAATATATTGTACCTCTCGCCTATATACAGGATGTGTTCTTTGTACCAAAATCACTTTCTTTGCATTGATATTTTTAATAATTTCTGAAATAAAGTGCACTTCCACAGATCCTGTAACGAAGGTTCATAGTAACTACTTAAGTTAGAAGATCGGATTTTTTACATTGTTGCATTTTTATTTGTAAGAAAATACAACGGCCCTAAATCACAAGAACAAACACGAAATAACAAAAGAAAATATAGAACAAACTATGCAATATTGTGATAAAAGAATGAAAGTTTGAAAGTGATCGGAATTTGAACTCCGAAGTTAAATAATTATTTTAATAAATGTATCGTTTAGAGTACTAACCTATATTATGGTCATCATCAGAAAACTATAACAAAAATTAAATAATTCAACAAATTCTGTCATCAAGATTACATAAATCGATGTTAATTGGAATATAAAATAATGTACAAGCTAACGGCAATTATAAAACAATACAAATAATACATATCACGTTAGCATGAAATTATATTACAAGAAAAAGTAGTTAAATGTGCCAACTGTAAATATGGTATACAGGTAAAATAGTTGTAGAAACGTTTCTAAAAATAAATATTTTGATATGCTTTAATAAAACACAGATTATAAAAGTTTAGTAAATAATACACCGAGTATAGAATTGAAATATGTACTAAAGGGAATATAATGTTATTTTTTAATTAGGTGATTTTTGCTTCCCTAATGAAATTAGCACAAAAACTGTAAATACAAAAAGATGTTTAGATTTAAAAACTAATTTATCTCTCATTTTTTTGTACGTGTAAGAAGCAAATAAAAAATTCTTTATGTTATGAAGAGCACAGGGGAAAAAGGGGCTCATTAATATTTTCAAATATTTGAATTATTGGTAAAAATAGGTTTTAAACCGTTATAAGTATAGTATATTTTTGGTTAATAAATATATAATGTTATTGGGTATATTTAAATATGTTATATTAATTTTTAGTGAAAAAACATTCTTCCATTTTCTGGCAATTAATAAATTTCTTAATTAAGGAGAAAACTTACTAGACAAATAAGGGCTTATTACACTTCATATTATAACAAAAACATTAAACATATATTTCTGTCTAAATAAAAATGTGACAAATAATTTTTAAAAAGTATTCCTAATTGTGTGGAAGATTTGAGAAAAAAAGGAGACTTCATTCCTGCAGAATCGCCTCAAATATTGCAAATCCTCATATTTTTCAGTCGATATGGGTGGTTTGTCTAAAAACGCAAATTA
Organism: Pterostichus niger; assembly: GCA_947425015.1. Classification (NCBI taxonomy): domain Eukaryota; kingdom Metazoa; phylum Arthropoda; class Insecta; order Coleoptera; family Carabidae; genus Pterostichus; species Pterostichus niger. Next base: position 25,828,854 of record OX380337.1, on the reverse strand, counting down.
ATGTAATAAACACGTTCTTGCCGCGTATTACGTAATTAGCCCGTTCTTGCCCTGTACGCCTTTATTTAAAATACTATTATAGCTGATGCATATATATATATATATATATTAGGGGATGTCGTGTTAGGATATCGATCAAAGAGCTTACTACGTTACAGATTAGTTACTAATTTTTTCTCTAAATTTTCATCAATAAATAAATAAAAAATGAAGTAATTTGAGCAGGGTTAAATAAACTTTTCTTCGAATTAGCTTAAACGAGTCAATAAAGTTACCTACTAAACAATAGAAGTTAATTCATGTTCATCCTTGCCCGATTCTTCCTCCAGGGAAGGAAAAGAATGAACTGTCGGATACTTAGTCAAGGGAAACAGACATTAATGAGATTACTCCATGGAACCATTCTTTCAACAACGACGATAGCGAAGTAAATTAAATCGTAATTCTTTCCTGAGGAAAAAGATTAATGATTCGCAAACCTGTGAATTAGTGAAATCATTAATTATTATTTTACGCCCCAACAAATAAAACTAATCACACAGTTAAATACAGATGTTAGTTCAAACATTCGTTAATTGTTTCTTATGAATTTTTCAGTTAATAACAAAACGCGGAAGATGAATACGGAGACAAGTAGTATACTCGTAAATTAAAAATATGAATACCTACAGAAAAGATTTGCCATTATCCTGGGTACAGTTACTACGAAAATAATATAATTTTGCGTCAAATTGACAATATATTAACCCATTTACTTGGTAATGGAATTTGACACTAGTAGAAGAATTTTATCATAAAATTGCTTATTGGTTGAATTTTGCAATGTTTTGCATTATAATTAATTTAAAATAACTCAGTATCAATGTTTATTGGTTAAATTGTTTTCTATTGTTATTGAATAGAAATGATCATTATTATTTTACTGGCGCAGAAAAGTTTCGGAACGCAACATCCTTAACGAGGGGGCAGTGTAGCGAGTACGGCCCTGTTCCCTTTGGAACAGTCGACGCATCGTAGTCTGCAGCGCGGTTCCGCTGTCTCATACGCAATACAGACACAAGTCCGCACCTGTTCGCTCTGCGTCATGCTTGTACAGTGTTCCAGAAGCTCTCGAATATTATAGAATATCTTGTTCCAGTATATAAGGGAGAGTTTGGGCCGGCAAGATTCATTCTGTATGTGAAGTGTGAACAGTGCAAATCGTTGCTAAATACTTTAATGTGAATATAAATACGTGTTGTATATAAATAGTAGTTGTACTACATCATTTTCGTTTTAAATAAATATTTTGTTAGTGTTTTCATTGCTCGTGTTTTATTTAATAATAAACTTCACCGAACCCGAAATTGTAATAAACGTTACAATTGGTGTAAGGTGTTAGGATTGTGTATTGTGAATTAAAAGTAAAGTTTAAGTGCAAATAAATAAAAACCTGATGTGGACACCACATGACTTCCTTGTACGCGTATTAAACTATAGATATTTTTTTAATTGCACATATTTGACATAAAATCTTTTATTTTTTATTTTTTGCTCTAATCCATAGCAAACTTAATTAAAAAAAAAAACAAAAAATATATAATATTTAAATTTAGATATCTCGCTTATGCAAAAGGTTAATTTAAACATTCTTAATGTGCTAGACACAGAATTTAATTCGCTAAAACTTTTATTTGCAGCATTTATTTTTAAAATTAAAATAATACCATTTTTTCAAGGAAAACTGTTAGCAGCTTCATGTAATGTGTCACTTCCGGTTAGTGTATTTTAACCAAAATCTATTATGTTATTTCCATTGATATAGTAGTGTTATATAGCAAATTTGGAAAGTTTTAAATTATATTTGAATATAGTTTTTCATGAAAATCTATTATAGGCTTCAAGTAAAGTACCACTTCCGGAAGTTATTTAATGACCAAAAAAGGAGGTGCACAACTAGATGTTATAACAGTCTTAAATATAAAATTTCAATTTTCTATGGCTTACTGTTATGCGAGATACATATGTACGTTCAGACTTCACGACGAAATTAGTCAAAATGGACTCAGGGAGGGCCAAAATGCGTATTTCCACTGAAATCTAAGAACCGAAAATTTTCGCGATTACAATACTTCCTTTACTTCGTACAAGGATGTAAAAATGGGTTCGAAAATGGTGAATCTCAGTGATAAGTGACTGATCTCAAGAGAGAATTAGAAGAACGTGAACACTACAGGCAAGAAAAGTATATTGCAAGAGCGTCTTAATCAATTTTTGGTTGAAGCTGGTGAAATAGCGGATACTTACAAATTGAAAATTCCGGGCGATTTGAACTCCATGTACAGATATTCTAAAAGTTTGGATGCCAAATTAGAAGAAAGTTCCAGAAATACCGCAGAAAATTTCAAAAATCTGAAAGAACTTAAGAAAAATTCCAAAACTCTGAGGTAAGATCTCCAGAAGCCTGGAAACTAAATTAGAAACAAATTCTAGAAGCTTGGAAAAAAGCTAGGAAAATAAATTTGAAGAAAATTCCAGAAGCTTGGAAGCCAAATTAGAAGAAAATTCTAGAAGCTTGGAAACAAGCTTGGAAACTAAATTAGAAGAAAATTCTAGATGCTTGGAAGCTAAATTAGAAGAAAGTTCTAGAAGCTTGGAAACCAGTTTGGAAACTAAATTTGAGCAAAAAATTTAAAAGTTTGAGGATCATTCGAGAAATCTTGAAGAAAAACTTATGTCTTAGTAGTTGTAATACATTATTTTAGTTTTAAATAAATATTTTATTAGAGTTTTCATTGCTCGTGTTTTATTTAATAATATAAGAAGAGTGCTAACGTGCTAACGTGCGGACGTGTTTATGTATTGCTCGCGAAGTCAGTAGAAAATATTCACATTGAATTGTGAATTGTGATTATATGTGTCAACTATGGGCACCAAAACAAGAAGTTCAACAGAGCTTAAGGCACTTATAAATGAGTTATTTGACAGTAATGAATTTAATATCGAAGCAATTGCTGAGAAATTAAAAAAAATAGTGCAGGAAGAAGTAAATAAATAATGCGAAGTGATTTGTAAATTAATAGAAGAAAATGAATTTTTCAAATCAAAAATCTACAGAGCAAACAACAGTTTATTCCACAGAATCAAACTATGAATAAAGAATCGCAAAGAAAACCTTATATCGGGATAAAACTACTCAAAACAAGCCTAATGAATATAAGGAAATAACTTTTACAATGACACCAGCGGCGTCGGAACAGGAGCAGAAAACTACAACATTACCACTTGCTGAAACGCCAGTAGCAGTGGATCACGGGCCAAAATTAAAATTGCAAACAGGTGCACCTGCTGCTGATATACCAGTGGCATTAGGACAAGATGAAGAAGAATTTAAAACAGTAGCAAGAAAAAAATGGCGACCACTCCCACGGCCTAAAGTAAGTGCAGCCATTGAAGACAGATCTGGTGGTATACTAAAAGGAGCTAGGAGACCTAAAAGAACCTGGATATATATAGGCAAAATTAAAAACAAAGATGCATCTGTTGAAAATGTAAAGGAATATTTAAAAGTAGAGCAAAATGAAGAATCGAGAAGTTAGAAAATAAAGCGGCATTTAAAATAGGAGCTCCATACGAGCTAATGGTAAAATTAATGGATGAAAACTATTGGCCACCCGGTGTGTTGATAAGATTTATTTTATGGAAAACAAAAAATATAACGAAACAATAACCATTTTTTAGAATCAACCAGCATACCAAATTAAAAACTATATCTATGTTTTATCAAAATGTACGGGGATTACGATCAAAATGTAATATTTTTTAAAATAATATATCGGGCCAAAATATTAATATTATAATAATTACGGAAACATGGCTAAATGAAACAGTGTATAACGGTGAACTATATGACTGTCTATATGCAGTGTATAGAAATGATAGACTGTATAGTGCAACAGGCAACACTAGGGGCGGCGGAGTAATGATAATAGTCAAGAATAAATACAAATCTACTTTAATAGCTAGAAGCTCCAGTGCTTTCTCTGAATGGATATGTGTAAAAATAGTAACTAAAAAAATGATCTTTATAATATGTTGTGTTTATATTCCTCCTGTTGCCAGTGGAAATAACTTATGAACATGACTTTTTTTATAATAGGTGATTTTAATCTACCGGGCTTTAAAAATGCTTTTTTCAGCTTTGATAATAACATGAAAGATAAGCTGGTTGGTGAAATAATGTCATTATTTAATCTGTATTCTCCAAATAATGTGCAAAATGTGATGGATGTACATTAGACTTAATATTCAGTAATATGGTAGAAGCAAAGGTTGCGCTTAGTGAAACCCCTTTGGTAAACATCGACGCGCATCCCCAGCCACTGGATATTACCTTTAATTTTGTTGGCATTGAATCTATTAGTGAAGTATCGGTCAATCAAAACTTTAAATATGATTTTATAAATGCAGATTACGTTACCATGTATTCTCTTCTAGAAAATATACAGTGGGAAGACATTATAGATGGGGAAGACAGTAAGATCGTATTAGACAGTTTTTATAGACAAATTTATTTTGTATTTGATCAGTGCGTATCTAAAAAAGTAATTAAAAATCGTAAATCTAACTATTCGATTTGGTTCACAAACACAATTAGAAGTAAAATATAGCAGAAAGAATATTATTTCCGTAAATTTAAAAAGGCATTGAAAATGAGTTAATGCATAAACCAAGTAAATTTTGGTCATACGTTAAAAATAAACGAAGTAACACTAATATGCAAACTTGTTATTCATATAACAATAATAATTTAACAGACGGAAAAGAAATTGCAAACAGCTTCGCAAATTTCTTTAAATCGGTCTATAATGATAGTGAAGTAGAAATAAATAACAATGAAATATTAAATTCGGCAATATTAAATGAACTAATAATAAACAATGTTACTGAAGATGAAGTATCACAGGCAATATCAGCTCTAAATGCGAAATCATCTACAGGCGTAGATGATATTCCCTCGTACTTCTACAAGGCCTTTAAAACTGTTTTACTTAAACCTTTAGTAATTGTATTTCATATCGCGTTAAAACTCAAGTGCTTCCCAACAAACTTAAAACTAGGACGAATAACACCAATTTACAAAAGTGATAATCCTAAATTAATTCAAAATTATAGGCCGGTAACTATTTTGACAACACTGTCAAAGATATTGGAAAAACATATTTTTGACAAAGTCCACGCTCACGTGAAGCCAGTAATATTTGCACAGCAGCACGGTTTTTTCGACAAAGGTCAACAGTCATAAATCTCAGCAAATTTTGTCATAATATGTCTGATCAATTAAATCAAGCTGTACAAACAGATGTCATATTTACTGACCTTGCCAAAGCATTTGACAAGGTACATCACGAATTATTAGTTCATAAATTGAAATCATTCTCAATGAATGAGAGTTTAATTACTTTTTAAAATCGTACTTACAGAATAGAATACAATGTTCGCTTTAATAATAAATATTCAGAACATTTTATTGCAACTTCTGGAGTTCCGCAAGGATCTATCTTGCGACCGTTATTATTTGTAATATTTATTAATGACGTATCCCATTATATAAAAAATTATAATTTTCTACTCTATGCAGACGATTTAAAATTGGATAGAAAAATAAGAAATAATAACGATGCTGATCTATTGGAATATGATCTCACTGAATTAGACATGTATGTTATTGTAGAAGTTTAAATATAAGCAAGTGTAAAATAATGTCGATAAGTAAAAGTAAAACGCCAATAGCTTATAATTATCAAATTGATAACACTGTAATATGCAGAGTATGTAAATTTAAAGATTTAGGAATTTTAATATGTCAAAATTTCATGTTTAACTTGAACTTGGAAGAGATAATTAACAGTGGTTACAGAATATTAAGTTTTATATTGAGATGGACCTCTGACTTCAATGTTTAATACATTAAAAAATTTGTATAATGCTTTTGTAAGATCTACAATCGAATACGGATCAGTTATATGGAACCCACTCACAATAACTGCTACAAATAGTATAGAGAAAGTGCAAAAGAAATTTGTAAGAGCATTACATTGTAAAAAGCATAAACTATATCCATTTAAAGTAGCTTATAAGGATCAGTTAAAGAAAATGATATGTTAACTTTAGAGGACAGAAGAAGTGTATGTGAGGTACTCTTCATTTACAACCTTATTCATAACAATTTAGATATTATAGATTTACCCAACCGACAACTAAGGAAACGAGATGATATGTTTTATGTCGACAAAAATACGTATTCTCAGTTAAATAAATGCTACCGAACAATAAATTGATATATTTCTTTGGATGAGGATTTAGATTTATATAATGTAAAAGGAAATGCATTTATAAATAGGCTAAAGAATATATGTAAATTGTAAATAATTATAACATGTAATAACTGTGTGACTGGAATTATGTAAAAGGGTCTTAACATGTATTTTTTTAAGTTTAAATAAACATAATAATAATAAGTTCACCGAACCCGAAATTGTAATAAACGTTACAATATATATATATATATATATATATATATATATATATATATATATATATATATATATATATATATATATATACAGCCGCGGTGGCCGAGCGTGTTAAGGCACATCTCTTAACATACTATGACGTCACCCGAGCCAAGGTTCGTCAGTTCGAATCCGCCTGTCGACAATGTGTGATTTGTCGTAAAAAATATAAAAAATACAGCTACATGTATTTATCACACTCGGGCGCTATAAACTAGTCACTTATACGCCTTAAATAATGTAGCATTTGACTACGAAAACCGGCAGTACGGCAGTGTAAAAACTGTGGCTCGGTGTGTCCGGTAGGCCCAGGCCCGATTTGGGCTGTAGCGCCACTGATGATGATATATATATATACAGGGTGTTGACCGCGACCCCGGAACATAGGACTTTAACATGTAAAATCATACTTTCTTAATTTCCTGCTTCCCTAATTACTCTAGGTAAAAAAAGCTTCAAATAAGAGTTGTAGAGCATGAAATTCTACATCAATAAATAGAATAAATTTTACATGCCCTATAACGGCAGAAATGAATATGAAAATATTAAAAATTAGCTCAGAAATCGGGTTAACCTTGGAAATGAAAAAAAATTGTAAACAAAAGATTGACGATTTATCTGTCAGAAGAATATTATTTTTTTGTTTCATGAGTTTATTGCCAGTAATTATTTATTAGTGTTCAATTTATAAAGTTACTTATTAGAAAAAATGGTGGACAACTACGAGTACACAATTAGTGAAAGAAATAAATTTCTTAGGTTGTATTTTGATGGTAATATTTTAAGACAAGTGCGAGATTTATTTGCGGATTCGTATCCTCACAAGCCAATTCCTTCAATTCACACAATTCAAAGAGTTATTAATAATCAAATTAAATAGGGATCAATGTTCCATCCATGCCACAGTTGCATTAAAAAACATTTTCCACCAGAAGAAGAAATTGAGATTGATGATAACGTTATGAAATAAATATTCTAGCTTCGGTATCGAATAATCCTAGTGTGAGTACAAGAGAAATTGCATCGGGATTAGGAATACTTCACACCACGGCCGTCAAAATATTAAAAAAACATAAATACAAATCTTTTAAATATTCTCGCCATCAAGAAATTTTTGAACATGATAGAGTAAACCGCATGATATTTTGCGAAACGATAATGGAAAAGGCGAATGCTGACAGAATTTTTATCAAAAATATTTGCTTTCCTGATGAATCCATATTTAGCATTAATGGAGAACCAAATGTTCAAAATTATCGTAGTTGGTACAAAGAAAATCAACATTTAATTTTAAAAACTCTTCTCAATATCGCGAAAGTGTGAATGTTTGGATTGGAATGTTAGGTTCCAATATTATAGGGTCTTTTTTTATTGATAGCACAGTCAATTCCCAGAAATATTTGGAGTTACAGAGATTGGGCCTGCTCTGGATAATGTTGCAGGGGGAAATACGATTTGGTTTCAGCAGGATGGCTGTCTTGCTCATTCTACAAATGAAATTAAAACATTTTTAAACCAATGTTTCCCAAATTGCTGGATAGGACAGTAAACTGGCTAGCTCGATCCCCGGATTTGTCCCCAAATGACTTTTTTTATGGAGGCATTTGAAAAATAATATCTACAAAACTAGACATGCAAATGCAGGCTCTTTGAAACGAAAAATTGTGGAAGAATGCAGAAAAATTACAAACCGACAATTAAAAAATATGATTTTATGATAGACCTGGGTTCTGTTTGGCAAACAATGGATATTTATTTGAGCACTTAATTAAAGATAATTCTGATTTATTTTCTTTTAAATTCAAAATCAAAAAAATCTAATGTTATGATAATAACAGAAAACAACGGTCCTTTTTAGGACCACAAACAATTTTACCATAATAATTCTTATAGTCAATTATGCAATTTATCATAATAATTAATAATAAATACAATTTTCATTTCCAATTGTTTACAATTTTGTTTCATTTCCAAGGGTAACCCGATTTTTGAGCTAATTTTTAATATTTTCATATTAATTTCTGCCGTTAAAAGAATGGTGTGCCGAAAAAAAGCAGTTAATTATATGGAAAACGTAAAGCCGATATTACATCTGTATGATTCTGTTCGATATACAACGAAACCATGCCGAGTGCGATGAAACATAGAAAAGTTTCTATTTTCATCCCACAGAATTATATTAACCGCTTTCTGCTGGGTTCACGCCGATGGCTTTGCATTACGATTGTACCAGCGTTCACTGATATTAGTTGTGGTAGTTATTTAAGTGATGCTTTCTTTTTGTTTAAAAAATTCATATAATCTTTAAGGAAATAATTATACTTATTTAACTAAATTAATAAATATCAGACATAAACACAAAGAAACAATTAACAAATTTATGTTTGTCAACATAGAGGTTAGGTACGTGGTCAGATATCTAAAGAAACGTGACATATATACAGAGTATAATCGAAATAGATAGATTTTCATATTATTTGACATTCGGATGTGAAACCTCTAATAAAATGTTTCATCGCACACGCCACAGTTTCATAGTACATTAAACAGAAAAGGTCGATTATTATCGCCCGTTAAATAGTTATTCAGGCATCACAAACGTACTGTGGATGATAATACTCAGAGCGTCATAGTATCCAGTCCAAGGATACTATCAGCTAATAATGTTCGTAGTGCATGCAAGTTTTATTTCTCGTAGAAATATAGATTACAATAATACTTAATAACCAAAATTAATGATAAGCTGGCGTTAAAATTATAATTCCTAGGGCGGCATGGAGTTGTTTAATATTATAGCAAAAAAAAAAACAAATAATGTTCAAATGAAAATAATATAATTTATGCACCAAGGGTATTAGATGTATGGTGTCGCTCGAGGTCATTAATTTCTAGAATCGTCCGTGGTACATACGTATATGAACTTATTTTTCAGTAAAATATGTAGAATTGGTTTCTATTTACGATAAGAATATTAAATAACGGAGTGAGCCTTAAGAGCGAGCATTATGAACAGAGTAAGCATTATGAACGGAACGGGCGTTAGGAATCATAATGCCCGCATAAAATTTCTCGGTCGTTATAGAGTTGTTTATATACTTATCAAAGCAATAAATAACAAATTATGTTTAAGTAAAAATGATTGTCATTTAACTAGGTAAAAATTGCAAATTTATTACCGCGCATAGCGTTTTATAGATGCAGCTCAGCTAAGGATATGAATGTAGCTAAGGTACCAAATGCTGCATAAAACTTATGTTAAGGGAAGGTACATATTTAGTAAAGATATTGGTGGAACAATAGATGATGACAAATTTTTTGCAAAAATTACATCTATCATCACGCTTTTTACCTATTACTGGGTGTAACTTTCTGCTGTAGGATTTTTTTTAATGTGAAAATTATTTGTCGACTCTGGATATTGGACTCAAACTCGCAAAACCACAGTCTGACTCGATAGAAAAACTTTTATTTAGTTATAGTGCAGTAACTTTTGCTGCAATCATAGTTCTTATAATTCTCGAGATCGCCATATCAAGCATGTTAGTGTGGTCAGGCGTAAAAGTCCAGATATTATTTCAATGAAAAATGCAATTCTTAAGTTCTAAATGAATTAATTATATAACTGGAACTATCAAACAATACATATCTATGTTCTGTAGAAGGAGAAAGGTAAAAAACGAATAAAAAAGACAACTTAATGAAACATGGCAAAGTCAGATGTTCAGTGTGATTTGAATTTAGAGCACGTGCCATTGGCTCACTTTCCACGCTTTCGCTGCGACGTTACTAGGTTGTGCAGACTTGCAGACATTATTTGATCTCATATTCACCTTAGAATAATGACATAGATGTGCTTGGAAACCTTTATTGTCAATAAGGATTTATACTTCGATATCCGTTTTTATTGCTTTATAAATTGCATTAAATTATTGTGTCTATAAAACATTTATTCTATTGTTTCTGTATGAAGTTAGCATTGGATTTTAATTTCTTTATAAAACAGACCATACAGAAATTATGATTGGATCGCAAAATTGATTAAAGTAGAATATACTCGATTATAATTGATTTATTAAAAATATACTCTTCTGTCTAATAGTGCGTTTATGTAGGAGTATCGATAAATGATAATAGCCTATACAACAGAATGTAGCGCATGGTATACAGTTATTGTGGAGATATCATAAAAATTACTGAAATTCAGTCAGTATTGTCCTGAAAATTTACTCTACCGGTTTTTAACCCCACATGGGCCATCATCATAATATTTGTATGTTCATTAATAAAATATAACAATTGATTTATAAACAATTGTTTATACAATCACATGCAAATAAAATGGTTGATTTATGCGGAATGAAATTTGCACCTTACATAGGTTTAGATCGCATGTACAATAGTCTGGACATTCAGTTAACCTAATGACAAAATTTATGGAATATAGATGACAACACAATGTTAGAAATGTAATAGTAATATGTCTGAGATTTGTAGGTTCAGCCACCGTAAAAAAAAAGATAAATAACGATTAATAATAATGTATTTAGTATTATATTTGGAAAAAGTTCTAAAATAGATCTTGTAGTAGATATAGATACATATCTCAATTGGCTCAATTTACTATCCCACATGTTGTTTAATTGTAAAAATTAATATTTTTTTTCTTACATATGCCTTTTTAATATTAATCTAGACTCAATGAATAAAAAATAATAACTTCATCGAGATATTTATTTCTCGGGACTGAGACCGATAAAATACAAATTATGTTTCAATTAATTTAAACTTAAATACATAATAATGTAATTTTTAAATAATTTTGACATTGTGGTGTGAAGTTATGAATATAAATGGTAAATGATGACATAAAAATAAAACTTTGTACCAAAGTATTTATCGCAGATCGATCCACAGTACAGCGAAAGTTTTCCTCAAAATAAGCAGTTACATATAAATTAATGCTCACGTAGCTTTGCTATTATAGCTGCTCTTATCGTCGCTCTAACATAAACGCACGTTAATTTGATAGAAATAGATTAATTGTAGTTTTTTTCTATATAGACAGGAGTAACAAATAAAACTTCTGTACTGTACATAAAAACTTGGCCCTGGTATTAACTTTGGTTCTTTAAAAACAATTGCATGTTGACGAATAGCAGATTTTTCAATGATGTTTAGACGAATATTCCGCTGATGTTATTTGAGCCAAATGCCGTCTGCCCAATGTTCTCATTTATAGGATGTCTTTTAAATTATTTATGACTGAAGAGGAGCATGATCTTTTACAGTCTTCAACTTTATAGTAAAATTCATCAGATTTTATCTATTATATGTTCAACATAGTCTAGAAGTGTCAGCAGAACTTCAACACTTCTTAAGATCTTGGATTTCAAAGCATTCTTGTACTTCTATTTTTCATAACCATTCATTATGATAATATTTTCAAATATTTTTAGATCTTCTGATAATTTTTCGTCGTGTCAAACGTTTGTTGCTCTTTTAAAGAAAAACACAAATTTTATAGTTCTGTTTCTCTATGTTGGATAATGACGAGAAAGAAGTATTTCGAGTCGACAGGAGTTCGTTAAGATTTCGAACTTATTAAAATTTTTAAATAAATGATGCTAACAGTTATAAATTATAAAATGAAATGTAAAATTATTTATTTAATATGTAAGCGAAAAACTAGATAACGAATTATTCTTTGACGTGAATATGTTTGAATTATTTTCCAAAACTTATTTTAACATAAATTTCTTTCATTAAACTGTAAGAATAATGGTATAAACACAACCAAAATCAAATACCTCATGTAAGATATTAACGGAATGGGATAGGTGGCTCAGTGGTATCGAGTCGGCCTGTAGATCTTGAGAACCCTGGTTTGATCCCCACAGCCGACAAACAATTTTCACCAAATTAAATCTACCCCTGTGGCTCTCTCTCCACTAATATCTCTGGGGGCCGTGATTTAACGGCTGGTAACCTCACTTCACGTGAAAAAATATATCACTTACCGAGATCTGCTTCGGCAGAGTGCCACACCCAGTAATGGGTAAAAGGCGTGATGATATATTTATTTATTTTATTTATTTATTGATGATGACTGAGATAAACACAAACTCAAATTAAATAAACTGGCAAATTTCTTTAAATTTTTTCAGGTACTCGTATACATAAAAATCCGTTTATCCTCGATTCACAAATGCTTTCGTGTCGATTGACATTTGACAGGTGTGTGAATGTAATTTATTTCCTTTCTTTTATAGTTAAGGATAAGCCTGGTAAGCTACCTTAACTTCTTCTTCTTTTACCGAGAGAACCCTATTTCTTTTATCTTTTGTTCTAATGAGGAATAAATGGGCGAAATTTGATGAATGTAAGTTTGGTACGTGCAATGTTAGGGGTATAAATGGAAAAGAAAATGAATTGGTGAATATAATGCGTGTGTATAATGTAGAACCCTGGTTCGATCCCCACAGCCGACAAACAATTTTCACCAATTTAAAAAATCTACCCCTGTGGCTCCTCCTCCACTAATATCTTTGGAGGCCGTGATTTGACGGCTGGTAACCGCACTTCACGCGAAAAAATATATCACTTACCGAGATCTGCTTAGGCAGAGTGCCACACCCAGTGATGGGTAAAAGGCATGATGATATATTTATTTTATTTTTTTGTATAATGTAGATGTTTTGTGTGTGAGCGAGACAAAGAGGAAAGGCTGTAATGAAGAAGAGGTAGATGGATTGTTTTGCTTGTGGTCGGGTGTTGCAGAGAATGAACGGGCAAAACATGGTGTAGGAGTGCTTGTTAGTGAAAGGATGAAACCGTTTGTAAGAGATTATAGTTGTATTTCATCGCGAATTCTTTGGCTGAGACTTAAGGTAGGCTTTCATAGAATCTTCGTTGTGTCAGTTTATGGCCCAACTGAATCCGAAAGTGATCTTGAGAAAGATCAATTTTGGAATTTGTTAGATAGTGTGATTGATTCGTGTGATCCAGGTGAAAAAGTTATCGTATGTGGTGATTTGAATGGTTGGGTGGGAGTAAAGAGAAGCATGTCTGGGAATGTATTGGGTAAATATGGTGATGTGAGAGTGAATGAAAACGGTAGGAAAATAGTATCCTTCTGCTTAGAGCGTGATCTTTTCGTTTCCAACTCTGTCTTTAAACATAAATTAGCTCACTTGTATACATGGGAGAATGTGAGGGAGAATAGGCGGAGTGTGATTGATTTTATTTTGTATGATGAACGACTAAGAAGTTTAGTTGTGGATACGCGTGTGAAGCGTGGGGCTGAATTGGGTACGAATGATCATTATTTGGTGGTGTCGCGTATACGTCTGGATAAATGTTGGCGAATGAGGGTAAAAGGCACCGAAAAAATGTTTCGTGTGAAATCTAGTGTACTACAGAATGAGGATATTAGAGATATGTTTGTTGTTGAGAAAATAAATGAATCTTTGCCTGTATGTGAGCCTAATTTTGAATGCAGCATAAATGATGTTTGGATGAAATTTAAGGATATGGTTCTTAAATGTGCAAAAGAAGTTTGTGGTGAATCCAGATTAGGCTCTTGTCCAAGGAATGCATGGTGGAATGATGAAGTGAAAGAAGCAATTGAAGAGAAAAAGAGAGCGTATTTGCGATTTCTACATGTAAAAGATGTGCCTGGAAGTTTACGTGATGAAAGTTTGCTAGAATATAAAAGGTTAAATAAACATGTTAAGAGAGTAGTGAGAGAAAGTAAGGCGCGTTTTGATGATTTGATGAGTGAAAGAATGACGAATGATTTTACTATGAATAAAAGAATGTTTTGGTTGAGTGTGAAGAGATTGAGAGGTGGTAATGTAAGGGCGGTAAAAGCGATTAAGAGTGCGAATGGTGAGTTATTGTGGAATGAATTAGACGTTAGAAATAGATGGTGTGAGTAATTTAGAGGCTTATATGGTAGCGTAAATGGATCGAATTGTTGTAGTGAAAATTCAAGAGAAAATGTTAGAAGTGATGAATGGGATATAGATGAAAGTGATGTTAGTTTTGCATTGTTACGTTTGAAGAATGGTAAAGCTCCTGGTTTGGATGGTATAACGAATGAGATGTTGAAGTATGGTGGTGAGAGATTATTTGTTTGGTTAGTTTATTTATTTAGATTTTGTTTGAAACTGTGTGTAGCTCCTGATGATTGGAAACGTGCTATCATTTGTCCTTTATTTAAGGGCAAAGGTAGTTCGAGTGATTGTACTAATTTCCGTGCGATAAGTTTGTTGAGTGTGGTAGGGAAGTTGTACGGGAAGATTCTTATTCACAAGGTACGAACCTTAACAATCTCCAAGTTGAGTAATATGCAAGGTGGATTTTTGCCTGAGAGAGGGTGTGTAGATCAATTGTTTTCTCTTCGTATGATTGTTGAGAAATCACTTGCTAAGAACAAGAAGGTGTTCTGTGGCTTTCTCGATCTTAAAAAAGCATATGATAGTGTTCATCGAGTTATTCTGTGGGATGTACTTCTAGAGTACGGTATAAATGGTAATTTGTTGGGAGCGATTCGTGCATTACACGAAGATAGCGAGGCTGCGGTGAGAGTTGATGGTAGATTGAGTGATTGGTTTTCTATAGATGTTGGCGTGAATCAAGGTTGTGGGATGTCCCCGTGGTTGTTTAATTTATATATGGATGTGTTGTTACGAAAGTCGCTGAATGGGGCGGATGGTGTACGTATTGGTGGCAGTGTAGTGCCTGCGTTAGCTTATGCGGATGATGTAGTTGTAATGGGTGAATCTGAAGAACAATTGAGAAGAATGATTCTAAGTATAAATGAAGTAGGAAAAGGTTTAAATCTATTACTGAATGTTGATAAATGTAAAGTGTTAGTGTTTGAGAAGAGTGATTTGGTGACTGATTGCAAGGTTTCGGTGAATGTTGTGAGATTGGGTCAAGTAAATGAGTTTGTATACTTGGGGAGTGTGTTTTCGAGGGATGGACGTATTGATCGAGAGATTGAAAGAAGAGTATCTGCTGGATGTAAGATATTGGGTGCTCTGGGAACCTTTACTCGGAACGTGAATGTATCCAGAGATGCTCGATTGAGTGTTTATAATGGTGTGTTAGTGCCTACGTTGATGTATGGTAGTGAATGTTGGGTATGGATGAAGAAACATGAACGGCGTATAACTGCTGTGGAAATGAGATATTTGCGGGGTGTGTGTGGATATACTAGAAGAGATCGTGTCCGGAATACATTGGTGTATGATGAATGTGAGATTGGGAAGAATGTTGTAAGAAGAGTGGGAATAAGTCAGTTGAGATGGTTTGGTCATGTAGAACGTATGTCGAATGACAGATTGGTGAAACAGGTGTATGTTGGTGAAATTGAGGGTGAAAGTTTGCGTGGACGGCCTAGGAACAAGTGGATGAATATGATTGAAGGGTTGTTGCGTGAGCGAAAGTTTCTGAGCGTGAAGAATAAACGAGCTTGTATGAAAAGAATTATGAATGTAATTGAAGCAAAAGTGGTGTGTCAGGATAGGAATGTTTGGAGAAAATTAATTGCGGGATAAATATGATGAATGAAGACAAGCGTATGATTCTTGATTTTAGATTAATTGGTTAGATGTTTCGAGTGTTTACCTGCAATTGCGTGAAGACCATCTTCAGAAACAAGCGCAGTGTACACTAGCGAATGGATGAATGTTTGTTGTGTGTTGATGGATTTTGATTGTGAGAAAAGAAAGAGTTTGTATGGAGGAAGTGTTAATGTGGTCGAATCGAGTATCGTGTGTCAGGATGAGAATGTTGACGGGTTCGTGCTACCCCATTTAATGGGATATAGCGTGATGTTATGTATGTATGTATGTATGTAAACATAAAGTTTCTTTTCATGGGTTTCACTTGTGAAGCGGACGGTTTCTTTAAAGTTTTAGAATACTCGTATTTTCCTCGAGATCATGTAGAAACTATATTATTCAGTGCATTTCGTAGTTGACGAGAATTCATTGAACACCTTTTTATTCGATTAATCTATTTTAGATTTTTTAGTGTTGTTTTTAAGAGTGTCAAATTTTACATAAATATACCATTGAATTAGTTCGTATGAAATGATAATCTGTAAATAAAGTAGATATACTTAATTAAGTACTTATCTGCTGTTAAATAATTGGAATTTTTGTGGACATAAACACAAATTCAAACTGATCAGTACCCCATATTTTTGCAAATTATAATCTTTCCATAATTTTATTCTTATTATCAACAAAGTTCAGTATTGTTCTTTCATTAAAGAATATATACGAGCCCAAAATCATAATAGTTCGGCCGGCACAAAATTTTCTCTTATTGACATTTCATTTATTACAAAAAACTCAATAAATATTTTATCCTTACAAAAATTATATTACTACCTTAAAATATATAATTTTAACTTTAAATAGCAATAAAAATTATATAGTTTTAATAACAATTAGGTTTTAAATAAAATAAACTATAATAGACGATTCAGAATAGTTCGGCCACTTATACATATTGTATAAAGTTGTCGGTGTTTGATTCAACTGTTGACATAACAATTGATACATTGTTAAAATCAACAAGATACTTGTCATTTGTTGTAAGTGATAAGTTTTTACACTAAAATGGCTCGAGGTAAAGCACTTAGTCAAGATTTAAAATGTCCATAATTAATGCGTATAAGAATGGAATTTCGGCACGAAAAATTTCGATTTCACATTCGATTCCGCGATCAACAGTTCAAGATATTATAAATTTGTTTAAAGAAAATGGAAATGTCATGGAAGGTAAAAAAAACTGGTCATCCATCATCAATTTCTATTGCTGATCATCGAGCTTTAAGAAAAATTGTAAAACAAAATCGCCGATCAAATGCTCGAGATATTACCGTACAATGGCGGGAAATGATTGGAAAACAAATTTCTGTATCTACCACTATAAGAAAAATTAAACAAATAGGATACAAGTTTTATAAGGTAATTTATTTTCTCGATATCTCTGTTAAAAAGAATTATTACTATTATGATTTTGGGCTCGTACATAACAAAAAATTCGCTTGTTTATAATTGCTTTTATCTAATGTTATTTTATAACCAGCCAGTACTTGTGTTTTTCTCCCGCAATATGAAATACATCATTATGCCCGGTCACTTCTTTGTAAATTAGAAATGTGACCCAATGTTGAATTTCAGTTCTTAATAAACTCTTACAGCCACCCAGCAATTGACGCCACTATGTTGAGATGTAATCTTTTTTCATTTTGTTTATCTGTTGAAAAATATCTTTAAACTTAAAAACTTATAGTAGATACTGAAGGAAAAGTTATTAATTTGGTATATTTTTTATTACATATTTGAATATAATATCCGAATACTGTTATTGTTGTAATACAGCTTAACTTTTTATGTAAATTAAATAAACGTAAACTCCGTAGGACTCTAGTGACTTAATATTCTCTCTGCATTAGTTTATAAAACTAATAAAACCGTTTCCTCCAAAAACATAAATAGCATTGAGATTTATAATTAAGTTTTCAACAAGATCTATCATATGATCAGCTTCTTAAAAAAAATTCATCTCCTTTAACATAATTTTTCTATGTTTGGCGGGATGTTGTTGAATATGTTTCACTTATAAAATTTTTGACATTATTTTCCTTAAAAGCAGTATTATTGCAAGTAATGTACATTAATAGCAATTAACTCGCAGTCATAAGTGGCAACTTGAGAATTAATCGACTGCATATTGACATATTTTTGCAATTTCTAAACATTTAATTTTCAATTAATATTCCTGTCGAAACTTGTTGAAAAGTGCTGCTTACTGTTTTACTGACGCCACAACAACCCACAGTTTTGTACACTTACATTTCAATACTAATACTGTAAATAAAAAGTGTTACAAGCTTGAAGAATAATTTATATACCAAATACAATGTAAGTGGACATTTTGCAATAATATTGAGGTTACTTTCATAAGAAATATATTGCTTATATCTATCCATACTGCCAAAAGTTGTCTTGCAAAAAAATATCATGCATATACTCGTAATTCATTATAGTATAGATTTATACATACTTTAGTTTATAACAATCAAATACTATACAAAACCATTACAATAATGTTTTTCACATAATTGTATCCAGAAAAACGCATTAAAAATCTACAACATAAATTGTCCGGAAAACGGATATCAGAAAAGGTTCTGCATTTTTTTGCAACCATCAGACCGTGTTTAATACATTACGAGTGGCAGGGTTCTCTAGAGCTGAAGCTATGACAACATAAAGTTCTATGGATAATTTATTTTAATTATGTTTGTCTTTCGCATTATGCTGAAAAGTTCGCTTATATTGCTTTATCATTCCGCTGTTTAATCTTAATAAAAAATTGCAGGAATGACAAATGTATTTATTTAATAACGAAATATCCCTAATGTCTACCTTGATTTTCTAATGAAGCAATTAAATATTATTTCTTATGACCACAAATTTAAGACTGCATTATTTATTTTACAAATATGCCTAAATTAACAATATATTTTTCGTTTTATTAATATATGTGAGTAAAGTTTAAATATCACTTAGCAGTGCAAATGATTCTAATAAACAGCATGAATTTTAATGTGATGAAAAGTTTGCCGCATGTGGGAATCGAATTCGAGTTTTTAAATCCACAGTCCGACATATTACTACTAAGACACCTACTCCAAAATAATTAGTGTTAATAAAAATGCGGCTATAAGATCCTCATTTTGATTCTCATTGTCGATAAATAATTTTCACTACATTAAAATTATATCTGTGTCTTCATATTCACAAATATCTTTGGCGGAAGCGAAGTGTGACTTTATGACTGGTAAAATATATCTAGATGATAACGATGCACGAAATATGCCTTGCTATCTAGACTTTCCTTTAAGGTGTCTTAATTGGGAAATTAAAAATTCAATTTGGAAGTTTCAAGGGGCACTTTCAGCCTCTCAGCATCAAATATGCTAAATGAGATCGCTATTACTATTTTTAAAATGCTAAGCGTTGACTCTGAGTCAAACATTGTCGGTAGTTTGCATTTAAAGTAAAGTAAAGGTTTAAATAAAGTGAGATTTAAAATGTTTGCACATTATCATGCTATTTTAAATGTATGAGACCTGAAACTACTTTTATATAAATGATAACACTTTTGTTATCGTAAAGAGTAATTTCTATTTGGTAAATTACGGCATTCGCAATATTAGTTGATAGGTGAAGACGGAGTATAAGAATTATATTTCAAACTTGTTATTTTGTTTGTTGCAACCGTGTTCTAGAGCCAGATATTACATGCATATTACTTGTTATACTATATAATCTGAGTACTTTTTTTTTAATAAAACAGCTTTAAATTAGGTCTGTGAAATTATTTATTTCTACGTTTCGGTATACTCAACGTGTACCTTTGCCAGGAACAAATAATAAATAACAAAACGTAACTATGAACAAGTAACTAAGTAAAAAGTAAATAAGAAATTACAATTTCTTGATCAACGGAAGTCCAGTTTTAATTAATTCACAACCATCTCAGTTGTTTATGTGGTTCTTGTTCTAGTAAATTTCAATAGCTTCTTTGATCAATCTATTATTCATATATTCAGGCCTGGCAACGGTTTTGGTGTCTTGAAATTTAATTTTGTGTAGAAATTGTATTGCATGCTAAATCATTGAAGATCTATCAGAGTAACTCAGTCGAATGGAGCACTTATGTTCACTAAGTCCTGTTGAAATTGTTCTTGTCGTTTTTCCAATGTAAACTTTACCGCGTTCCAGATGACTAAGACGAGCAAAATCTTTTGCACTCTTCAATACTTGCTGAAGTTTCTTGTGAAAAAGATACATTTTCTTCAAAAGGCAAGGACTTAAAGATGATAAAGATGAAACAAGTATCTCCAAATATAAAAAACTGTGAATTTAAAGGTCATTTTGTCAAACAGTTCGCTGGCCCTTTTCGGGTCAACTGCTATTAACATTAATTTCTGGTTCTGGAAGAAACATAACTTTCGACAACTGGTTTACATCTATTTTCTTGATACCGGAATTATTTGAAGAACTCAAGCTCGTTATTGTGGGACCGATTAAGAATACATGAGAACTATCAATATTTTAGATACAAGGAAAATAAGTTCATTTTACCATGTTTGGTTCCTACGATAGCGACATTTCATAGATATCCTATATTCTAAAAAAGAGAACAATCGCTCTTCTGATATTCATTATATATCATGTTAAAAAAAATAAGATTCTACGAGTGATGCGAAAAAAAAAAATATAATCACATTCACAATCTGACTGTAGACGTAGTAAATGATATGGACAGCAATTATATTTTGGAAAAAAAAAGTATCTCTCTAACTTTTTTCTATGCCCTATTGAACATTAGCGGTATTAACGCGGAAATAATTTAGGAAGCCAACAGTAGAACAAATATACTTCGATATAGATTTTTGAAATATACTGGTTATTGAACTATGCAAATAGTGTGTAAGATATTATTCCTCTGCCAAATTTGTCTGCTCCAGATTACGGCGTAGCAAAGAAACCAAAGTGTGTTATTCATGTATATCTATGTTATATCCCGGCTATGTACATTATATTTGCAGGAATTGTAAGTAAAAGAAAATGCTTTATTAATTTGTATTATTTTGTTTGATATTGATTTGTTTTATGCAATAAATACAGGGTGATTCTGCGAAAACGAACCCCCCTTAACTTTTTTATTAGAAAAATTTTCTTTATATGGAAGTTTTAGTATATTAACTATACTATTTTATGACACATATAGATATTTTTTATAAAGTCAGGTTTACATGATACGACTATCAACTTTTATTTATTAACTGAGAACCTAGAGTTATTTTATTAAAATAAAAACCGTAATTTTTTTCTCTCTTCAACGATGTATTACTTGTCATAAATGTATTTGAAAAAATTCAAGATAAATAAGATAATTTAGACATTTACAATTATTTTTATTCGGCCAGGTTAACGAATAATTGTACGAGTATTTTTTTCAAGATGACTATAATTGTTTCTGGTCGGTGAAACATAACATTTGTTTTTAGTTCCGTAAATTTTATAATATACGACTAAATGAAAAAATTAAAATAATATATTATGCATATTTGCTCTTGTATCTGTCAAATAAACTTCTAAAAGATATAAATTGACGTATAAACTAATAAAATATTAATAACAGTTGAAATAATTGCTTAATTAATATGCTGCTTTGCGGCTTTCATAAGTTGAAAGTTTTAATTTAGATGAATGTACCATGAAGCTTTTTACATTATAAATACATCCTAGTTGAGTCGAGCTGAGAACTACGATCGTATGTACTCCGCCAGCGTAAAGTAGCAAATTAACGCTATAAATTATAAACTACGTATAAACTCTGATATTTGCAGTACATCGCGCATATATTATTTATGACTATATGAAGAAAATGCAATGCTTTTGCCAACAGAATAGAATACAAGGACGCTTTTTAAAAAGTGTCTATATGTAATGAAAAGTATAATATTTGAAACAAAACCCAATATTAGTATTTTAGCTATGGAAAGAAAAATATTGAGAAGATGCACAAATACGTTTAAAAATAAATTTAGTTAATCAATCAGAGGGAGTTGAATATTTAAGGATATTGTTCCAAAGTCCATAATTTATCCCTCGCATGTTTACATAATCCTGCGAGCAAGTTTTTTCAAATTGAAACATCGATTTTCAATTAGGAAACTCATCAATATGCATCATTCAGTGTGAACGCGATCCTATCCGAGTGTATGAATTCAAAACTTAGTCATCAAAGTAAAATTAATATTTTTTAAAATTGCTCGACGTTAATTTTTAAATACCAACATGGATTAGCTTCTTATAATTTGCTATGGAGATAATTTTTTAATGCATTTTTTGCTCACTTTTACAGTTAAGTGTATACGATGTGCAAAAAATCTAGCAAAAAATTTTGTTTCAGAACGAATAAATTTTAAAGATAATTACCTTTCATAACTTTCAAAGTAAACAAATTAAATTTAATTTATAACCTCAGCCAAATTGAGGAAGATAATTTAGATATTCATTTTACATTTACGACTGTATGTACTAAAAGTAAAAATTTATTTGAGACGCCTAGAATTTTAAACTATAATTTTTTTGAATTATTTTTCCTGTATTATTTTCACAAACACTTTGAAATGGTTTTTTTAAATTACACCCAAATTTAATTATAAAGAAAAAAATTGGGATATTGAAATCTTTATCAATATTTTTCGTATATTTCGCCAATTGAAATTTAATTAGTATTTTTAAGTAAATACTTGACAACTAAAAAATTATATTGCTCCTAAATTAAATTCTAGCTATATCCCAATTTTTCTCTTTTTAATTCAATTAGTGAAAACTTAACTTAACTCGTCAAGTTTTTATGTTTATGAAAGAGTCTTAGGATCGAGGCTTTTATTTGAGTATATAAATATGTATGTATGTATTCAGCCTTTTGTGACACATAGCCAAGTGTTTACTTATATTTTTATTAAACCTTGTTACACCAAGTGTTGGACGACAATTAATTTTGTCTTTGTTGTTATTTAAATTGGTATTGCGTAGCTTTCCCTTTTTTTTTTGGTAGATGGCATGACCAGTTCCACAAAACTTCTCATGTCATCTTACTAGTTTGTTAGAGATCTTATTCTCTGCTGGCACAGTTCTTCGTCACCAGCTTCTTCACATGAACTTTGTTCTAGGTGAAGAAGTGAGTTATACCATACTGATGAGCTCTAATAAAAGCGAAACGCGTCTATGGTTACTAACTGAACTGTGCTGGCCAGCCTCTGACGATGCCCCTCATAAGGTGACTTGGAGGCTGAATTTTGTGAAACATAGCCAAGTGTTTACTTATATTTTTATTAAACCTTGTTTCACCAAGTGTTGGATGACAATTAATTTTGTCTTTTTTGTTATTTAAATTGCTATTGCGTAGCTTTCCCTTTTTTTCGGTAGATGGCATGACCAGTTCCACAAAACTTCTCATGTCATCTTACTAGTTTGTTAGAGATCTTATTCTCTGCTGGCACAGTTCTTCGTCACCAGCTTCTTCACATGAACTTTGTTCTAGGTGAAGAAGTAAGTTTTACCATACTGATGAGCTCTAATAAGAGCGAAACGCGTCTATGGTTACTAACTGAACTGTGCTGGCCAGCCTCTGACGATGTCCTCATAAGGTGACTTGGAGGCTGAATTTTGTGAAACATAGCCAAGTGTTTACTTATATTTTTATCAAATTAATTTATTTCCAAAGTAAGTAAAATTATAAGAATTTAATAATGTTTATTTATTTATTCATTCAAACAGGCAATCGCCCAATATTTACAATTTATGCGTACAGTACGACTTTACAAATTTAAATGGATTTTGCTAAATTAAGTAGTTTTTTTATGAAAGGAAATTCATTCTTTTTTTTTTAGATTAGAGAAATACAAATTAGTGACAATTTGTGACTTGTGACTATTTTAAGTAGAAACTGCACTATAAAAAGCTTACGAATACTTGAATAAAACCTTGAGCAAGCGATATAAATATAGCTATAAAATAAAACAAAGAAATTAACAAACCATGAACCTGTTCACACTGAGACTAAGTGAAACTTGATTATTTTTTTGATCTTGTGGTTACGTTGTAATAGAAGAATAATGTAATGTAATTGCTGTAAGATCGGCAGTGGCATTTACATATAAAAAGATTATTAATGTTATATTAGTAACTCTTTGTTAAAAAATGTAAAATTTAGTATAAAATATTTAGAGAAAAAAGTTCGGCATACATCCAATTAATATGAAAGAAAAATAAGTTATAAAGCATAAAAGCGTAAAAAATAAAATTCGCAAACGTCCACAACAGATAAACGTGTACTTTTTACGCTACATCGCTCTGTACTCGTATTTCTATTCGTGTTTATTGCCTACCAGGGATGATTTATTCACGAGGGAAAATACTAGAAATCGTCCCTACCACTTATTCTCTTCTTTGTTTGTTCTTCTTTCTTTCTGTTTCGTGTCGCTCGCATTCATCTGGTCTTTCAGCGGAAATAATATTTATTGCTGCAATTTATACAACAATGTTTGTAAAGAAGGATGAAATGTAATGCAAGTATTGGCATTATTTACCTACTTTACTGAATAATTCTTGTAACTAGGGTTATCAACATTTTAGAAGCACTCACCTAGAGATTACCAAACAAAATATCAAGAAACATAATATTTTATTTGAAAAATTCATATGACCTCTACTGGATTTAAATCCAGAACTTCATACTTGAGTCATAAATATTGTGCCAAGTGAATCATAGAAAGTAGTAAATATAATTTTATTTTTGGCAATCCTAATAATGATTATAAGAAATAATTCATTTAATACTTAACTTAATGGTTATATTTCGATATTTAATATTAATATCTTCAGCCAAAAATAAAATATAAAAAGAGCTACATAAAAAAGCTTACAATATTAAACCACTCTCAACAGTTATTTGTACACCAACTATATTAAATAAATAAATAAAAATAAATATATCATCACGCCTTTTACCCATTACTGGGTGTGTTACTCTGCCGTAGCAGATCTCGGTAAGTGATAAATTTCTTCGCGTGAAGTGCGGTTACCGGCCGTCAAATCACGGCCCCCATAGATGTTAATGGAAGGGGAGCTACAGGGGTGGATTTAATTTTGTGAAAATTGTTAGTCGACTATTGGGATCGAACCAGGGTTCTCAAGATCCACAGTGCGACTCGATACCATTGAGCCACCTACCCCATACCAACGTTGTTATCATCTTATCGCACCGGCATCACATCATCATTATGTAAGTGTGCTTGCTTAAAATATGTTTCTTATTATAATTCAACTGGATTGCGTTATTGTATATTAAATTTTTAGCCAAAGAATGTAAATTTCCTACCGAAATATAACGATTCAGAATTTTTATTAACATTATATATTTTTATAATGTTTTTTTCGTGTCAATTTTGAAGATAGAATTTGTCCCTTTGGAGAAATTAATGATATAACCTCAAGATGAAGGATTTGATCTAAATATTGTATTATTACTCTTTTGATTTAGTATTCTAGTTACTTGCACAGACACACCAATTTAATATGTTTAATATTAATTGTTTAACAGGACATACGCACAAATGTGTACCGTTATAAAAGGCACAAGTATGCGATTTTAATCTGTTAGGAGCTTATAAATTGATTATTGCTTATTCGGAGTGCAATACATTGCTTCTTTATACTTTCCTGTAAGTAATAATACTGCGCAGCCGTGAAAAAATAAAATAATAATTGATACTACATTATACATGAAAGGTTTGCTTAATTTGTTTTTAATTTTGGATTACAATTGTTTGTGTGTTATCATCGTTTAATAATAAAAAATCTGTTAGTCCCGCGTGATGGTCGCGCGGGTTGAGGGCCTGACTCACAACCATAAGGTCGTGGGTTCGGGTCCCGCCCGTGGCGACCATGCAAAGGACATATCGGCATATGACCTTAGTAGTTGGTCCGATATATATAAAAAAAAATCTGTTTTGACAAAGCATTTACATAAAGTTGTACACTAATTAGAGAAGTTTCTTTTTATTTTATATTAGCTTTTAATACTAGGATTGGATGTCGATAATATTTCAGAATGCCATTTTTAGTTTTATACTAATATGCCGTTTTGGTGAAAGTATTGAGTTTCACTAAAAAAATATATATACAGAATGATTCTGCGAAGACGAACCCCCGCCTTAACTTTTTTATTATAAGAAATAGAAAAAGTTTCTTCATATGGAAGTTTTAGTATATTAAATATACTATTTTATGACAAATATAGATATTTTTTATAAAGTCAGGTTTACATGATACGACTATCAACTTTTATTTTTCAAATGGGACCGTAGAATTATTTTATTAAAATAAAAACTGCCATTTTTTTCTCTTTTCAACGATGTATTACTTGTCATAAATGTATATGAAAAAATTCGAGATAAATAAGGTAATTGAGAACTGAGAAATTATTTTTATTCAATTAGGTGGTTTCTGCAAAATTAAACAAATTGTAACAAGGTAAAATTAATGACAACAATGCAAATATTTATTTGTTACTTGTTTCACGTGTTTTGTCATTCATTTTACTTTGTTACATTGTGTTTAATTTCGCATAGTCTCCTAGAATAGTCGAATAAAAATAATTTCTGATATGTCTCAATTATCTTATTTATCTCGATTTTTATCATTTAATGACAAGTAATACTTCGTTGAAAAGAGAAAAAAATGGCGGTTTTTATGTTAATAAAATAATTGTAGGTTTCCATTTCAAAAATAATAGTTGATAGTCGTATCATGTAAACCTGACTTTATAAAAAATTTCTATATGTGTCATAAAATAGTATATTTAATATACTAAAACTTCCATTTGAAGAAAATTTTTCTATTTCTTATAATAATAAAGTTAAGGGGGGGTTCGCCTTCGCAGAATCACCCTGTATATGCCGTTCCATTGTTTTAGTGATGTTTAATTCTGTGCATACGTCAAAGGCAAAAGCGTGTATTAAGGTTGAGTGTCTATTTTCTGTTCTTCATGTATTTTGGTTAAATATGATTATTTTCTTTTCATGGAGATTTGATACTTCACCCCGAACGCAAGTATTGCCAGTTTCTGTTCTGGTACCCTGTACCACAATTGGTATACATATCCTGTTATGCAACGTAAAAAATAAATAGAATTGTATTTACTAAAAAGTAGCAGTAATAGATAAAATGTGATCCATTACAGGGCTTGTTGATGATTGAATAATAAAATTAATAAAGTAATTTATTGCAATTCGTATTATATACGAGTACATGTACATGTTGAATATACATATAATAATGTATTTTTGAAGCAGTTGGTTTTGGCTTTCCGTTAATCAACAACGTTGTTAGCAACGGGACGACAGGGAGCCTTTTCAGTCTCAGATTCTTTCATTCTGTGCAATCAATCATTGTGGATGCGGTTGGATTAGTGTCAATAACGACTTATCCAGGGTAACGGCTCTCTTTACATATTATATTAATTGACATTCAGACTAAACTACATATAAAACCTTGTGACGGTTGGGCGAACGGCAATCTTATTTAAAATGATATATTTTTATTTACCAATTTGAATTTGTAGTTTGTGTTTAACTCAAATTTAAAGATTTAAGGTTATTAAGCACACTCACCCAGTGACACACCAGTAAATCGCTATTCTCGAGGCCAGATAGAAGCCCTGCATAAAATTCTTTGTTTTTCATCTGATTTTGAAGCGAGTTTTAATTAATTCGAGTATAATTTTTTTGAATTTACACTTTTTTGTAATTATCTAGTATACTATTTAATTGTAGTAATACTCATATTTTAAAAATCAAATTAGATTATAATTAAGTGTTATTTACATAGCACAGCGTCAATAAAAAGATAAATATGCTATACACCGTGAAGGATAATTATTTTTAAATTACACTGAAATAATGAACAAAATTCTAAGCATAATCCTTATTTTATAATTAATATTGATTAACTAAGAACTAAATTACAATAAATCAGAAATACAGAATCAACAAAAAATCAGGAACAAACGTTTACTTTCACTCAGTAAGTTAAAAAATAAAAGTCAAAATTCAAATTTACTGTTCATCAGTTGATGTGTCTTCAAAATGTTTGCAAATCAAGTCGCTCCAGCTCCCGGTAACAGTATTGTCAACTCAAGAAGTTATAGATAAACGTAAAAATTCAATATTACTGTTCAACAGTAGGCGTGTCTTCAAAATGTCAGCATAGGAGGCTCCAACACCTGGTAACAATATCATCAAATCATAGTAGCGATGGTGGTTCTGCGAGCAGATTTATATGAAGGCATGTAGCTGTTAGACTTATAAAATTGCTGTTAGATTAAGATAAAAATGTATAGTTTTAACAATTAAACCTATTCCTAAATGCAATAATCCCACTTCCTATAGTGACCTCAGACCCATAAGTATCCATCCTACTCTATCCAAAGTTCTAGAAAAATAGTACACAATCAGATTTCGGAATACATTAGTACAAATAAAATATTGTCCGATATTCAATCTGGCTTCAGGTCAGGATTTAGCACTACAACTGCACTTACTAAAATCACTGACGACATCTAGCAGTACCTAGATAATAAAAAAATATGGTATATTTGATTCGCCTAGATTCAGTCGTGCATTTGACAGTTTCTCGTGACTTTCTAATTGCTAAATTAAAATATATTGGTAGAATTATTTTAGTAACCGATTACAGAAAGTTATGAGCGTATTATGTCCTCAAAAATATCTGACTGCATGAAAATTTTGAGGGGCGTAGCTCAAGGATCAATTTGTGGACAACTATTATTTTCTTTATATACTTTTGTCATTTATAAATGTGTTTCTGAATGTACGATACGCAAATGTATTTGCCGTTTGCTCCATGTGATCATTTAGAAGCTTCAACACTTATTAATAACGACTTAAATAATATAGAGATTTATGCTAAAAATAATTGTTTAACTTTGAATGAAAGCAAGTCTGCAGTCATGCTATTTGGTAACAAACAATTCCGCCAACATCTAATTGTGAATGATTTTATTAATATTGGTATGAATGGCACTAAACTAAATATCGCTCATTCACACAAAAACTTGAAATTAACTACAGATCCTGAACTTTGAAAAACCTATATATGAACTGTTTCGTTCAATCTACAAAAAATAAGTTGATATTAACCGATTCCCTTGTACTCTCTATATTCAACTACTGTGATACAATTTACGGCCCTTGTCTGATATTACGTGATGTTAAAAGAATACAATACAGGTGTGTAAGGTTTGCATTAAACCTGCGAAGATCTGAGTCTGTAACTCATTCCATTCCTAAAATAGGTAGGCTCTACATGCGTCAAGGTCGATAATATCATTTTGCTTGTCTAGTACATCGTATTATGTCCTCAAAAATACCTTTATATTTATCTACTAAGATATAATATCGGACTGTACTTCATAATCGACATCTTCCCCGGGCGGCAAAATTATGAACACAGTTCAAATATTTTAAACTAATTTCAAACCTGTAATCTGTAATATGTAACAAAAAGTTCTTAAGTAACTACTTGGCACAGTACATGGCCTGTGTTTCAAAATCGCGTGTGTGTCAGTCAGTATACTGACTATCTGTGGGCAGTACAGTTTACTGTACCTATACGCGTGGTCCGTCTTCTTTCCCTATGACCGCCTTCGTCTCTCCGCATCCCTAGACGATAGATAGTCTAATATGCACCATGCACTAGACACTGCGCTCGGCAATTTTATAACCTACAGGGTTAAGAATTAAGAATATCATTTATCATTAAACATTAAACGTTTAACAATTAATATACAGGTTGTTTTTTTATGGGACATCGCGATTATTTTATTTATTATAGTCATATTACAACATGTTATTTGGGAAGTATGTTCATATCTGAGGGGTACACTAGACTATGTAGTAAAATATTTTTTAAAACCAATGGTTTTCAAGTTATGGCACAAAATTCTATTTTCTGAAATAGCATGATACATACATATTATAGGACTATTCGATAGCATATTTTTTTCTGAATTTAACCATGTAAAAAATTATACTTATATATTTAAAAAAATTTAGAAAAATGCAATTGAAATTTACATCTACTTTAAAAATTATTTATGAGCAACACCTCCAAGAGGGCTACCCATATATAAGAACAGCTCTGCAATTATTCCTTACTCTTCCAGTTATTTGTGTATTAAGAGCGTAAAGTGATTCTTTGTTACTCGAACACGGTAATTGCAGCGCGAGCCGAATGCGAGAGCTGCAATAGTGTAAGAGGAACAAAGACACTTTACGCTCGTGATACATACATAATTTTTTCTATGATTGCATCTTAAAATTATTAAAAAACGCATCCGTACTGAAAATAAATTCGTTCTGTTAACTGCCAATATGACAAGTTTCTGTTTTATTTGTATTCCTGGTAACTATTGAAATAAGCGCGCATTTAATATCTTTTTCGCGCGTTGCCATTGGAAACGCGCGCATTTAACGTTTTTTTCGCGCGTTGCCATTGGAGACGCGCAAAAAAGATATTTTTCGATTGTTCCACAGAAAACGTCAACTTTTCGATGATAAATGAGAGCGTAATTGTCAACTTTTCATAGTAATCGTAGAAAAAATTATTTAAGAAGCACAATGAAACAACAGCGATTCATCAATTTAAGTCCCATATCAATTGAACATCAAAGAGCGTCACCAATCTCATTTGACGAAATAATCAAAACTTTTGCAGCCAAAAAATCAAGAAAAGTCAAATTTATATAATAGTGTTATGTATAATATTTTCCTGTGGTATAATAATTTTTTTTTACATGAATTGTTTCGTTCTCATTTACAAATAAACCGTACTTATTAACTTCAATTCCATCATAATGGTATATAACAGCCCAAATATTTTTAAATAGGACTAAAAGTTATTTGCAAATTACTGGAGTTGTGTGGGGCATGGGGAGCGGCAAAATTAGGTCTTGCCCCTCCTGGAAAAATGTGTAGTTGCGGCCCTGCATGTACCATATCAAAGAGTAAATTTAGATCATCGAACTCGTGCAGAAAAAAAAGAGATATAATACCTTATTATGTTGGACTAATACCAATAAGACATAACTTAAAAAGATTAACTTTCTCTCTTTCTCTTCATACACTCACACACACACACACACAATTTAATAATTTTTTACAAAAACATGCCAGTGGATATAGTGCCTAATATTCATTCAGACATCAATAGAAATAAATATGAGGATGAAGCATAAAACTTAAGTAATGTAATCACATATTTTTTTATGCTTTTACTAAATTTATTTTCTTACAAAAATATGTATTATTTTTTGTATAACAAAATAATATTTTTTCGGTATCTTCCACTTATTTAACCATGAGAAAAAAGTATTAAAAATTGTTCGATCAAAAGTCATAAGTCTATAAAATTTATAAAAATTTTGGGCTAAAAATGTTTAAATTTTAACACGAAAATCTACATATTATCTGATACATTCCAATGAACGAGCCCGGAAACCGGTTGAACCTCGGTTAGACTCAAATGAGAAAGGGACAAGTCGTTAAAAAAAGTAAAACAATGGGCGTCAGTCAGCCTGAGCTTCTAATTGTTAAACATGACTAATTGACTGTCAAGCAACGGGATAAGAACGTGGAAAGGTGCACGAAACAATGAGTTTTAATACATATCCTAGAGGTTACAAAGAAATTGACGGGCTAAATTGATAAAAGAAATTGAGCTTACACTACAGTCAATAATAACTTAAATTAAATAAAGTGTAGAATCCAATCAAGAGTGTTTAAATTAAATACGTAAAATAAAAATCCAGTAGTCGGCCGCTATATTCCAGGATAGTGATTAGGACTGCGGCGAAATCTAAATCCTTAGGTGATAAAATAGCGCTACAACTACGCACGGTACCGTCGATCGCGTTACGAACACAAGATGAAAGTGCAAACGCAGGTCCTACAAACTATCGCAATTCACGAACTACCATGGCCAAGTTATTTGACTGGCGCTAATATTAAACAAATAAATAACTTTTTGCCAATACAAAGTTTGGTTTAGCTGTGCTACATTACACGCCGTAGTTGACAGGGCGCCGATTCAGCTGGGCTGAATAAACTTTATTCGTGATAGTCGTGCTTCTCCAAATTCCAGTAAATGTAATTAACTTTACCGGTTTCAGGATATTAAACCTATGTCTATATGCACAAAAGTAGGCTGGTAAGTAAGTTATAATTGTATTCTGTACGGTAATATTACCATACTGACTTGTCAAAACAGTCAAGAAAATGAAAATAAAACATAATAGTATTAAATATTATTAATACAAACGGAACTCAAAACAACAATAATACAAAGATTACTTACTTATATATATATATATATATATATATATACCGGGTGTAACACGAGAAGTGAAACATAGGCGTTTAACATTGCAAATCAGTTTTTCCGTGCGCATTGCTTCCCTAATTATTTTAGGAAAAACTGCTTCAAATAAATGTTGTAAAGAATAAAATTCTACATCCGAATCAATAAACAAAATTCATTTTGACTACTTCATAACTGCAGAAATTAAATTTGAAAATTCACATAATTTCAATATAATAGTAATAGCCATGGAATTAAAAACAAGAGATGAACAAATTCGTAACGTTTTATACGGCAATGTCAGAATAAATTGTCAAAATCATTTTTACGTACTAAATATTTGTTTTCTAAATAAAAATGTAATATTAATAAGGCAAAATATTTTTTAGATTTATTATTTAAGAATAATAAAATAATAAACTCGATAAAATATTTAAGGTAGGTTGTTATTTAACAAATTAATTAATGTAACACAAATTAAATTCAATAAAAACATCAACAAACTTAATATTCTTAAATTGTTAAATTAGATGTTTAAATAGTCCACCGTTTTGAGCTAAACAATAACCTAATTTGTTGTAGAAGCTTTCTCGAGCATTCCTTAATTGTCGATTATTTATTTTCTGGCATTCTTGTAATATAGCATTTTTAGGTTCTTCTAAATTCTGGTATATTTTTTTATAAACATAAGATTTTAAATGGCCCCATAAAAAAAATCGCACGGATTTAAATCTGGCGACCGTGCTGGCCAGTTAACTGGTCCATTTCGTCCTATCCAGCTTTCAGGAAATACATGGTTTAGATATTCCACAACATCTCTAGTGCTATGTGCAGGGCAGCCATCATGCTGGAACCACACATTTTCTTTGTTTGTTTCAACAATTTGTGGTCCAACAGAATTAATTAATAAATTCAAATATGATGCTAAATTTATTAGTTGAATGAAGAATGGGCCAATGATTTTATCACCAAAAATTCCTGCCCACACATTGACAGAATGACGATATTGTGTCGTCGATTCTACAATATTATGTGGATTATTTTGTGACCAGTACCGATAATTATGACAGTTTGGTTCGCCATTCATGGTAAATGTGCATTTATCTGTGAATAAAATACTATTTAAAAATTCTCTATTACAATTTGATTTCTCCATCATTATTTCACAGAATGAGGCACGCAGTTCAAAATCTCGTTCCAAAATATTTTGGTGGTTTTGAAATTTAAAAGGAATGTATTTATGTTTTTTGAGAATTCTATGCACTGTCATAAAATTTATATTTAGTACTCTGGAAATTTCCCGCACACTCATTGTTGGCTCCAGTTCTATTAAAGCAGGAAAATTTTCTTCATTGTTATAAATTCTTTCATTTATTTCTTTCTTGATATTTAGTGTTCCTGTCTTTTCAAACTATACTATAAACCTCTGAATAGTTGCCGTACTTTGATAATAATAAACCCTAATATTGATAATATCACAGTTTGTCAAAATAAATACTAATAATTTGACGTATAAGACGTTACGCATTTGTTCATCTCTTGTTTTTAATTCCATGGCTATTACTATTAAATTGAAATTACGTGAAATTTTAAATTTAAATTCTACAGTTATGAAGTAGTCAAAATGAATTTTGTTTATTGATTCGGATGTAGAATTTTATGCTTTACAACATTTATTTGAAACATTTTTTCCTAAAATAATTAGGGAAGCAATGCGCATGGAAAAACTGATTTGCCATGTTAAACGCCTATGTTTCACTTTTCGTGTTACACCCGGTATATATATATATATATATATATATATATATATATATATAAGTAACGTAAACGTGATTTACGGTTACAATAAAAAATTATTTATTATTTGACAACGAAAGATTACATTAGATTTTTCATACAAGTTGATACTTCAATCTCTCAACAGTAACTGACTTACAAAATGTGAATACAGAGTACAGGTTGTGCTTAAAGTGCTTATGCACACATAGTATAATATAACATATTGTGGGGAAAGAGAGTGGTGACTGTGCCTGGAATGTGCAGCGGTCGGCGGTTCTCATGGGAACGGGTGCTCTAACTTATATATATATATATATATATATACGCACACACGCCAACACACACCATCATATATATATATATATATATATATATATATATATATATATATATATATATATATATATATATATATATATATATATCTATATATATATATATATATATTGTGACGATGTGTGCTAGTCACAATACTTATTTAGATCACGACCGCGGAAACACCGATATCCCGCGAACGCAACCACCGGGAGACGCGAATTTTCAACTCCGAGTTTCTGAGTAAGACACTCATCGAAAAATCGCTGAATAAACTGGATCGCGGACCGAGCAGTCTAGTTTTCGTTTATAACCAATCCCTATATGCTAACATAGGACGGACAAACTTTGACACCCTAGGACCCGTTTAATTAGTAAAAACAGTATATAAACCGCGCTGCCGAGACGGCAAAGACAGTCAGATTTCATCTTTGAATATATCGACATCTCCGCTACCGTCTTCCAGTTACCAGGCTTCACCGACTTCTAGGTAAGAAAAGCACTCCTGTTTATTTACCGTACCGTACTGTGCTTCCTCGAGGTCTCGTGACACTTTCCGTTTTTGGAACTCTTGTGCGATCACCGAACCACTCACATTGGCGTCTGTCGTGAGTAATCCGAGACGTTACTGTGGGCCGTTTGCGTTACAAGTCGGAGTTCACACCGTAATTTCGCGATTTCGTCTCGTGCCACCTTCCGTTTAAGAACTCTTGTGCGATCACCGAACAAATCACTTTGGCGTCTGTCGTCAGTAATCCGAGACGTTACAGTGAGACGTTTTTCGTGCACGGCCGGAGTTCACACCGTAACTTCGCGATTTCGTCTCGTGCCACCTTCCGTTTAGGAACTCTTGTGCGACCACCGAACAAATCACTTTGGCGTCTGTCGTGAGTAATCCGAGACGTTACGCTGAGGAGTTTTGCGTGTACGGCCGGAGTTCACCACGCCGAATTCCGCGAGACGCGTCGCTTCCCTTCTGACACACCAGCCGTCGTCCAGGAAACCCCGCCGTTGCGTCGATTTTTCGGAAAAGCTAAAAACCACTCATTACGAGTTGACTAGCCGCTATTACGGGAACCCCACCGCCGCGACGCCCGGCGTCGATTTTTGGAATAACCGCGATTTCACCGTTTTCTGTGGGACCCGACCGTCGCTCCGGACGTACCGGCGCCCCGACCCTGAGCGTCGATTTCTTGAAAGCCCGTGGATTTACGTCACACGATCCCCTCAGCACCTCCGCCTGCCATTTCCGGCATTTTTGGCGTCCCGACGCCAGGCGTCGTTTTACCAAAAACGTCGCCTCTGTATTCCCCGATCCCTTCCCGGTATATCCTACACCTCCTGACAATCAACGACATTTCTGTAGTGACATCAGTGCTTAATAAAGACCCAATTCATCATTTTTCACCAATTTTGTGTTTCTTTCTGAAAACCCTATCATCTCCGAAACCGCTATCCGACCGAGCAACCTCACGTCAACATTTTGCCGACGACCCCCTGGGGGTGTGACGGGGGTCCACTTTGAAATCTTAAATGAAAATTATGACAATAATTATTTTTCTGATTACAGCGCCATCTATCACGAATCAGAAAAAAAGTTTCATACAAAACCTACAAAACTAAGTAGGTTTTGTATGAAGCCGTACTATGCGAATGTACAATAAAAAAATAGGGGTTTCCATTTAAGATTGCAAAGTGATTTTGATCATACAATTTAATTGAAAAGAGCAACAATAACGCCTACATAACATAAGTTTAATTTAATTAGAAGTTAAAATTAGTAACTAGTATTTCCTCCTGTACTTTTAATTACAACTTGCATCCTTCTGGGCATATATCGTAGAAGATTTTAAATGGTTTCTTTTAAAATGCGGTTCCATTACTTCTGAGCTGCGATTCTTAATTCTTCAATTGAGTTAGGGGTTGAACTTCGAGCCTGTATATGGCGTTTGAAGATGTCTTTTGATACTCTATGGGATTTACATCGGGACTCAATGGTAGTCAATCTAGCGACACCATCCCGGCGTCTCCAAGGTACTGGAGTACTTTTCCAGCCACATGTACACGGGTATTATCATGCATTAAAACAAATCTATCGTAACCAATAAAGCCGCCATATGATAAAATGTTCTTGAATAATGTTGCAGATATATCAATCAGCATT
Source organism: Pterostichus niger (assembly GCA_947425015.1). Taxonomy (NCBI): domain Eukaryota; kingdom Metazoa; phylum Arthropoda; class Insecta; order Coleoptera; family Carabidae; genus Pterostichus; species Pterostichus niger. The sequence goes on along the minus strand of OX380337.1, from coordinate 25,791,991 downwards.
TATCCTCAAATTTACCTCAGCGAACTCTGTAAGACTGATGTCACCCCATAGCATAATGGCGCTCTCGCTGAAACTACCGTTTTGTGTAAAATTACATTTAGCATATAGTTCCCCAACTCTTCTATACACTCTATCTCGTCCATCTGGCTTCTACAGTTGTATCCTTGTTTCGTCGGTGAAAAGAACTTTGCTCCATAGTTCTTCATCCCAATCAGCATAAGCTCGTGCAAATTATAGGCGGCTAGTTCTATGATGTAGGCGAAGCTGGGAGTCTTTGACTGCGTTTTGAATTTAAATCAATTTATTTTAGTATTCTTCTTACTGTTTTTGCGCTTACATTGACTTGTCTTGCATTCAATAATTTATCTTTTAGTTGGGGAAACATAAACGTACGATTACTGAAAGATTTAATTTGGGAATAACGGTCATCCTTTTGCGTTGTACATCTATTACGTACTTGTCCAAGTCGCCTTCTATATTCTCCAGTCTTCTCGTATCGCTTTACTATGCGAGAAACAGTCGATTCATGTATACGCAGCATTTTTATAATATCTTCTTACCTGCGACCCTCATTATTTAAAGTAACAATTTTAACAGCAACTAACTCATTCAAATGTGCCATATTACTACAGAACCTGCATATAATGCACTAAAAATGTCATTCGGATAATGTAAAACTAAAGGTCAGTTATAATGAATCAACAAAGTATACTTTTAAAAATTATTAGATGACTGCACGTTTGTAACATTGCGCTAATTCATTTATAAATAATAAATCTAAGCATTTATAGATGTATATCTCCGACCAGTATACGCAGAACACTTCAACAGAAGACATTGGGTAATAAAAATAAATAAATATAAAAGAAAATTAATGATTAATTTTAAATGCAATATTTTTATCCGCCAGTGTATTATTTGTACAGTCTTTCAAATTAAAGATCATCACGTTATGACGTTTAAATTAAAAATTTATATATTTATAAATATGATACAAAACAATGGCGATAAATAAAAAAAACACAGACTTACTTGATCACCTTCTAAAATAATGACAATGACGCTAGAATAATGAGAGACGTTACTGCAAACCAAAAAAGTTTCCAACGTTTCTGAAATACTTCAGAACCCAAAAAGAAAAGAAAAGAAACTGTCTGGGAATCCACTTGTAGCAAAAATGAATACTGTGGTGGTCCACTGGGAGGACGATGATACTACCAGTGGGCTGCTCAAGCAAGTTAAAAAAACTGTATCCCGGAGGGAGAGCACTCTTAGAAAAACAGAAAAGACGACTGTAGCTTCTTTACGTTGGACTTCTAATCTAAAAATGGAGGACGAGGAAGAAAAAGACCAAAGTAAGTAGATATATAACAATAAAAATACTAAACCAACTATGGGTGAAAAGAGACAATGGGAGAAGATATATAATGCGGTCGATTGACTGAAACGAAATAATGGTACAACGAAAGTATTAGCAACTGTCTCAACAAAGGGTGGAAGTAGGGTGGAAGTAAATTACAACGGTACCTACTGCATGAACACGAATAAATGCACTACTACATAAGTGGGTCACCTAACTTCATACAACCGGTCAAAAATAAGCCCAATAACCAAAACATAAGCCATAAATACCTTAAGAAAACGTGGGCGGTAGTAGTCCAAGCAGATGAGAGATCATATGATGATCTAGTAAAAAACGTAAGAACTATGACCACAGAAATCAAGGTCAAGGGATATATTGACAATGAGGAAGACCGAGAAAGGATATCTGTTGATGATACACAAAAAGGGAGATGAGACTTCACAGAAACTGGAAGATACAATAAAGGATAATATCACTGAAGTCAAGGTACTAAAAAAGAAAACATTTATAAGTACAATCCACCTAAGCGAGATAGACAGCTGTACCACGAAGACAGAAATTGAGACAGCTATAAGAAAAGACACGGAATGAACAAAAGAAGTTGAGAGGATTAGCTTAACACCCAGCTATCAGGAGACACAAAACGCTATGATAGAAGCTCCACAATAACTCGCCATGTTTTAAAAGAAAGAAAGTTTATGTAGCTGCTTCATAAGAAAAAGAATGAGTCTAACAAAGTGTTTTAACTGCTTAGACTTTGGGCATGTAGCAAGTAGAAAAATACAAGAACACCGCCAGATAAAGAAGGACATAGGGTGAACAGCAATCTGGCCCGTATTCAGAGGCATAAACAGAGAAGAAGTTATCAAAGAGATGCAGCGTCCTTACTTTAACCAATTTTAATGGAAGTTCCCATATTGATCTGATCATCTGTAATGATAGCATAGCTTGACGGTCAACATGGTGGAGGATATCAGAAGATGAGATCATGAGTCCCCATGCTTATATGAAGTATGAGTTCGCTAGCGATTTTAATGTACCAAAAACGGAAACCCAGACACTGGGACGGAACAGAGAGAATTTTCAAAAAATAATTGTTGACACGAATCTTATTGCTGGCACCACACCGTTTATACCGGAAGAATTGGTAGAAATGCTGCAGGTAATTTTCTATACGTGTATGAGGATAAATCAACCAATTATTGAGAAGAAATCAGTATACGGCTGGACGCGTGAAATATAGATTTTTAGGAAACAATGTACAAAGAAACGAAGAAGAACAAGGGCTAATAAGAAACGAAATCTGCCTTCGGAAAGTAAGCTGGAACTCCAGGCAGATTATTATACAGCCAAAATAGGCCTCAGGCTGGCAATAATTCGAAAAAAAAACAGATCAAGAAAGATTAATGAAGCAGAAGATTATATTTGGGGAGACGCATTTAAAGTTGTTATTTGGAGACTGCGACGTGGCGAAAAAGAAAACTCGGATAACCAAACAAGAGCCAAGACTCTAATTGCGTTATTCCTGGAGTGTCAAATCCAAACTAACAGAATACCAAAATATATACTTCCAGGAGATCCATTTCAGGAGGAAGTATTAACCACCGCGGTAGGGAAGATGAGACTGGGAAAAGCCTTTGGCCTGGACCCTTCGAAAGTCGTAAGAATAGCGGTAGCAACAAAGCCAAACATTTTATAATAACTTAGTAGAGAGGGAAATTTCCGGAACTTTGGATATAGCCAAAGTAGTACTAATAAAGAAACAAGGAAAGACTAATCCGCTGCCTTGCTCGTACTGACCACTGTGTCTATTAGATGGGGCGGGTAAATTGTACGAGGCACTAATCGAAAATAGATTTAAAAAATTCCTAGAATAGGAAGAGAAACTAACAAGTAATCAGTACGGCTTTATAAGGAAAAGGTCCACAATAATGGCAGTTCCATAAGTGAGTGACTATGCAATAAAAGAGATGAAGAAGACTACCAAAACTAGGAACTACAGCTATTTTATAGCCCTGGACATACGTATTGCATTTCACATGATCCCTTGGCAACAAATTATCAATGCATTAATAGAGATTAAACTCCCGGGTATATAACACAAGTTGCACCTAAACAATAGGAATATAAAGGATGGAAGTATAAACTACGATATCATGCAAGGATCTATTTTGGATCCAACTTTGTGGAACGTTTTTTTAAAAAAGACTGCTAAAAGAAACTTTCCCAGATTAAACAGTTAAGGGAAATGGCGTTCATGGTCAGGGCTAGATCAGAAGTAGAACTTATGTTAAAAGGGAATTAATCCATTACAATAATTAATAAATAAATGGATGAAGAACAACGGAATGACTGACGGCGGCAAAAATAAAAGCATTGATGATATGTGAAAGACAGAAGTACGGAAAGAATCCATCAATGCAGACGGAGTTACCATTGTACCAGGGGATAATCTTAAGTATTTACCTACCCTTACCAAACACACTGAATATTGCTTGGTTAAATGTAATAGAGCACTATCTATAATGAAGAGACTAGTACCAAGAGTACGCCATCACTGGACTTGATGAGTCACGGCGAATGTTATGCGGAATATCTATTAACATAATTAATACCAACACAGTCGAACATATGTTCGAGTGTGAAGAATGGGATGGAACACGGGAAAAATTAAGAATGGAAATAAAATTAATGATAGCACCACAAATTATGGTTAAACTAATATTACAAACTCCAGAGGTAAGGAACTCGCAGCGGTTACAGAAATAATAGCATCCAAAGGACAGAAAGAAAAATTAGGACAACTTGGCGCTCCTGAAGAATGGAATTCCGATTTTGGGAGCGACAAGGGCCTAAAAGGGAGGAAGTTTTTAATGAGTAAAAATCACATACTACCTAGGACACCGAAAGACCCAGGTGTGTCTTTATGAACATTCCCCCTACCCTCGTTAAAAAAAATGTTAGATTAAAGTAGATTAGCTCTGGTTAGGTTAAGTAAGATATGCGTAAATGTCATTAATATATATATATATATATATATATATATATATATATATATATATATATATATATATATATATAGGAAGTCAATTAATTCGACAGAAGGTAAAATTTTATTCGGTCTAAAGATATATCGTCGTTATTGTATTTTAAGATATTCACCCAACTTATATATCCTATAATATAATAATACTTTATTTGGCAAAAGTTCAGTTGAAGCTATTCTTCCACTTAATTACACAAGATATACAATATAACAGTGTTGCAAACATACTTCTTAAAATTGTATTTAGAGTTCAATTACCTATAAGTTTGTTGCTGTTGCTCACCACCCCGTATGAGCTTTCAATTTGAACCCTTACTATAACACCTTCCTTGAACAATTCTAGTATAATTTTATGGGACAATACCCCATCGGAGTTGTTGTGACAAACGTGCTCCCTTCTAAGGGTCTGATAAATTAATTTTAAAAAATGCAAGCAAGCTATTATAAAAAAATTTGATATGGGCACCACATGACTTCCTTGTACGCATATTAAACTATAGTTTTTTTTAATTGCACCTATTTGACATTAAATCTTATTTTTTTCTGATTTTTTGTTCTAAGCCATAGCAAACTTAATTAAAAAAAATCAAAAAATATATAATTTTTAAATTTACATATCTCGCTTATACAACAGGTTAATTTAATGATTCTTAATGTGCTACATGCAGAATTTAACTCTCTAAAACTTTTATGTGCAGCATTTATTTCTAAAATCTAAATAAAACCATTATGTTCAAGAAAATCTATTAGCAGCTTCATGTAATGTGTCACTTCCGGCTCGTATATAGTAGTCTTATATACCAAATTTGAAAAGTTTTGGATTATATTTTAATATAGTTTTTCATTAACATCTATTATAAACTTCAAGTGAAGTACCACTTCCGGAAGTTATATAATGACCAACAAGGGAGATGCACAACTAGATGTTATAACAGTCCTAAATTTCAACATTTCAAGTTTCTACGGCTTACCGTTTTTGAGTTATGCGAGATACATACGTACGTACAGACGTCACGACGAAATTGGTAAAAATGGATTCAGGGATGGCCTAAATGCGTATTTCCGCTGAAATCTGAGAACCGCAAATTTTCGCGATTACAATACTGTACACTGTACCAAACAAATGTCAAACTCTTTTACAATATGTCAAATATTCAGTTCATTTGTTTAATTTTCCAACGCAATTTACAAAAAATTTTAATAAATTTTGAATATCATTTAATTAATATCTCGTGAACTATTTATGTAACAACTTTTAGGAAGCGTTTTTAACTTCTGAACAATTTTTGTATTTACGCTTTTGCTCTAAAGTGAATAGGTAAAGAGATACAGCAATATTTAAAAAATAACATTGAAATCCCTATACGCCACATTTCAATTCTACACCCTGTATATATATATATATATATATATATATATATATATAAAACAAAAATAAAATGGTTTTGTGTAAAATTGACAGCATATAAAAACATTTACTTGTTGACGGAAGGTAAGCCTAGTAACGGGATAATATGGCGAGAAACAAGAATTTATGGGTATAAATTAGAATAGTTGTTGTATAGAAACGGACAGCTGAGTGTCAAAAAAAATATAATTAGATCCCAACAGCGTAGCTGGAAAAATGTAAGTGTAATTTTTTATACGAGTTGCCGTTTCTACACAGGAATTAAGAGGAATTTTACCAAATGAATTATTGACTCGTGTTATATTTGGTTGATTTTTTCCTGAATTCACTTTTTAGTTATTGTTTAAATTACATAATTCTCAATATCATCAAATGGTTAATATATGGTGCAGAGATTTTATCAAAATTTTATAGCTGCAAAATCATCATCTTGGTGCAAATGAAGCTTTCTAATTGGCTTATTATGTAAGAAGGAAATAATCATTATAAAAATGTACTTATTAATTTAAGTTTCAAGCGTATTTCATTAAGACTGATTGAGAATAGGCCGAGGGATTTTTTTTTAAATAAATAAAAAAATAAAATAAAAGTTTAAATTTTAAAATGTTACAATATGTGGACATCTCATTTTGAAACAAATCTATGAAATATAAATGAACTTTTCTTAGTTTGCTGACAAGGGATGCCAAATATTGCTCAAAAATGAATAAGCTTTATTCATATTTTTTCTAGTAATACGAGTTTTTTATGATATTTTTTGTAGTCACTTCGGTTTTATACTCGCAAAAGAATATTGTTATATACTCGTATAGAAAACAAACACTGGAATGTGCTACAAAAACAATAACAAAAATATACATATAGTGACATATCCCTACTATCTAAACTTCGAAATGGAACTTACTGCTGCAAAATGAAATATTACGGAAACTTTTCACACAAATCACAGGACGGCACTGCGTTAATTTTCATACATGTTACCTATCTTCTTGTATTAAACTAAAATAAAATATGAGTATTACGTACGATGAAACATTTAAACTTTATTACAACACATAAAAAAAATTAATTTAACATGACCTTACAGAAAGATGATGTTCAATTAATCAACATTAAAATGGACGTATACTGATGTAATATTTTTTAATAAAGTAAACGGTTTTAATTTCGCTAGGAGACATAATTAAAAATAGTGACCTTAATTAGGAATAATGGGTGCGTATTAAACTTTATTACTTTTAGAATATTATACGATCAGCAATCTTGACAGTTTTATTTTTAAAGCAATAAATAGATATCACTGATTTTACACAATAGAGACATTTTACAGAAATTTAAATTTATATAAACAATATTGTATATTTTTAAAGTTAAATTTTTATGACAGAAAAATTCGGATGACGCCTGGATTCGAACCAGGTCGAAGTCATATGTTAAAATATTGTATATTCTAATCTAATAAAAAATCTATTAAATTATTTTAAAATATGTTTTTGATTCGCTACACACAATATTAATTCAATTAGTAAATTAACACAAATAATAGAAATTATGATTTTATGGTATAGAACGATGTTACATTCTTCGCCAGTTTACTGCTTTTATTAACCTTTGAGCACGGCAAACCATCCAATCCCTAGGTTCAGCAGTCATCGAAGCATCATTTCGAAATGCCTTGTGGCGGGCTCTTTTATGTTTTCACGCTTGGAGTTGTGACTTAAGGATTGCGAGATTTCACCTGAAAAATTAGAATTCGTCGTGAGAAAGAAAAAATCTTATGTGGACGCCACATGACTTCCTTGTACGCGTATTAAACTATAGATATTTTTGTAATTGCACATATCTGACATTAAATTTTTATTTTTTGCTTATTTTTTGTTCTAATCCATAGTAAACCTAATTAAATATATATATATATAATTTTTAAATTTCCATATCTCGCTTATACAAAAGGCTAATTAAATCATTCTTAATGTTCTAGACGCAGAATGTAATTCTCTAAAACTTTTATTTAGAGCATTTATTTCTAAAATCAGAATAATACCATTTTTTTTCAAGAAAAACTGTAGCAGCTTCATGTTATGTATCACTTCCAGTTAGTCCCTTTTAACCAAAATCTATTATGTTATTTCCATTGATATAGTAGTTTTATATACCAAATTTGAAAATTTTTGGATTATATTTTGATATAGTTTTTCATTAATATATATTATAGGCTTCAAGTAAAGTACCACTTCCGGAAGTTATATAATGACCAAAAAGGGAGGTGCACTACTAGATGTTATAACAGGCCTAAATAAAAAATTTAGATTTTCTACGGCTTACCGTTGTTGAGTTATGCGAGATACATACGTATGTACATACATACGTACAGACGGCACGACGAAATTAGTCAAAATGGATTCAGGGAGGGCCAAAATGCGTATTTCCGCTGAAATCTGAGAACCGAAAATTTTCGCGATTACAATACTTTCTTTACTTTGTACGACGAAGTAAAAACGGTCAATTTGTTGAGTAAAGTGCGTGAGGTCGGTACGTTAACTTGGTTTTGGGAATATATAGTTTACTTATCAGATTATAATCGGGATTTAATCAGTTTCGCAACGTTCTACGAATTTGGAATTCATCGGAGTAATCCGGATCAAGTCGATCCACACAATTTTACATACTTGAAGCCGATCAACATCTTCCATTCAACTCATTTTTATTCTACTTCTATTCTATGTTATTTTTATTCTACGGTTACGTGGAACCGTATTTTATTGTATCGTCTACTTGGCACACTTGGAGGTGACTTATGATCACAGTGACAACATTATTCTGGGAGATTCGAGAAACAGTGGCCAAATTCAATACCGCCGCCACAGGTGTTTGTCAGCAGCGTGACTTCATTCCACTGCGCACGCGCCGGATTCGCTATCACCGGACGCCATCTGACAGCGATCGAAAAACCATCACAAGCTAAGCATTATTTTAATTATTTTTGATTTCGTACCTACAGTTCCAAGCGAGGTTCGTTTATGTTCTGTAATATTTAGTCACATGTTAGTATATTTAATACTTACCGTTCTACGGTTAACTTGATCATCGACGACTTAATCTTAAGAATTAATTAGACTGTTATTGACAGCGTCGCGTCTGGTGTTGTGCCATAACGTGGTCCGCGAATCGTTTAGTTACTCACACAGGGTACGCAAACGACGTACAGGTACCTCGACGAACTCTGCGATATTCACGCTCAGATTTCGGCGAGATAATTGTTATCACCGACGATTCACGACTCGACGTCCGCGCCCAATACCCCTCGCGCTACATTCAGTAACTTCGCTCGCATTGAGAGCCGAAACACCGGGGATCACACTAAATTAATTTATTATTGTATTCACTTATTTATTACTGTATTTACGTTTAACGAGCTTCACTCTACAAACTACTTGTATTTATTGTTTCTCGTCAATCAAAGTAGTTAGTTATTACGAGCTCTTATTCCACTTTTTTTTTAACGAGGGTAGGGGGTCAGAGACCAGCTAAAAACCTTCTCCCTTAAACCCAATGAAGCGCCAGCCCCGCCGAAGCATTATCCTCACCGCTTCTTGTTGTCTATTCTTATTTTCTTATAGTCTAAGTCCTATACATTGATTTACCTACTCATCCTTCACTTACTTCCTTCTCCCTCCTTCTTTCGTCTTCTTCCTTCCTCTTCAAGACATTCGTAATCCAGGTGTTTATCACGTTTCAGCCTTCTTCACTGTTTGTCATAATCCGCATTACATTCGAGCTGAGTATCCTGCAATCTATTCCTACCTCGGCTATCTCTCTCTCCTTCTTCCACTCACTACAGTGGAAGAAAGTGTGCTCTGGTGTGTCGCTGCCTTCGCAATAGTGGCACTTATCCGAAGTAGCCTTGTCTATTCTCTTGAGGAAACTCTGAACGCATCCATGTCCGCTTACGAATTGCGCTATATGGAAGCTAAATTCTCCATGCTCTCTATTCCTCCACTCCTCTAAATCAGGAATCAAAGCATGCGCCCATTTGTTTTGACTGTCCTTTTCCCAACACAGTTGCCACGCCCTCAGCCTGGCATTCCTTCTCACCTTGCGGGATGGTTTCGGTTGCCCGTAGCCCAGAAACCTCGCTTCCGCCAGAATACTAAGGGGAGTTAGCCTCGCCAACATCTCTGCTACCTCCGTAGATGTCGTACGGTAGCCCCTGCAAATGCCTAGAGCTAAAGTTCTGTTGGCCTTTTTTAGCATAGCCTGGCATTTACAAAATTTTAGCGCAGCTTCCCACACTTCACTCGCGTAAAGAACAATACTTTGGGTCGCTGCTGCAAGCAACCTCCTCTTACATTCGCTAGGCCCCGAGACCCTTGGCAACAGGCGTTTTAGGGCCATAATCGATTTATCTGCCTTGATGATAGTTCTTTGAACATGGGTTAGGAAGGTCATATTTTTGTCCAAATGGACCCCCAGGTACTTGATTGAGGGAAGAGGGACGACCTCTTGCCCCCCTATTTGAAAAATTACCCCTGCGACCCTTTTCCTTTCAATGAGAAGGATTGCCTCAGTTTGGACCGAAGACCTCGCCCTCTGTTACCATTCGCCATTTTTTAATTCGTTGGATTAGATTGGCTGAGCAAGCCGTGACGTCAATATGGGAAGTACCGTTGGCGTTCACGAAAATTGGCGACCCCCCTTTGTTACATACATACATACATATCATGAATGTGCAGTAGTTCCAGGAGCAAAGCACCTCGCTGGTCAGTGGTTATGGACCCCCAGACCTCGTGCTTGGCGTTGAAGTCTCCTGTCAATAATATAGCAAGTATTGTGCTTAGCTCTCTTAGGAACGCCTCATATAACGGGGGGAGGGGGTAGCATTAGGGCTGATATAGCATGCTATAATTTTTAAACCCTCCAGAATGACCCATGTAATATTTCGCGACGCGCGATGCTGTGATATTTTATGACCGCCAGAACCGGTAACGTAAATGCCTGTATCGCAATTGCCTTTAACCTTACTGCAGATCCATCTACCGTTGCTTGTCGCTATGTTTTTGTTAGGTTCTGATGCTACCACAAGGTCAACATTTTCCTCCCTCTCAACCCAGGAGAGCGCACTATGCGCGTCCTTACTCCGGTTGAGATTTGCTTGGAGGATAATGATTCTCGTGGTATTATCTCTACTGCGGCCCTGGTGGCCGGAGTCGAGTTTATTTATTTGCCAGGTGTGCTGCATTTTCAGTCCTTATTAGTACCCGTGCTTGGAGTCTACGCCTCCCCATTTCTTGTTCCGTTTTTTGTCTGACAGCCTTTCTGAAGGTAGGGCATGCCATTGTGGCCGTTCTATGGTCTCCACTTTCGCTAGAGCATGTGAAGCATTTAGGTGACTTAGTGTACTCGGACCCTTCGTGTTTGTTATGTCCACAATTTCTGCACATGTCCGTGCGATCGGGGCCTCTGCATATTGCCTCAGTGTGTCCCACCTCGTGGCATCTTGCGCATCGTGGGATACTTACTCTAGGCCTAATAATGCACTCACTGTAGACGACCTGCATTTGCCCATTTCTAGGAGTATATTTGCTATACTGGGCGTGGCCTTAAGGATTGCGCTTTTCTTATCTCTGACTAGGTTCCCAATGCTCTCGATTTCTATCGTATCGTCTGTGTCTGACCCTAGAGCTTTGTTCAGAGCGTGTCTAATTTCTTCTTTGGTAGTAAATTCGTCAAGCCCCGACAGGAAGAGAATTTTCTTTCTAGCACCTGACGGCCTCAGAATAACATCATTCCACACTGTTTTAGATATTATTTGCTGAGCTATTTGGAGTTTATTACCGTCTTTTTGTAGTACAACTACCATGTCGCCCTTTTTTGACTTACGTACATTTTTAATATTGATATTTTTCTCATTGAGCTCCTTCCCGATAGACCGCATACTCTGTATCATGTCAGCATAAGTTCGTGTTCCTGATTTATTTATAATGATTGTGTCGGTGTCGTTTCTGTCCTTACCGATTTTATATTACCGTAGTAGAGCCTCTCCTTCTTCTCCTCCCTACCTCTTCCATGTTTGCATTTTCTACCCCTTGCTTTGTAGAGGAGGTATAGCCCCTCTCCCCTGTTTGTTGTAGCTCTTGTACTTGTTCTATATCTATTATTCCGCCAGTGTTTGCAGCTACCATCCCCTGAGCCACGTTACTCCTCCGGCGGGCTCTACTTACCTGTCTGTATAGATAGCAGTGAGCTATGCCCTTACTATAGATGATTGCTTTTGTCATCTTTGCCGCGAGCATTTCATACTCCGCCGACCCGATCGCGATGCCGTAGTCTTTTACCGACTCTCTTGTTCTTGCTTCCATCGCTACTTTCAGGAGGGTATATACTTTTTCCCACTTCTCTACCGTCATCTTCCCCTGCTGGACTTTGATGCTAGTAATTAGTGTTGTGTATTTGACATCTTCCTCCTCTTCTGTTATGAGATCACTGGATGAGCGAAGTGAGACCATGTTGGTACAATCTATTTCCCTGTCTATGAGGTCCTTGCCTCCTGGTATACTATCTCTAATGTACTTCACTATAGTATTTGTGTTTTTCCTTTTATCCCCCTCCCAATGGATGAGGATAACGTTTGAGATTCCTTTTATTAGAGGGTTACCCATCTCTATTTTTACCGGTTCGATCGCCCTCATAGGCCATCTCTCCTGTATCAGATCCCACTTAGTCTTAAAATTTATGGCGCCGTCTTCGAGTTTGGCCTCAATGCACCCAATTCTGTCGTCCTCGTAAAATAATCTCGCCGTAGCTTCATATTTCCGGATGGTCAGCTCGTATTTTTCCCTCATCTCCTGTAGCTGTTTATTGTGTTCTAGCTCTAATTCTTTGAGTCAGTCATCCTTATCTTTGTGGAACTGTGCTTCTAGCCTCCTTACTAGCTCATGATTACTATCATTCATTTGTCTTTCGACATTGTCAATACTTCTTCTAAGTTTTCTCAGGATAGTACCTGTTTTTTTTTTCATATTATAAAAGGCAGCATGGAGCTTGGTTGTGACCTCTTTTATAGATTTTGCAGTGTTTGGGGCCTTCTCGTAGAACCACCTATCTAGTTCTACTAGTAGGTCCGCCATCTCTTGTGTGTAATCCGTATACTTTTTTGCAGCATGTTCATTAGATATATTATCTTGGCTGTCCTCCCCTCGCCCTCTTTTGCCATGCATTTGAAAGTCTCCTAGTTTTCCATTAGTATTATCACTCGTGAGCTACTTCCGGATTTAAGGGGGATATTATAGTATTATTACAATTGCTTGGGTTAATAGGGGCTATACTTGAATCGAAGAGGACCCTCTTTTCATTACCCTTTGCCTCCCTCATCGGGGTTTCATTGAGGGGGCTCGAATGGTATGGAATCCTATTGGTGGGAGAGTTATCATCTGTACCGTGACTTTCCTCTTCTTTTATTTATTTATTTATTTTTTTATGTTACGCTGTACAACAGGAACTTAATCCCAATTACAGTACAGGATCCGCACTCACCGAGCCGCAGTGTGGTAGTTTATATAATTTTTAGCTTGAGTGCGATTCGAACTCGGGATCTCCGGATTCGAATACCGTATCGCCATCCACACCACCGTACTGACGGGAATTCATCAGTCTTTCAAGGATTGTATTTTCTCCCTGAGTATCTTGCTGTTCCATCTCCTCGAAGTCGGCGAGGATATTGTTGATATCTTGCAATGATCTGTCCAGTGCATTCCTACTGGGGAAGTTCTAGGTATTCCCCTTCTGCGGAAAGCTATACTAGCATCCATTTCTTGGGTCACCGTCTCATTGGTGTTTCCCATGAACTGGTCTTTATCGTCTCTCATGTCGTAGAGTATTTTCCGATTACTGGATTCTAAATAAGCCAGTGAATCATCTCTTGTCTCCAGGGCAGCTTCTACTGTTGGAGCGCTTTTTGTGCTCGGGCCCTTTCCTATATTAGTGTTGCTACAACTACCCAACACCTTTCCCTCTTCCTGTGTTGGTGCTACTACTACTAATTCTACGTTACTTTTAACTAAGGAAGAAGCCATTTTTAATTACTCAAGGTCACTTACTCCGGAACGCCCCGACACGTACTCTTGACAGACTCCACCCATGGCCGCGCGTAGTTACAGCCCTCCCGCGAATCTGCAAAATACATGCCTTTGGACAGGTTGCGAGAGGCTGCCGTGCTCCTAGGCGGTGCCATCTCAGTAGAGTCCCCGTTCGAGCTCACCGGGTGTCGCCATGGCTGGACCGTCCGTGGTCTTATTCCACCTTTCTTTTCGTAAACCACCCTCAGTCGTAAGTAAGTTGGCCGGCCTTTTGGTTGGACTGGCCCTGAAGATTAACTGGCGCCCACACATTTTGGAACATCGTAGGACTATGCCCTAGGGAATTGCTACAGGTAATTAAGTACTTGACCCCCCACCCCCTTCACCACTGCATAGCTAGCCGAGGTCCGACCGTCTATAACGGGAAAATTAGAGCTGGGTGGTAGAAACGTCTCTCTTCTTTTTAAATTTTTTGTATAGAAACAATATATTGTCCGATAGCAGTGTACAACGGTTTGTTAACTTTATAAATTTGATAAATATGTCGCAGTTCAACAATGTTACAAATATAAATGATAGGCTACTGCATGTTGTCATCTCAAATATAGATCAGTATCACGATGTATTGATGCTTTAGTTCGGGATGAAGATCATCATCCTATATTACTCATCGTTTGTAGATTGTCCGACGAAACTCCACTATTAAACTTTAAGCAAGAATACTACTACCAGTTCAATATAAGCAAATTAAATTATTGTACAATTTACATAGTGATACTGACTGGACTCGAATTTTTTCATGTAATGATATTAATTTGTCACTAGATAAATTTTATTAACTATTATTTAACTTATTCGATATCTGTATTCCCAAAGCGGCCAAAAAACCAAAGACAAACAAATATCCTAAATGGTTGAATTTTTACATAATACAATGCATAAAGGCTAAAACATCCTACCGCATCCTACACTATTGCTATAAATTTAAAGAATATAAAGCGAAAGTCAAATCACTAGCTATAAACTTACATAAAGATTACATAAAGGGAGACTGAACTGTCAGCTAATCTCAGCCACTTTTGGAGATATATAAATAGTAAAAGAAATAATAAAGATATCCCTTTAACATTACTAGATGGTCGTATACTGATGCACATTCAATTGCTAACGCTTTTGCTATTTTTTCAATAGTGTATTTAAATCCAACGTACTTACTGATACAGGATCTGCTATTATACCAACGCAAGACTTAACTAACATTACAATTAACTCAGTATTTTTTCAGGCTGTTTTTAATGCAATTAATAACCAGGGCAATAGTAAATCCACTGATCCTGATTCTGTATCTATCTAACATATATCAAGTGATGCGCTAATACAAAATCTGCTATTATAGCAATGCAAAACTTAAGTAACGTTACAATTAACTCAGTATCTTTTGAGGATTTTGCTAATGCAATTATTAAGCAGAGTTATAGTAAATCCACTGATCCTTATTCGGTATCCATCTATATAATCAAGGGACGCACTGATACATAATCTGCTATTATACTAACGCAAGACTTAACTTACGTTACAAATAACTCAGTATCATTTGAGGATATTTCTAATGCAATTAATAAGCAGAGATATAGTAAATCCACTGGTCCTGATTCGGTACCCATCTATATAATCAAGGAATGCGCTGATACAGGATCTGCTATTGTACAAACGCAAGACTTAACTAACATTACAATTAATTCAGTATATTTTGAGGATATTTCTAATGCAATTAATAGGCAGAGCAATAGTAAATCCACTAGTTCTGAATCTGTATCCATTCATATAATTAAGGGATGCGCTGACACTCTTATTTCTGCTTTACATTATATATTTAATATTAGTATTAAGTCAATGTCGTTTCCCACCAATTGGAAAAAAGCAAAAATTGTTTTGATTCTTAAATCGAGTGATAAAGGCAATCGACGCAACTGCAAACCAATTTCGTGCTTAAATTGTTCTGCAAAATATCTGAACGAGTATTACACACAAACATACAAAGTCATATAACTCACGTTATTAGTCCTCACCAATACGGCTACTTGCAGGGTAGATCAACCAACAATTATTAAATTTCTGGCACTTCACCGGTAACACTTAAAAAAAAATCAGCAAGTAGATGTCATCTATACAGACTTTTCTAAAGCGTTTGATACAGTTTCGCATTCATTATTGATTTAAAATTTTAAATCAATTGGTTTCCGCGTTGAATTGTTGATTTTATTCTCGTGCTATCTATTCAATAGAACTCAATATGTTTTGGTTAATAGTTTTTGCACTGATAAATATGTTTCTGAGTCTGGTGGGACACCAGTATATTGGGTCCCTTACTATTTTTATTGTTTATAAATGATATTGCCTTTGTTGTGAAATTCTCTCAATGTTTACTATTTTCGGATGAATTCGAAATATTTAGTTCTATTAAAACTGTCTGTAACTGCTTAGAATTCCAAAATGACTTAAATTGTACGAGTATATTCCAATAGTCACTAAAAAATTATCTGCATTTTAATTTAAACAAATGTCCAATAATATTCTTCTCTACGAAAAAAGAGGTCATTAACTTTAACTATTTGATGGGAAATTTTGCATTGAACCGTGTGACATTTGTCAAAGATTTAGAAATTCATTATCAATCCAATTTTTTGTTTAACCCAAGCATGTAAAAATGTGGGTTTTTATTATAAACAACAAATAACTTTCAAACTATAAAAAGTTTAATTTCTTTATTTGCATCTCTAGTTCGTAGTAAGTTTGATTATGGTTGAATAATTGATTTAAAAAAATTGTAACATTTGTGTGTTTTTTTTTAGAATTAATGACAATGATCTACTACTGGAATTTACAATTGAATCCTAACAAACACAACAAATTAAACATCAAATCATCTTCATTAACAAAATGGTAAATAATATACTAGATAATAACAAATTACTTACCTACCTTAAATTTCAAGTCCGTAGTTCGGTTACGTTTTGCTGTGAAAATTCTCGCACAAGCTCACATTTCCATTCAACTCTAAATTCCATGTGTAGAGTATTTAACTCTTTCACTGTTTTTAAACGCAAACTCAATGTTTGTGTCAATACAAAATTTTTGTTTTATTGTTTATGTACTTTTTTGCGTATTTTTTAATTTGCGTTATTAAATTTACTTCATGTGTGTATTTCCAAACATATCCTGTACATTCCGTAATAGTAATATTATTATGTAATTAGTATTTATCCTGGCAAATAATAACAATAATAAATAAATAAAAATAACCCTGGTATGATGCTGTGGCCCGCTACACCGTAGGAGTCTTTAATTTCAATCCTTAATATAACAGTGCAAAATTAAAAAAAAAAATTTTAAATAAAATCTAATTCAGATTGTCTATTTAATGTCTCTATAAAATAGTAAGTAAGGGCCTTTCACAATAACCCTGGTATGATAAGTCGCCCGCTAGTACATAGTAGTTTTTTATTTCAACCCTTAATATAACAGTTCAATTTGATATATTATAATATTTTGGAAAAAAGAATTAAGTTAAATTGTCTGCTCAATCTTTCGATAAGATAGTAAGTAAACACTCTTTATGAACAAACCTAGAATGATGTTGTGGCCCGTTACTCCGTAAGAGACTGAAATTTTAACCCTAAGTTTAACAACACTGCAAATACAAATTGAATATATTTTTTTTAGATTGTTTCTCTCAACAACTACAGTTTGATGCTGTGACCCGTTAATCCGTAGATGTCTTGAATTTCAACCCTTGGTATACCAGTGCCAATTGAAATTTAATTATTAAATAAAAAGCTACTTTAGATTGTCTACTCAATGTCTTTATAAATAGCAAATAAACACCCTGCCTCATCAACCTTAGGAGTCAAGAATTTTAACCTCTAGTATAACAGTGCAAATTAATATTTAATTATTTTTCTAAAAAGCTAATTTTAAATGTCTATTCAATATCACTATAAAATAATAAATAAAAAATCATTGAACAACCCTAGTATACTGCTATGGCCCGCTATCCTGTAGGTGACTTAAAGTTCAACCTTAAGTATCACAACAGTGCAAATTCAAATATCATTATTTTTAAAAATGGCCAGTTAAGATTATCTGCTCAATATCTTTATTAAAATAAACGTAAACACCTTCCCTGGACAACTCTAATATGATGCAGTTGCTCGCATCCCCGTAGAACTCGTGAATTTTAATCCTTATTTTGTATCTCATTATATATTATCAAGACGTTCAGTAAATCAGTATGTCAGTGTTTTACAACTCTGGATGGTTATAGTTATCAATTACTACCGTGTAGGTTGTCATTTTACCCTAATGTATTGTGTTATATAAAGATTTTTTATTAAAAACTATTTGCTGTGACTTTATGAAACCGTATGACGGTTTCGCCACTGAGCGACACATCGTTAATTTCACGACAATTTCATTTTCTTTTCATGTAACATTTTTATCAAAAAAATCATCCATTTTAAAGCTAAGGAAAATTAGAAAATACATCATTCCCATTTCAAAAGATATGATAATGGAAGTTTGTGTACAACTAATAATTTATTTGCAAATTACATATTTAAATTGGAAATCTTCTATGTACAGTAAATAATATTGTGAAAGATTTGTATTTAAAAATAAATGAATTACTAATTTACTTATAAGATGTTAGGTATGCTGGATTCTGTAGAAGTAAAATGTTCTGTGATAAATGAACTATGAAATGTTAGCGACGTCTGCCTAGCGGACGAAGTCACGCTCTGATCGCAAGCTAGAAACAGCCCCGGTAGGCAGCTAATAATATGCATTTATTTATAACAAGAAACAGAGCCGTTCCGACCCAGTGGTGCAAGGCGTGCGGGGTACACGGGCTGCAAGTCAAGGGGGCAGCCGTAGCCGCCCTTCCTTTATTTGTTTTTTTCAGAACATTTTAAAGACCGTTATAAATAACTAATGTCTACTAACTATTATCAAAACTAATTGACTAGTAATAGTTATTTGTGTATTAAGAGCGTAAAGTGAATCTTTGTTACTCTAACACGGTAATTAAGCGTGAGCCGAAGGCGAGAGCTGCAATAGTGCAAGAGGAACAAAGACACTTTACGCTCGTGATACACACATAATTTTACATACATAACATCACGCTATATCCCATTAAATGGGGTAGCACGAACCCGTCAACATTCTCATCCTGACACACGATACTCGATTCGACCACATTAACACTTCCTCCATACAAACTCTTTCTTTTCTCATAACCAAAATCCATCAACACACAACAAACATTCATCCATTCGCTAGTGTACATAATTTTGTATCTTATAATTATTCAAAAACGATATAAATTCGTTCTGTCAACTGTCAATATGGCAAGATTCTGTTTTGTTTGTATCCCTGGTAACTATTGAAATAAGCGCACATTTAATATATTTTTCGCGCGTTGCCATTGGAAATGTTCCACAGAAAACGTCAACTTTACGATGACAAATGAAAGCGTAATTGTCAACTTTTCATAGCAATCGTAGAAAAAATAATTAATATAAAATTATTTTCATTATACTATATTTATACTTCATTTCAAAACTATTCTATGTATCTGTACTTTATTTTCTTTATATTTTGTTATTATATGTATATATCAATAATTGTTGAATGTATAAATGTATTAATTTATGATTTTAATAAATAAGATGTATACTGTTTTTAAATTTTTTGTTTAATATCACGTGGTAACAACAACATATTTTTTAAGTACTTTCACAGATTGTATACTACTTGTTTTTAAAGGAAATACTCCTTCCTATTAACTCGGAAGGTATTTCTCGCACTATGTCGTGTTATCCTTGATTGTGACGTGTGCCCTCCAGGGAAATTATTTGAATAAGAGACAAGCAACGAGCAAATCGTAGGCAACAAGAATGTTTGTCAACATTACACGTTCGTCTCATTTTAATATCAAAGCAAAGCGTCCCTCATCACTAATTCATTCAGATCACTTTAGCTCTTCAACTCGTAGGTTCAAACGCTAATGAATTTGTCTTTATTACAGTGAATCTGTAAATTCTGTAATCAGGGCAAGTTAAATTTTTAAATATTAGTTATATTTACAAAATTATATAATTATCGGAAAGATGGTTCAGTGGTATCGAGTCAGACTGTGGATTTGAGAACGCAGGTTCGATTCCCCAGAGCCGACAAACCATTTTCAACAACATTAAATTATTCTATTGGCTCCTCCCTCTACTAACATCTATGGGGACCGTGATTTAACGACTTGTAAGCGCACATAAATATATCATTTACCGAGATCTGCTGCGGTAGAGTGCCACATCCATCAATGAGTAAAGCACTTGGAAAACTATATAACTAAAGTATTTTGTTAGAAATAAACCATTAGACTATCTGAACAGACAATTCCTTCCATTTAATACAATTATTCCGCAGCTCGATTTTATATGAATACTCAGTTAAATCTCGTAGGAAACTATAAACATAGTTGAAAGGAAACCTTTTGGCAAAGGTACCTAATATATAGCTAGCAATAGATATCTTCACTCATGGTTATTTTGTTAAAAATAGACGACATACCTATCTAGGCAGTTCCAGACCAGAGAAGCTGGAAAGCCAATAAGAAGCTTCGTGTATATATCGCATGGAATCAGTGACGGCGGAGAACTTTTTGAACACAGCAATAAATTTATGTTAATATTTTTACTAAAAAAAATTAAAATATAATTGTATAAAAATATATAGTGTAAGACACATTTTTAAATTAAAGCGTTTTTATTAGCCGTCAAAAAGAAACATATTTTAATTCAATAGATCAAAACAATAATTTTATATTTTTTTTTCTTTTTTAACTAGCAAAATTTTACAGTTCTAGCTCAATGGTTGCATTTTCCTGACCCTGCAGTATAATTATTAAACAGCAGCTAAATTTTGGGATAAAACCTGCGAAATATATAATTTATTTGCCTATTTTTAAATTGTTTTACTGAAACATAATTACAAATTATAAGAGCGAAATTAAATTTTAATATTTATACGAGATATGGTATTCTAAATTGAGTAGGATATCATAAGTATATTTATGATTATTAAAGATAATTTATATTTTAATTTTATATATAAATTATGTAATTGTATTTCTCATAAGAACAATAATAATAAAATGCGCAGTTAGATTTCCTCATCAAATAGTATCATATTCAAGCATCATGTTCAACATGCTGCAGTTATCTGTTGTACGTTAGTTTCTAGTTCAGTCTTGTTACACTCGCCTAAGTAAATACATGTTGTATTGTATTCCTAAAAAAATAATAAAGTTTTTTTTATTAATAATTCAATACTGAATTATCTAATTATCGCAGTCGGTAGGATAATCACTCAAGGGTAAAAATCTACAAATTTACTCGTCGATTTTAATCGTTTAATTGTGATAACTGCAAAACGTAAATTCTGATGGCTAAGACTTGCTGTCTCTGAAGTAAGAGTCACGTCTGGCATAATACAAAAAAATACTCATCTGACGAAATAACAGTGCCCATCAGGGACTAGTAAAACATCCCATCAGACAACCAGCGATTATTTCTAGGGACGTGCGGTTCGCATTCACCGCCAAAACCGACACAACGAAGAAAAGTGACGTCTTGCTGTTCCATCACGGATCACGGCCCACATGGTCCAACACAGAAACCAAGCACTCCGTTCCAGATGTACGAAAACATCCCAATTTTACTTCTCATACTGTAAGTATATTACACTCTATGTTCTCAAGTGAATACGACACGCCTGAAAACGATAACGGCACAGACGACGTGCACGCTCTAATTAATGAATTATCTAATTTTACATTACGACCAAGTGTATTACAACAAAATGCTAATACAGTTAATATGACTACTACTAGCATGGCTGAGATTGAAAATCTCGTTAAAATAATTGCAGAATATAATGGAAATATTAATATTTTAAGTAATTTTATAAACAAAGTAGATTAAGTCTATGATATATTACGATCATTCACTCTAACCAATATTCAAAAACTATTTTTATTCGGTTTAAATTCAAATAAATTTAAAGACAAAGCTGCAGAATACTTATCTACTTCCAAACTTCCAAAACTGGAAAGACTAGAAGAAAAATTAAAATTACACGATGAAAAATTAACATTTAAAACCATCACAGGAAAAACTATTTGTAAATACTACGTAAATTTTAACATTAGAAACAGCCCTCCAAAATTCTACGTTTATAAATTCCACAAATTATATAATTTATTGCTAGGAATTAACGCTTTTAAAAACTCGGACATCCTTTTACAAATTAATAAAAATTCAGTAATCATAAAAAACAAAGAGTACAAGTTAACTAATCCTGACAAATTACAAGAAGAGTCTAATATTTTAGAAATTCGCAATAATCATTCAAATTGTTTTGAAAAAGATAAATTTAATCAGAAAATTTACGAATTTTTTGACTTATATCCTAATGAAAATGAGAGCCTTACACATACAAACATTATTAAACACAAAATAATAATGAATGATGAAACCCCGATACACACAAAAAATTACAGGTTACCCCAAGTCTTTGAACAAGATATTGAAGGTCACGTTTCAAAATTATTGAAAGAAGGCGTTATAAAATGTTTTTTCACCTTGGTACTTTCCGATATGGATAGTGCCAAAAAAAATTGACGCGTCGGGTAAAAGAAAGACTAGAATGGTAATTGATTTCCGAAAAATTTATCAAAAAACAAAGGACGACAGATTTACAACACCGAATATGGATATGATACTCGATAGAATTGGTAATAACAAATTTTAGATTTGCATTCCGGATTACACCAAATTTTATTAGATGCTAAAGACAGAGAAAAAATTACTTTCTGAACAGAATCAGGTCATTATGAATTTATTCGAATGCCTTTCGGCCCTAAAAATGCCCCCGTCACATTCTATAGGCTGATTAACACAGCTCACGGCGAGTTATTAAATAAAATCTGCTTAGTCTATTTGGATGACGTAATAATTTTCGGCAAAAATGTAGATCATCTAAAAATATAAAATTAGTCTTTCATAAATTAAGACAAGCTAATCTCTAAATTCCGATGGACAAATCTGAAGTAAAATATTTAGGTTACGTATTAACACAAAATGGAGTCTCAGTAGATCAAGACAAAATTTAAAAAATAAAAAATTTAAATATTCCAAAAACCAAAAAAGAAATCAAACAATTCCTTGGAATGCTTGAATGGTACCGTAAATTTATCCAAAATTTTGCACAACTAACAAAACTATTTACCAACTGTTTGCACAAAAATAGTGAAATTGATTTGACAAATTTAGAATATCAAAAAGCTTTCAAAGATTGTAAAGACGTGATAACTGAAAACTCTCTTCTAGAAAATCTCGATTTTAACAAGGATTTCATTCTAGCAACGGATGAGTAAGACAACGATATATGCGCAGTTCTTTCTCAAATTCATGACGGAATAGAAAAGCCGACCTCTTATGCGAGTAAAACTTTAAACAGCGCGTAACTAAATTATTCTACACTAGAAAAAGAACTGAAAGCTATCGTGAGGGGAGTCAAAAATTACCGACCATACTTATTCGTACGAAAATTTAAATCTGATCATCGCCCTCTTTCGTGGTTATTTAATATGAAATATCCAAATTCCAAATTAATTCGCTGGAAAGTTGAATTGAGTGATTACGATTTCGAAATCAAATATTTACATGGTAAACATAATGTCGTAGCCGATTATTTATCCAGAGAACGTGAACCATTCAAAATTATAGAAAAAGCAGGTAACGTATGTGAAACAAACATATTCGCACACTGTATATCATGCGACTTACAATTTGGAAAAGTCTAGCAAAACAAGTAAATAATAATTTTAGTTCCAAAATATTCTGTATAATACCAATTACAAAGATAGAGATATTATTTTCCAAAATTATCAAGATAAATTAATAATTCATTTGTTAACTAAAGAGAATTATTTTGATAAACCGGCCTTATAAGTATTAGATAAACCACTTAAAGAACTCAGTGACTACTTAATAAAAAATGAGATTTTTTAAATAAATCTTCCAAAAATTGGTTGTGGTTGCGAAGAATTGAAATGGAGCGATGTAAAACGAAAATTAGAAAACATATTTAGAGACACTAATATCAATATTTAGATAGCTCCGAGAACATAACAATTACTTCCGATTTTAAACAAATCGTACATTCTGACAACAAAAATGAAGTTGAAGGAATCAAGTATTTAGAACAGGAAAGAATAAATATAGCCTCAAATCAAATAATAATATCGAAACACGAAAATGATACAGAAATACAAATTCAAAAATTATTTCATAAAACATAACAAAGAATAACAATGAAACTCAATGAAAATAACTTAAATGAAGAAATAAAAACGTTTATACAAAATTTCATTCTACCAAAGGCTAGATACTTTGCAATTTTTGAAGATAACTTAGACAAATCTTTTTCCAAAATTATAAAAGAAAATTTAATAAAAGATTCTATAAATATAATTTCTGTAACGAATATAGTACAAGATGTTGAAAACGAAGATGAACAGTTTAATATAATACACGAATACCATCATGGACTCACAAATCATAGAGGAATTGTAGCCACTTACCAAGCTTTAAAAGCAAAATATAACTGGCCGAACTTAAACAAAGATATAATAGAATACATTACCAAATGTGACGTTTGTAAAGCAAATAAATATAATAGACAACCTATTTAACAAAATGACAATTTAACACCTACACCAGAGAAACCTTTCGATATAATTAATATAGACATTTTGACATTGAATAAAAAGTATTATTTAACATTCTCTAAACATTCCCAAGTAGAACCTTTAGAAAATAAAGAAGCAAAAGCTGTTACTAAAAAGTTAGTAAAATATTTTGAAACATATAAAATTCCGAGAAAAATAATTTCCGATAACGGAAAAGAATTTAATAATATATTAATAGTACATTTGTTAAAACGAAATAACATTCCAATGCATTTCATTTGTGTTAACAACCCTAAATCAAATGCAATTGAACAGTTACACTCTACTCTAATCGAATCTCCCAGAATTATGGAAAATAAAAGTTACTTTAATAATAAAACCCTAAATGAACAAACTCAATACGTTGTCATTGGATATAATAATTCTAAACACTCCATCACAAAATTAACACCAAACGAAATTTTTTTGGTACACATTACCAAAGAAAAGGTCACTCAACAAGTCCAACAAAATATTGATAATGAAATGAAACGGAGACTTAAACCTAATATAAATCCCCAAAAACTTCCGAAAGAAGTTTGGTTAAAGCACAACCCAAGATTAATTTTTAAATATAAAGCCCCTTTATTTAAACGAATTAAAGTAAAAAAATATGATAAAATTTTAGGCAAAATCACATCAAAAAATAAATTTGGAGACTATAATGTAAAATTAAGTAAATTAAAAGTCTGATCTTTTGTTTCAGACAATGCGTCTCTGGACAGTTTCAGAATATAACAAATAATAATGGAGTCTTACTATTTGATATCGGTGGAACAAAAATTCTAAAAACCCAGAGCATCCATTACTATAATTATAAAATAACTCCTATATATGAAGAATATATCAAAATAACTAAGTTTAAAAATTCAATTACTGAGCAAACTAAACTAGTAAACATTTTGAAACACTTATTAAAATTTTAAATTACTCCTGTAACGATTTGAGTGAACAAATAGGTAAATTATTCAACAAAAGAAATAAAAGAGGAATTCTTAACGGGTTAGACTCTATTATTAAAACAATATCTGGAAATTTAGACGCTTCCGATGTAGAGCGATACGACCACTTGTTTGAACAAATAAAAACTAATGAAAAGAAATTACAAAGCTAAAACAAACATTTAAAATATTCAGAAGAAATGATTTCTAAATTTAATGAACAATTGAACCATATTCAACATAACGAAAATCAAACATTAGATCAAATTAATAGTATTAAGGATATTTTAAAGAAAAATTCCAATTGGCAAGGTTTAATGGAAGTAGAATCTAAATTTAGCAAAATTATTCATATAACAAATAATTTAAACAATTTCTGTAAAAACATTGAAACAAGTCTCACGTTTTGTTCAATTCATAAACTACACAGTAGCATTATTAAACTAAAAGATCTCCAAACAATTACTAATAATGAAGATATTTTCCAAATTAATGCATTTATAATGACGTTTTGTCACAAAACTAATGATCAAATAATTTTTCTCATCGAGATTCCTATATTTTCCCAAAACCATTTCTCCCTATACCAGTTCAACCCTTTTCCATTTTTAGATAACAATAATAATCTTATAGTTTTGGAAAAATAATCCTTGTTATATTTTATAAGTGAAGACAATAAGTAAATTGTACTCGTAAATAACTATAAGAAAATTAATAATAAATATTTTAGTGTAACTAATTATATTTTATTGGTTCAATGTATTAATGATCTTATAGAAGGAAATAATAATAATAACTGTCACTTCCTGCAATTAACTAAGAGTAATGTTTTGTATCAAATAAGTAACACCAATAAATTAATAATTATTAGCCCTTTTAACCAAAATATTAAAATTAACTGTTTAAACAAAAATATTATAAAAACTATTCAAGGAATATTCATAATTTAAATAAATTCTAAATGTTTAATTAATGACTTACAGTTTACAAATATTCACGATAACTATAAAGAAATTCAATTTGATGATTATAAAATAACTCAATATAACAAAATATTTAATAAAACAACTTATAAAAATTTGCATTCAATAAATATTTCGAAACCTATTTTTGACAAAATACAACCAATAATCGATACAAAAAGTGACCATTATAATAGTTATATAATATATGTTCTAATTTTTATTATTGTAATAATGGTATTAGTAAAATACGTTGTAGAATTAACCTAATTGAAAAATGTAAAAGAAAGAAAGTCAAAATTTCTGATATAGAAATGGACACTTTAAAATAGAATAAAATATTACATTATTATTGTTCATGTTTGGAAGGGAAGAAGTATGTAATTGTATTTCTCATAAGAACAATAATAATAAAATATCGAATCCAGGCGTCATCTGAATTTTTCTTTCATAAAAATTTAACTTTAAAATAATAAAATACGCAGTTAGATTTCCTTATCAAATAGTGTCATATTCAAGCATCATGCAGTTATCTGTTGTAAGTTAGTTTCTAGTTCAGTCTTGTTACACTCGCCTAAGTAAATACATGTTGTATTGTATTCCTCAAAAATTAATATAGTATATTATGTTACTAGGAGTAGAATGCAGTCTTTTTGCATCGCCTCGGTCGCAAATATCTGAGCTCAATAAAAAAGAGCATTCTACTCCGAGTAGCATATACTATTTTTTCTTCAAGCATTCTAACGTAAATTTCAAGAATAAAATATAAATTATTTAATTTTTTTCCCTAATTCGCTTTATTAACAGTTATGTTAAATGTACAGTTTTCTATTTTACAATTTTGACTATTTAAACCACTACTGGCAGTATTTGTATCGATAGTTCCAATATCCTAATAGATAGAAGCTGTATAAATTTCATTGTTTTTTTCCGTACCTTGATTACTTCCAAATGTAACAGGTATGTTGCAAGTCATTTCTGTCGAAGTATCAAATAACTCAATATTTTCAAAAATGCTATTAGTTTAGTGTATATACATATGTTTACGTTATGTTTGATATTTAATTCAGCCTTAATCATTGAGTAAAGTAAGTTAGCATAACATTCTCAGAGAAATTCTTCACATTTTGTTCTCTAGTCCAATTGACAAATCTCTCATAAGCGAAATCATAAACCTTACGTGATTTTTCTGGAATCAATGTTTGAATGACTGACTTTGCGATTTCTGCTATTGCTGGAGGTGTAAATTGCATTTCATCCACTTCTTGAGACATATTTTTGTGAAACAAATAACGATATTTATCGCTACTGGCTGTCAGTCAGTTAACCTCACTTCACTTCAGTTGCCAACATTAGATATTGAAATTGTCGTACGGAACACTCAAAATTATGGGTTGTGACTCCTAATTATGTTCACGATATTTTTTTATTTAATTATCCTACATATATGATAATTATCGTACGATTGGTAACGTTGAGCCAGTAGCCGGGCTGCTCTAGCAAGTGCTGCTGCCTGTGGTATATTTTATAACTATCATTATTGTATTATAATAATAATTTTATTTACGTAATCCACATTACAAATAATTAGTAATAAATAATATCACCACAGTAAATATAAATACAATAAAATTTAATAAGTAGTATCAAATAGAATATTATTTGGCTTTAAAATATTGCACGTCGTTATTGTTGGTAACTGTTTCATAGTTGTAGTCAGAGTTATAATTAAATAAGTTGTATATTAAAACTATAAATAGTAAATAAATAATAATATTTTTAAATAGCATTGACTAATTACCATTGTACCATTCTATATCACCCGATTGCAGTGCAGCATTACAATCTAAAACATGGTAACGACCGATGTTCCTTCGTTGGCAGTATCTACATTCGCAATCGTCATCAATTTCATGGAAAGCTTGTTGATTACAGCATATTTTTAAGTGAAAACCATATACTGTCATTCTGCAGATCTTACTTCTATTTTTCTGGTTCGCTTGTCGCCAGGAGGTGGAGTTGAAGGCTGGGCCGATAGTAAAATTCTGCAATACAAAATGCCAGTTTTTCTCTTCTCTCTCGTGTTTGTATTTCTGGAGCTCTTCGTTGTTGAAATTGTATTCGGGTTTCAGGTCTTCTATAAGAGTTGACCATCCGATGATATGGTGACATAGCGTACTTGAGGTGCTTTTGTGTACCCCAAGGACTCTTTTTATAAAATATGCTTTTATTTTATCTAGCTCTTGCAGGTGCTTGACAGTTAACAATGTTGCATAATATTCAAGAGCGTAGATTACTATAGCTCGTAGCTTGTAATTTCTTGTTTTTGATATGTTGTGTTGTTGTCATTTTAGTTTGTAATGTCATTCCTAAGTATGTATACGAATTTACTATCTCGACTTCTTCATTTTTGTATTCAAAGTGATCAACTTTAGCTAGTCTACCTCCTTTCCTAAATTTCATCACCTTTGTTTTTGCTAAGTTTACTTTTAGATTACTGGCGTCGCAGTATTGTGATAGGTTGTCAAGTCCTTTGTTAATATCTTTTGCTGATCTACTGTACATTACCAAGTCATCCGCAAACATTAGTATATTCAGTTGGTCTGTTTCTTTTTTGATTTCAACAGGCAGGTCCGCTATGTAGAGCAGGAAGAGAATAGGGCTAAGGCTGTCTCCTTGCGCGACGCCCTTTGTTTGAGTTATTTGTTTCGCTGTTTGATTATTAGTTGTTAAAAGTATATTGTTGTTACTCAATATGTTGTTAATGAGGGTTAATAGTCGGCCGCCTAGTTTGAATTCTTTTATTAACTTTTGATTTACTAAATTTCGATCGACGCTATCGAAAGCCTTTTCAAAATCGACAAAACAGGCATACATTTTCCCTTTCTTGTTTGGTAATTCTGATTTTATGTCGATTATTAATTTACCGATCGGTGTACTAGTAGATTTTCCTGGGATAAATCCGTGTTGCTCGTCAGGTAATTTATCTCTGAGATTTGTCATCAAACGGTTGTTTATTAATTTAGCTAAGCATTTGTATGCTGTTTGTTGGAGAGCTAAACCTCTATAATTATTGGGGTCAGTCACACTTCCCTTGCCTTTGTAAAGTATTTGCATCTTACTGTTTTTCCATGATGTTGGTATTTTTCCTTCTAGTAGGCATCTGTTGAAGAGAAGTTCCCATTCTGTCTCTAGTATGCATAGGCTTTGTTTTATTTCTTCATACGATATTAGGTCTGGTCCAGTGGCTTTGCCATTTTTGGTTTCGTTGATAATCTTCATTATATCTTCTCTAATAAACAAATCGTCGCACCAGGTTTCGTAATTGTTACTGTTGTGGTGAAACTGTAATGTTTCCTCATATTTGTACAAATTGCTGAAGTGTGTATGTAGCGAGTCTAATGTTATTTCAGTTGCAAATTGCGGTCGTTTTTTCTTAAAAAGATCCCATTGTAAATAACGATTGTCAAATTTTTCTATTAAATTATTTTCTGCGTGGATTGTCCTTTTGTTATTTATTAATGTTTTGTATTCCCTTCTTTTGTTGTGGTAGTTTAGGTCAGAGTGATTTAAAGCAATGACTTCTGCTTTTAATTTTCTGCATTCGTCATCAAACCACGGTTTATGGTAGTGTTTTCTCTTTTTAACTGTTGCTTCTTTTATAATTTCATTTATATTTTTGGCAAATTGGTTTATATCTACAGAAAATGCTGTTTCCCAGATATGTGTGTAATTTTTAAGGTGCAGGAGCTTCTCTAGGTTCAACTTTCTAGATGATGTTATTTTTGAGCATTCTTTTAGGTGTTGTACTTCAGCGCAGACAGTAATAGTTTGATGTTTTCGTAATATTGCCTTATTTACATTTATTTGTTTTACACAGCTAGCTAAGTTTGTAAATATGAGATCTATTGTGCTGTTTCCACTATTGGATATGTAAGTATACTCCAATTTTTGATTTAAAAGAGTGAAATTTTCGCTTTCCATAAAGCTTACTAAGGTTAATCCTCTGTTGCTATCGTTGTCAATTCTGCAATTAAAGTCGCCTACGATGAATGCTACTTTGTTTTCTTCTATTAAACCTAGAATTTCGCTCAGATATTCACATATATCATTTACATCAAAAGTGGGGTTAAAATAACAATTCACAAAAATTGCCACATTTGTGGCTATTATTATAAAATTTTCTTCTTTTTTAATTAATTTTGGCGTAAAATTGGGTTTACTGCAGTTAGAAGACCGCCAGCTGGTCTACCTTTATTTTGGCTTGTCTTTGCGGTGACAGTAAAGGTCACATAACCTGTCAAAATTATTTCTTCACGAAGCATTGTCTCTGCTAAAAATATAAAATCGCTGTTGTGGAAGACATTTATTTCTGGTGAGATATTACATACGCTTTTATAGCCCTCAATGTTCCATATAAATAATTGGAGCTTGTTTGACATCAGCTGATTTTTACATTTTTTGCCTCCCCGCTTTCCTCTTCGTGTTTTGCGCCGCTTTTTGAATATTTTTGTTCTTGAAAGTATTATTTTTAAGTCACTGTCAATTTCTTGTATTTTAGATCGTACTTTTAAACTAATTATTTCCAATTTACTGTAGCGGAAAAAATCGGCTGCCATGCTGGCGCTCTGACCTTCAATGACCTTATTGTATTAGTACAATAATGAATTTCATTATTGTACTAATAATATAATGACTTAGTTCTACATAGTGTGTGTAGTAGCATAATATGAATATTGTTGTATTCTTGAAGAAAAAAGTTTTTTTTATTAATAATTCAATACTGAATTATCTAATTTATATATACACCCACACCCAGTAATGAGTAAACGGCGTGATGATATATTTATTTATTTTATTTTACAAATTATTAAAAATATTAATTATTTTATTTATAAAAGTTTCTATTAATATCTTGGAAACCGTCTTAAATTTAGTTTTGACGTAACTTTTATTTGAATTTTATGTACTCGTATATAATTATTAGAGCACGGAATTATATGCATTTGCATATTCTATAATATCGATATGCTAAGAAATTTTTCTCGTATCTACACGAATTAAACAAAAACAAATGTAAAAAACCGATTTTCATTTTGCATATTTTGTATATTTTCGAAATTGATGCGTAAATCAGAATAAAATGCATATACGTGCATATTTGTATAATTTTAATTTTTTGTTAAATTAAATATAGCAAATATTGCCCACACTGTATTTTGAGAACTGGAGTTAACCTACATTTTACAAACTGCCCGGTATCGCATCGACAAAAACTGGCATTCCCCTATTTTCTTTATGCTTTACTATGAGTCCCACTGCCATCGGTTGTCTTTCAGTTACATTTTGGATTTGTCAGTGGCCAGTCGTTATTTTAAAACGAGGTAATAATGCTACCAACACAGTCTTTGATAGCTACATAGAAAAAGGATTATCCAGAACTTTATTTAAATTTATACTAGGTGTTTTGTCGATGTAGCAGCAAAACAATAAGTTTACTTTATATTATTTTTATTTGTATTTGGTACCAAAACAGTTTTCTAAATAATATATTCCATGCAAAAAAAAATTCAAATTACACAACATATTGTTACGGTATCGCATACAAAATATAAGAAGAAAATGAAAAATATTAAACAATTAACGCTTAATGAAACAATTGCTTCGGCTTCAGTCTGTGAAAATAGAGAAGAATTCAATTTTGATTTATGTGAAGTTTTTGTTAGTGCCAATATTCCGCTTATAAAATTACAAAATCCAACTTTTAAAGCGTTTTTAGAGAAGTATTGTGGTAGACCAGTACCAGATGAAAGCACATATACCCAATGCTGTCCCTACTGAAAAGGTTTTATTGATGTTGTCAAACGCTGCTACATACATGATCAAATCTGTACAAACTTGAAAAGTATTTTATTAAAAAATGATACATGTCACATGCTTAGCATATGGCGTGAGTAGAATAGCAGAAGAAATTCGTAACCAATATCTAGATGTAAATTGTTTAATCAATACGGTTAAGAAAATATTTGTAAAAGCACCCCTCCGAATACAAATGTACAAAGACAGTTTACCTAATACTGCTTTGTCACCTGAACCAATAATTACGAGGTGGGGCACGTGGCATGAGGCCGCATTTTTTATGCAAATTATTTGAATGATATTGCTGTGTTAGTGTCACAATTTTCTGATGATTCCGCAGCTATTAAAGAGTGTAAAAATATTTTAAATATTCCTACATGAAATCAACAACTGGCATTTATCAAAGCGAATTTTAGCTTTATTACGGACACGTTAACTACAGTAGATAGGCAGAGCGTGGAACTTACAGATTCTGTGAAATTAATTACAGATTTAAAAAATAAGGTCAACCAAGTTAAAGGTAAAATTGGTGATTCTATAAAAACGAAGATGCAAGACGTATTAAGAAAAAATACAGAGTTTGATGAACTTACTCAAATTTCAAATATTTTAAATGGAAATTATGAGCCTTCTATAACAATGAATGCCACCAGTATATGCAAATTTATAAAAATTTATTATCTGATCGAAGTGAATCGTTTCTTGTGGAAAATTTAGAGAAATATATGATATTTACAATATTATTTATAATAAAAAATAAAATGTAATATTTTATAGTTTGTAGTATTGTACTTTACATTAATTTATCAATTTATCTTTTTTAATACAACTTGTGTAAATACATTTTGTAATTTTATTGTTTTTGTACGTCAATTTTTTTAAATTACAATCAGTGCATATTTAACTAAATTGTTCCATAATTTTTAAAAACTGTTGCATAATTTAACAAAATATTGTGCATATATTTTCAGGGTTTTTATTTCATATAATTCCGTGCTCTAATAATTATATTACGGATATATTCAACTTTATTTAAATCGCGATTTTCAGTTCTCTTTAGTTATATATTATATAAGCTTCGAAATTTAACATTATCTCAATGAAATACAAATTAGCACTCAAAATTACACTATATAGCCCGATTCGTTAAAACACTATCTTTTATAATAAAAAATATACCCATGGTACACTAGGGTAACTTGTAGTTTACATTAGTATAAATTAAAAAATCTGATGTGGCACCACATGACTTCCTTGTACACATATTATACTATACCTACATTTTTTTATTGCACATATTTGACGTAATTGGACATTGACATATTTTTATTTTTTTTTTGTTCTAATCCATAGCAAACTCAATTACAAAAAAACAATAATTATATAATTTTTAAATTTAGATATCTCGTTTATACGAAAGGCTAATTTAATAATTCTTAATGTACTAGCCGCAGAATATAATTCTCTTAAACTTTTATTCGCAGCATTTATTTTTAAAATCAAAATAATATCTTTTTTTTTCATAAAAAACTCTTAGAAGAACTTCCGGTTAGTCCATTTTAACCAAAACCTATTATGTTATTTCCATTGGTATAGTAGTCTTATTTTAATATAGTTTTTCATCAAAATCTATTATAGGCTTCAAGTAAAGTACCACTTCTGGTATAATGACCAAAACGGGAGGTGCACAACTAGTTGTTATAGTAGTCTTATTTTAATATAGTTTTTCTTCCAAAATTTTCGCGATTACAATACTTCCTTTACTTCGTACAAGAAAGTAAAAAGAACGAATACTACAAAAAAAGTCATTCGAACACGCGAAAAAACAAGAATTTTGCCCACGAAATTCAATCAAAATATTTTCTACAACGGTAAATATTTAATAATACAATAATTATTTATTTATTTAAGTAAAGTGAAGGAAAACAATCAACAATAATATGAATTTGGTACTATTGTTGTGTTATAACTAATGGAATCTGACAAAAAATATATTTGGGAGCGTGCGCGAAATACTCATTTTGCGCACTAGCATGCGAAACAGTGCGCAAAATTCTCATTTTGCGCTCAAGGGTACAATGCACAAAATACGCGTTGTCATGGTAATGTAAATGATGAAAAAATCACGTACTTCGCGTACTGATAATAGCGAAAAAAATGAACATGTTTTGACAGTTGTAGAAAATAGTTATATTTGTATTAAGTGCGCAAAATGAGTGTTTTTTTTATTGCGCATGAGAATGTGACTTTTACTCGAGACTGCAGGTCGAGACAATAAAAGTCATTCGAACAATAATATTAATTTGACACTATTGATGTGTTGTAACTAATGAAACCTGACAAGAAATAATTTGGGAGCGTGCGTGAGATACTCATTTTGCGCACTAGAATACGAAACAGTACGCAAATACTCATTTTGCGCACTAGGGTGCAAAATACGCGTAGTCATAGTAATGTAAATGATGAAAAAATCACGTACTTCGCGTGTTGATATTAGTGAAAAAAACAAACTATTTTTGACAGTTGTAGAGAAAATCTATTTTTAAATATTCATAAAACTTTTTTTTATCATATGACATGATTGAAAGATCAGTGATGATGATAAATTTAAAGTTAAGTTTAAAACTGAAAAATTCGGGTGTCGCCTGATAAAAAATTACTTTGTGCTATGATTTGCTTTAAATCAGAAGATGTATCGTTGTAGACGAAACATGTTGTCAATACCTATCATACAGGAGTCTTGGAATCGATGCAGCGTTAGACACTATAACAGAAGAATTCGGTTGACGCCATACTTTGTACCTATATGACGTGGTGTAGTGATTACCATCTCTGCCTGCTAAGCGAAGTCTACTTTATAATTTGTAAATTGGACCAAATAAAGCAACTTTCTAATTCTAATTCTAATTCTGCCCTGCAAGCAGATGGTTAACTGGTTCGAATCCAAACGTCACCTGAATTTTTCTGTCATAAATTTAATTTTAAATTTATTCATAAAATGATTAGCACTTCTCTTGAAAAACACATTTTTGTGCCTCTGACTTGATGTAACATATTAATAATAAGAGTATAACTACAACATTGAAATTAAAAATTCCATTTCGAGAGAATATTTAATTTATTTTACCAATTTATTTAAAATTATTATTGAAACAAATGGTAATAAACTTTTGTACTTTACGTGAAGTGTAAGTAATTTTGTGATTTTTTTTAAAACGTTTTCTGGATCTGAGAAGTATTAAATAATTCTGTATATTTTAACTAATATTCAAGATACCATTTAAAATATGTAAATATATATTTACTGCCGGCACTGAAATGCTCGGAAGCTATCCAACAAAAAACCAATCTGGAAACCTGTGAACTGTGAAGGAAGATAAGTCTCGCACAAGATATATCTACGACTACCCGTTTGGAGCTAGTCGCTTTACTCCGGTATTGCTCTAGAACCGTAGCGTCAAGATCGAGCATCAAGCCAAAGATGCTTTCAAAGAAATCGAAGCTATATTATTAAAGTTTCTTCTATAAAAACAATATATGGAGGAATCGGGAAAATAATTTAATAATAAAGATTTCCGAGTGAGGATTTTTAGAGTTCACCAAAAAATAAAAATAATTAATTATTTAAAATCTACAATGATATGCAGTTCGCTGTTTCTGCACTAAATGCATTGTATAGCTGATGAAAGGAAAACTATAGAAGCTATCTACAATTCGGGGAGAAAGTTATTAATTTCACATCATAAGTAACACGTTCGAGATTACAACATGTGAAGATGTGATTACGGTGTTATGTACCCCATGAAAACTAATATGTTATATGATAATTTAACAACGAAAGTAGGAAATAGTATTTTTCTTCGACCACTTAGAAATCTGCTCATTGTATATTTGTTGTTGCTAGGGAAATGAGATACAATGTAAACACATTTTCGGTTACCATAGGAAAAGTGACAAAACTGTGCAGGAATTAACATTCTCGCACAGTTCTGTCAAAATCGAATTCATTCTCGCACAGTTCTGTCAATAATGATAAATTGTATCAAGTTTAAAACTGGCGAGCTTCGGCAATTCATTTCATTTCGAAGTTCGGCCGTATTCCGTATTCCAGTTATCAATAATAAATTGAAGAATTTATTTTATTTTATTATAATATTATAAACAGAAATATTTATGAATCACTTATTTAGTTATTAATTATTATTAGTAATATTGAATGTAATATTGTTACAATTAGTAAAAATCACTTTCGGTGAACATGAACTTTTATATATGGACCGCTAAAATATTAAAACACTTGTTTGAGTTTCACTGAATTTCAGTTTCCAAGTCAACGTATCAGGGCATCATGTGCTGGACGGCCTCTGGTGATGACCTGATAAGTTGACTTGGAGGCTGAAATTCTGTGAAACTCAGACAAGTGTATATTTTAATATTTTATAAAATCTAGTTTCACAAAATAATGTACAATTAAGTTTGTCTATTGTTTTTATATTGGACTGCCTTGCGATTGTCCATTTCTAAAGAGTTTATAACATAAATCACTTACTATAATTTTTCCACGACCCTCAATTGAAACAAATGTAAATTTTTATTAATGAATAAAAATACATCCTAATAAATCAATATTGTGGAATAATTGTTTATTTTTAATCATTATAAGTTAAAATGTTTCATCAAGTGCCAACTACGCATTCTGTTTTAGTTATGTTTTATTAATTCCTTGAAAAGTAAGGTGAAATTACAAAAACAGACGAAGGGTGCTAATTTCAGTCTATACTTAATACGCCAATTCATTGTGTCATATCTAAATCAGGTACTACTTGTCAACATGATGCGATTTAAATGTTATAGAGCGCGTTAAATTACATTTTCCGTTAATGTGCATTAATAAATTTCATTAATATATGCAAAATCATACAAATAATAACCCCTATTACTGCATGATTTTTACTAATAAACTATTTTTTTGGATGCATATAACACAATATGGCAAATATTGGCTAGCGCCAAATTGTAACAATATGCTAAAGAAATTAAAAGAAATGATTTTAACACTTTTAGTTAAATAGTATTCACGTAGTACTGCTTTAAAATGAATATATAAAAAACTGCTGGTGCTTGCTAACTTTAAGTGAACTGAACGTATCCACTGAAAACTGTTGTCATGTTCTCAAAACATTTCTGAAAAGTACGTAACAAACCTACAATAATAATTGTCTGCTAATTATGGTGGACTTCGATTCTCTCATCGATAAAAGATATTTCAAACAACAATAAGAAGCATGTACTTATATTAGTAAACATTTTCATGTTTGCTTGTACACGTAGTTCACGCATCTATTAGTCTCAAGATATAGTTTTCTCCAAATTAAAAAGTATAATCAAGGAAAAATATTGTAATTAGCTCATTTGTTAATCGGCGAATAACAATCTCGATAATTAACGTGCTCGCCACGCTCTCGCGTATAATGTCTTGATTATTATTCGATATTATGAACACATTTGATAGTTAAATAACTTTTATCTGTAACCGTGTGCAAAATTGAGTTTTAAGTTGCCTTTTTAAATTCGTAAAACGACTATTTAATATCAGGATTTCATTAGTCACGGCTTTCCCAACAACGAGAGATTAATACTTCTTTATGTAGCAAGAGCGTTAGTAACATCTGTGATGCATACAAGATTGTATCTTTCACTAGAATATTTATTTATTTACTTAGTTATTCTTCTCTGTGCAACACGAGTTAAATTCCTATACGAAATATGTAGAATTACTTCCAATTTATAATAATTATGATTTTAATAATGCGTATAACAGTATTAAATTATTAAGTTCTGACGTTTCAACAAAATTAATGATGAGCTGATGTTATACAGCTCCGGTTGTTATAAATTTGTTTATATACTTCGTAGCATAACAATAAACAACACATAATATTCATATATGAAAAATAGAAGTTGTTAGTTTTTTACCCACATAAATATGATACAATTATTTCAACTTTGAAATAGAATTATTTTATAATTTATTTAATGTAAATTGCTCACCCTTGCAAACAGTATTATAATTATATTATAATAATTAAATTCTTCTTAATATTTATATAAAAATGTGTAAAGATGTATGTGTTTAAAATTTGCAATATATAATATAAGCATTTACATATGTTTTCATAAAAT
The DNA here is from genome assembly GCA_947425015.1 of Pterostichus niger. Taxonomy (NCBI): domain Eukaryota; kingdom Metazoa; phylum Arthropoda; class Insecta; order Coleoptera; family Carabidae; genus Pterostichus; species Pterostichus niger. Next base: position 25,753,308 of record OX380337.1, on the reverse strand, counting down.
TTCTAGTGTACAAAATTTGTATGAAAGTACAAAATATTTCCCTATTACAACCGGTAAGTAGAAAAGTAAATAAAACCAACAAAAATGTATTTTATTATCAGCTAAATAGTTTATCCAAAATATTGCAAAGTTATAATTATATACTAAATAAACATCTGAAATATGTATCATCGGTCATGATACACACCAACGTGACCCACTGCTTAGATAAGACGTGTTTGATCTTTCTTTCCTTAATCATATTCTGCCAATATTTGTTGTCTATATTTTAAAGTTTTTAAGATGAGAAAACAAAGGTTATTGGCTGCGATTAGATTGTCAACATTTACGAGTAAAACTTGCTCTAATAAAGAAGCGTTGTTGGATATTAACTGTCAGGAATTGTATTCGGAGATCTGAGTAGACTAAACAAACTAATAGAATATGCTCCAGTATTTCATAAGCATTTAGTTTGCATATGGAGCATATTTCATTGCAGTAAATTTTTAATTGCATGCCGTAAATATAGATTGACAAGTAGTATTTGTTGGGGTTCTTAATAGTGTTAAGACTGTTTTAGAAAAAAACTCATACGTAATTGTATAGATAATTTAAACCATAAAGAAAAAGTAAATTTATCATTTTCACAGCGGATAAAAAAAGATAACTTTTTGCAAGTGATAAAACGTTATTTACCTTTCTCCTAGCAACCAAATAAAAATACCAAGAACATTAATGTCATTTACAGTATTTGGCGTTTAACTGCAAATATTAACAGATTCGGCAATATTTTCGAAGAAAATATTAAAGAAATTATAAAGAAAAGTGTGCCTACGAACACAAAAAACAATAAATCATGCATTGGGCGCCAATTTATTTCATTTTGTGAAAACCAATATTATGACGGTTCGTCAAATTTCAAATATATTGCTAGATGGGCTTATAATATGCGAAAAATAAATGGAGAAAATTATAAAGAATGTGTAGTAAAAACAATGTGGAATTCAACAGCCAAAATGGTACAGGAAAATATTTTCAGGAATTCAACATAAAATTTGATCCGTTCTCGCCGAATTATACTTGAACATTTTATTTTCTTTGGATAAATTTCAGGTTGACAACTCAATCTTGTAACATGACAGCAATTTGACTCGAAAACTGTCTATAAAATAAAATCACTCCACCTACGGTGTCGTGATTTTATTAAAACAGTGTTCTCGTTAAATTGCTAGGTAACAAGGTTTCGTGACTAACAGTAATTTATCCGGCAAAATAAAAAGCTCTTGTGTAATTACATTCGACAACATAAACGAAATTTGTAAAATAAGTGGATAAAAATAATACGAGTATTTTTCAATCGGACTAAAAATACTATTTCGAGTCTCGCAATATAGTCTTTATTATTAGACCCGAAAATAGTTATTTGTGTATTAAGAGCGTGAAGTGAGTATTTGTTACTCGAACACGGTAATTGTAATTGTAAGAGGAACAAAGACACTTTACGTTCGTGATACACACATACGATTACATCTTAAAATCATTAAAAAATGTATACATATACTGAAAATAAATTCGTTATATCAACTGTCAATATGACAAGTTTCTGTTTTGTTTGTATCACTGATAAAATAAGCGCGTATTTAATATCTTTTTCGTTATAAATATTTTTGGTCGTAGATAGAATATTGTACGATAGGTGCACATATGTAAAGCAACTTTAGCCACTCGTAAACCTTAAATCACTCATTATGCTAGTATTTTAACTCTGATCCGCTTCTAACTAAAGACTAGTCCTAGATACTAGTGCCATAAATATCAATTTATTTACAGAAGTAAAAGAAAAAGTAATACAATAGTTAAATTCATATGAAAGGAGAACATACTAGATTTTTTAGCTATAAAATAAGGTAAATTTAGTACAATATACACGTAAATATTATAATTAAAGCTACATTTGTTGGACCAGGAAAAATTTCTAATTACACGACAAGCAAATAACTTCATCAAAGTGTAATGGAAATTATTACATTATAAGTATATTTACAACGTTTCAAACAAAGTGCAAGGGAATGGAACGTTTTAAACTCTGTACCTTTCACAACTGTAAATGGAGTGAAATATTTGAAACTGCACCTTATAAATATCAATACGAAAATAAATGACCCATAAAATATTTCACATGAGCGCTTTTGTAAAGGTTCCCTGATTTGGCTTGCGTGGCTACATAGAGGCTTCTGATTTGGACATGTCATACGTACACTGCAAATACTCGCGCTTCAATATACGATCAATATGGAATAGGTGTATGGGTTATCGAGAGATTCCGATACTTTGAGAATTCACATACAATTTTTTAGTTGTATAAATGACAACTTTTTAGTTGTATAAATGAAAATGATTCAACCTTACTGATGCGTAAAAATACTGTACAAACATGGGCCATAAATTATTAATTTGTAACAATTATATCTTGGAAATAATTAACATGACGGTGCCTATCATTTTTGTTATAAATATTGCAAATTAAAAGTCTGAATTCGAATCCGGAGATCCCGAGTTCGAATCGCACTCAAGCTAAAAATTATATAAACTACCACACTGCGGCTCGGTGAGTGCGAACCCTGTACTGTAATTGGGATTAAAATTCCTGTTGTACAGTGTAACATAAATAAATAAATAAATAAACTTGTAGGAGGTAATAAGATGTTAATTAGGTATCATATTTCTTTTCCGACTATTTTTCAACTTTTGCGATGCTTACGATATATACAAAATTCAACATAAATTACTTAAAGATTTGTCTGTTATTTGTGATCTTCACCTTCATTATCACCAGTTCAAAAGTAACGGTTCGATTTAAATTGTAATATTTAATAAATATTAATGTTTTAACTTCGAAATAATTCATACGTATCTATATTATGATATGAAAATTTAATTTATATTACACATTACTCGTACTTTTGATACCTTTTTTGAGGTAAAATGATAGAATTGCACATATGAGGACCCCAACAATATAATTGAATATATGAGGTCCCCTGTGAAACTTTGTTGGTATTACAACTAATTTCTACAATCTAGATTTTATATTTCCTGCTAAGAATTGACCTACGTACTTGCACTAGATTCTTCAGAATTTCAAGTACAAAAAATGTAGATCAAGTTTATCGTCTTATTTAAATAGCAAGGGACCCTACCAGTAGGGGTGTGTAGGTAGGCTTAACATCATTATTAAAAGCCATATATCAAATAATTATAAGTTGAAAGTCTTATAAAAATATTACTTGAGATTAAAGTATTGTTGGGTAGTTTTTTTCTGGTAATACACAAGATTATCATATGCGCTACGACATTTTGCTATTATATTTGATTTTTTAGCAATAATATTATTAAAATATATTAGTTTTTTATTCGTTCACATAGAATATACATAAACTAATGATGATTGAGTATTTATAAGTAAATTAAGTCTTTTGTTCAACTAAAATAACGCGATTCATTTAAATCAGTTGAAAAATACGCATAATCATTTAATTATATTTTATTATATATTTAGCAATAATATTATTAAAAACAACGATTTTTTTAAATAATATTAACAAATTTTGTTTAAATGTTTTATTAATTACTACTCTAGTTTTGTTTTTAATCGATGAATTGTTTACCATTTCAAATAGAATGTATATAAACAAATGATCGTTAAGTATCCATAACAAAATTAACGAATTTATTTAACTATAACAATGCGGTTTATTCAAATCAATTGTAAAATGCACTGAGACATTTAGCTATTACTTATATTTGACTTTTTTTAGTAGGTAATATTATAATTAAAATCAAATATTTTTTATCAGTTCACATAAAATATACATAAATAAATGTGGTTTAAGTATTCGTAATCAGTTGTAAAATGCACTGAAATATGTTTTTAAAAAGACTGTCACGCGCGATGGGGTGGACCAAATGTTTCCGAATAGATGATATCTTCTCGTTGGCAGTTTCTATTTCAGTAGCAATGCTGCTTTGGATTGTAGTATATTGTGTGTTCGTGTATAATACCATCATTGATTTGTGATGTGGTGCTGTGGTGTCACCTTATGACTACTTTACCTGGGGCTACCTAAAAGCTCAAGTTTACATAGACAAACCACGTACCTACTCATTAAGCCCTATACCATAACGAGAGAAATTCTAAAGGTTCCGTGTGCCAAGCGTGAAAGGAGTATGGACAATTTCGTCACTCGTAAACAAGATTGCGTCGACAAAAATGGACGGCGCCTAATTGATGTGATTTTTCGCAGTTGACTATTTTTTACTAATGTTTCGTTTTGTATTTTCAAATGGCAATGTACCAGTAATGCATGAAAACAATAAATTTATTAATTTGTTCGAAAATAAGTGTCCAACTGTCGTTTTAAAATCATCATACCTTCCTGCCGGATCTTGTATTTGATTTTGTAACAGTTGTTACGTTCCAATCTGATCCTTTGTTTTTTTTATTATCTTTCCCATTCCACTAACCTAAAACATGATTCATTTTTCTTGTAATTTAGCTTCACTCGTTATTTCATTAAATTAGATATGTACTTAGCTTTTGATTTCTCCTATTTAAAGTAATCCTTCCTATTCTATATTTAATTTAGCGTTCTCCTTTTTCATTATTAATTGTAAATTTAGTCTATTGGCAGTCTTTAATTAGCGTAACTTATTGTTTTGCCGCTGTCGGTTCACGCGCGATTTATTTTTGTAAAGGTTTGTTTATAGTGCAGCGTCAAGCGGATTGCGAATTAGTTTATTTTAGTTTATATTAAAACTCGAATAGTCATTTATTAGTTTATTTCATTTACATAATTTCCTATACATTTGTTTTCCCTTATCCCTAAATTTGCTTATCCCAGATTGTCGTTCGTACACAAGTCCTTGGTCATCTGCCTGCTTTATTATCTTTCTTTCTTTTCTTTCTTCAAAGGCATCGACCTTTCTCTTCTACATTCCTTCTAAATTCTCCTCCGATTTGGAATTATTACCACCAGGTTGTTTATTATCTTTATCTTTCTCATCAATATCCGGTTGCGGGTTGAATTTCCTTTTACTTAGATCCGTGACTTAAGTTGAGACGGTTGATTGTTGGTCGTTGTAAATAAAAACGTGGTTGAGTAGAAAGTGGTTACGTGCTGAGTAGTAGTTTTGAGTAAATTCGAGTATCAGTCGATACTACACAGTTTAGGGATTACTTACCTCGAAACTACAAGTTTGGTAGCGAGATTCTTGGGCGATAGTTTGGGATTTCGCTCCTACCGAGCTCCCACGTGGGGATCCGATTCAGTCCCGTTGCCGCTGCATTGCTCACCGCCCCCGCCTGTCATCTTCCTGAGGGCAGATCAACAACCGAGACCATCTTCAACTCCAGAGAGTGACTCGTCACCTCGTGGACTCCCGGTTCAACCCATTCCGGTATACAGGTCACCAGGCTACCATCCCTCGTTCCAGCGTCGAGTGCGAGAAAGAGACCGCAGATAAGTTCTTTTTATTTGTATTCTGTAAAAGAATTTTAGATTTATTATTTTTATTGTTTCAAGCATTTAGTTAGCTTACTGCGCCATTCACTGGAGTTTCGTTATTTTGTTGTAAGGGAACATAGGTGTTCAGGACTTTACTTTGGATTTCATTTATCTGGTAAGACGTTTGTACCCTCCGCGTTGCACTGTTTCCGCGTATACCCCTCATTCCTCATACCTGTCTCGCGCTCTTCGGTTGATCAACCTTTAGATCGCGTACTCGAAACGCTAGGTGTGCTTAGGTGGTCGCGCTGCGAATGGTTCAAAGTGAGCATTTTGATTCAAATAGTTGTTTTATTCCATATAAAGTTCGTGCACGCTGTGTAGTCCCCTTCTACTTTACTGTTTTTGTACACCTCGTGAATGACCTTACGACAAGGGCAGTAACTATTTACTTACGGTTTTCTATTTGTTGTAATTTAGTATTTATATTTTACTTGCATTTATATGTATTATCTTTTCTAATAATAAGTTAGTAGTTAAGATTATTTCGAGTCATTACGTACCCTGCACTTTCCCGATCTCCCACTCTCGCACAGAATTTCCGTCGAAGGTTAAGCCGACACGTCCTAGCCGCCATCACAATTTGGTTTGGGTGAGAGCAACTGCTCTAATTGTGTGGCGCCCTCTCAAAAAGTTACAACCCCCCCCCCCCCTTCCCCACTGAGAAGCCATCACCTCATCCATAAGGTAAGATAGTTACATCACACAGTAATATTATTTATACCGGATATTTGTTAATGAGTTCACATAGACTATACATAAATTAAATGCGCTGAGACATTTAGCTATTATATCTGATATTTTAGCAATATTATTATTAAAATCGACGATTTTTATATCAGTTCACATTGAATATACAAAACAAATGATGACTAAGTATTTATAAGAAAATTAATTCATTTGTTTAAGTAAAATAACGCGATTCATTTCAAATCAGTTGGATGATACTCACAAACGTTTAACCGTATTTCATTATTTAGCAATAATATTGTTAAGAACGAAGATCAATAAGAAATACGTAATCCTATTAACAAATTAAAATATCCACCGAGGCATAAATTTTTATTAAATTAATTATTAATTGCTGTTTTTCTTATAAAAATGATCTTCAATTTATTTAATCCAGGCACGAAAATGTAAGGCATGTGATTTTTGTTCTCTCGGCGAGCGACAGTATCTGTTGCCAGCATGGTTGAAGACCATTGACGGACTAATTGTAAGTGTCCAAGCAAGGTTGTGACTTTTATGATCATTTGGTTCAGGTTTATTTAATTTTTAACTATAGTATTATTAAAATCGATAATTTTGTATCATTTCATATCAAATATACAGAAACAAATGGTGATTAAGTAATAAGTTAATTAATTAATTTGTTGAACTAAAATAACGTAATTTAATCAGATCAGTTTAGCTTATACTTATATTTGACAGTTTTAGCATATTATTAAAATCCAATAATTTTTTTATCAATTTACATAGAATATACAAACTGATTCTTAAAATCACCGCACTCGATAACTCCTTTATTTTTGAATGTATTAAGAAATTTCTACAAAACTATATAAACAGTTTTGATCTTCATTTAATATGGCGAAAATGCTGTTTGAATTTTTAAAAGTAGAGAATGTGCAGTGATATATATTTTTTAAGCAGGTAGCATTATTTTCATTAATTAGTATTAAATAATATATAGCGATATTATTCAAAATGAATTTTTTTTCGAAGATAAATATTATCTTAATTTCAGTAAGATATAATTACAACTGAATAATACCTGAAAGAGAAGTAAAAACATAATTTTTTTAATAATGTGAGTTATTTTCATATTTAATTATTAATATAATTATTTGTTCAATCATTGTTTACAGAAATTATTATTTTTATATTAAAATAACAATATGAATTTTCGAGATTTCAAAATTACTATTTTGAATAATATTTCTATACATTAATTGATCAAAATAATGTTGACACAAATACATAAATTTCTTATTTAATAAGTTTCAAACAGGATTTTCACCATTTTAAAACAAAAGAGAATATAAACTTTTCACTGGCTAAAATTTCTTTAGTTACCATTTCTTAATATTTTCCATAATTAAGGAGGGAGGAAAATTCAGAAATCAGTCTGTATTTTATGATAATTCATATTCCTCAGTCTGTTTTCAATCAATAGCAATCAAGTATATTCTCTCGTTGCCATGTAGTTTTTAATTTGTTTATTTATGACAATCATAACAGATATAATTAAGGTTATTTACAGTAAATTGTAGTAGGTAAAGTACAGTATTTGATTTGTATTTAATGGTTATATTATCGTCGAATAATATACTGTTATCATTTATAATATCTTCATTACTGTACGTTCAGTCGAAGTCATATGTTAAAAATTCAGCAATTTGTATATCAAATTTTGTTTCATACGCATTGGGAACGCCGGTTACGAGTGACAATCTGACGGTCTTTGAACGTTCTTTGCAGTGATTTTGTGTAACTTTACGACGCAATGAACATTTTTACAAGTTCTGTGATTTTTTGCTTTAGAATGTCTGATAATAGTAATATTAGTGAACCATATTCACCATCTAGTGACAAATATCATGTCAACACGGAAGAAAGTGATACCGATAGCAACGTAAACAAACAAAAAGAAAAACATTTAAGAACAACACAAAACATCTAACCTAAAATCTAAATTCTCATCAGGAATTCAATCACGTAATAGTGTAGTTCCTAGAACGAGTAATTTAAATGTATTTATTTCGCCTGTAGAAAAAAAAGTTGACAAAAGAACTTGTAAATATTGTCAAGAGTTTAGATTACCTGACCATATGGTACAGATTGCTAAGATCGGGAAGTTATTAATGGCTGCAAAAGAAAACATCATACTCAAAAACCAGGGACGAACTTTCGATCAGTTAAATACCAATCAACATGGGACTTCAGATTTCTGAAGAAATGTTTTAATATTTAAATGTTTTTCGTTTTTTATAAATTTCAGGAACTAATGATGATTCTGGTTCAATTTGTGAGCAGTCTACTGATTATATTATGAGTACGAGTAATTATATTGAATCTATTGATTTTGAGCAACCCATCGATGACTTTAATTCGACTAATATAACAAGCAGCTCTGAAGAAATCCCTGAATTTAGTACACAAGGAGGCATCTCACTTGAATCTATAGGTAAGTGTTTAAATAATAATAAATTACAGTCAATATGAAATAGATATTTGTGTACCTACCTAGTGAATGATTTTCACTGTTCAAAATATTGCTTTTAATAATAAATTACATAATGAAAAGTATGTATTTTTTCAATCAAATTAATTAACATTATTTTGCTGGTTTGGTTTTGTTATTCTAATAGTCGAAATATAACATATTATTACTCAGTTACCTGTTTCTTTATTACATAATATTAAACATTTACTAAGTTTTTTTTCTTTAAATTAATATATATAACTTTTTTGCAGGTCCACGCAGCTGGATAACTCCGGAAAAGAGGATTTTAAAAGATGCTCTTTCCCAGTCTTTAAAAACATATACTGTTCGCGGAAAGGAAGACTGTGAGCAAGTATTAAATAAATAGCCCCTTAAACGACGAAATATTAAGAACTGGGTGCAAACAACATGAATATTAACACTAAAAGACGAATTGTAAATGATAGAAATATACCAAAAAAATAAATAATTTTTTTGTCCCATCTCGACTTATACCACAAGCCCAGTATTTAAATGAACAAAGGACATGTAGCTAAATTCTCATTCTGTACACCAAAAATCTCGAGCTTGTGGTACCACCAAATACGTTCAATCTCTTAAAAAGCATTAGATTTCGAGTTGTTTTAAGTGAAATATGCTTTTATTCATATTTTTTAATAGTTTTTGTTTTTGATGAGTGTTTAGTTCTAATCTGTAATAATTAAAAGAATTCTGTAAACCTAGTTATTCAAATAAAATATATTACATTAATGCGCAATATCTTTTTAATTGAATTTTATGAATAATAACAATTAGATACAAATATATCAAATAATTCTCCAAATCAATATAATAAATCCATAAGTTAGGTCCATCTAACAGCTTCATCTGTTTATGAGTATAGTGTGTGATTTTACTTGTACGAAAAAAAAAAAAGGTTTGAGAATTCAGTTACCGTAATATGAGATCTTTTGCAAAGTACTCTGTATAGAGATCAAATGAGAAAGTTTAAAAGAGGTATGTATGTATATTAAAACAATCTATTACCGTTGGGATAATTAGCTTGAAAAAGTATTGTGTACATGATTAATTAATGAAAAACCGTAGCCGGTCATCATATGTCTCTGTGCCGTGGTCGTTCGACCTATTCTGGTCCTCATGTTGCAGCCAGTACAAACGCTGAATTAAAGGTCCGACCTCACATGTCGGCAACGGTCCTCGCTACTGTAGCCATTCGACCCGCTCAGGTCTCCGTATTGCGACCAGTACAAACGCACATTCACTATCCCACACAAATATATACACCATACCATACACACACACATACACACACACAGGTGGCAACGAAGCGCGATCTTCACGATGTCGTGATCGTAGAGGCGTAGAGGCCTTGAAGGAGGTGGGCAAGAACGTGAATTTGGTGCGGAGGAATGCGGACGGAAATCTACTGCTGGAGCTAAGAACGTCCGCGGCGGTAAACTATCTCCCGGTCACTCGAAATTCGGGATCTCGACGAGCTGACTACGACTGCTGACGTCTATCCGAAAGACGTACCAGAGTACACAAACTGCTGTCGTCCGACTACCAACGAATCTTGCCCGGCAGGCGATGGAGAACGGTCGTGTGCGCATCGGTTGGGTTAGCTGTTGCGTCAGATACCAGGTTGACGTGCGGAAGTGCTACCGGTGCTGAAACTTTGGACACCAGGCCAGAAGTCGATGATCACTTATCATCGCCGGAAACTTTAAAGCGTGGGTAGTAGAATGGGGCAGCAAGGAAACTAACAGGAGAGGTGAGGCCCTCCTAGGTTTCGCAGCGTCCCGGAAAGTAGCCCTTCTCAACACCGGTACAGCCCCTATAGGCTGGTTATCCATAACACCATTGTCGACGTGTCTTTTGCCAGTGAAAGTCTTTCTCCTCGAGTAACGTCGTAGCATGTCAGGACCCACTATACCCAAATTGATCACACGCCATTGTCATAAAAATTGCTGCGGAGTGTGGACAAAAGGTAAACGAATAGCCAGCTTCTGCCTAGTGGAATTCCAGGTCCTTTGATCGAGAGTCCTTCGACGTCATTATGGCAGAAGACGTCTAGATCGCTGGGTCCGCTGAGCAGATGTCTTCGCAGTTCTTATCGCTGCTCGCCAACGCCTGCGATGCAACTATGAGTAAGAGCATTCTCTGAAGCCGCCACGCTTCAGTCTACTGGTGGAGCGACCAGATTGCCAAACTTCGGAGGCTGTGTCACAAGCTCAGCGCGCCCGAAGTCGTGGGCACTATAACACTTTGAGGCTTCAACATCAGGAAGCGTAGGGAGTCCAGAAGAGAGCTATCAAGGAGAGCAAGCGGCGTAGCTGGAGAGAGCTGTGCGATTTGGTAGACGGTGAACTATGGGGTAGGCTATACAACACAGTAATGTCGAGGTTGAAAACCGTACTACGGCCCAACCATCCTGCCCAGTACTTCTGGAAAATATTGTGGCAACCCTATTTGCACACTAGCCTGAAATCACCTACATCGAGGTAATGCCAACAGATCATCTCCCCGATATACCATACAACACGGAAGAGGAGCTGCTTAAAGCCTGCTACAAGTTCGGAGTCACAAAGGCGCCAGGCCCTGACAGCGTTCCAAATGTCGCTCTCAAAGCCGCCATCAGGTCCTGTCCAGACGTATTTCGTCGGACGTACAACACGTGTCTCGCTGAAAGAACCTTCTCTAGCCGGTGGAAGAAGCAGAAGTTGGTACTCCTCCTAAAAGAAAATAAGCCAACGGACGAACCGTCATCGTACCGTTCGATATGACGACGCTGTCGCAACAATCCGCCAGTGACTACGCTTCGATGAGCACCTGCAAATCATGAGCACAAGGGCTGGGGCAGTATGTAATGCATTAATCAGGCTCATTCTAAACATGGGTGGTCCAAGGCGGACCCGGCGAAAGCTCCTCTCAAATGTGGTCTGTTTGGTGATGCCGAATCTGGTCGGCAGCCACGGCAGAATCATCGTACGTGCGACAAATGACATCGGTCTACCGGAGAAGTGTCTTGCGGATGGCTCGGGCATTCTATTCGGTGTCATACGTTGCCGTAGGCGTTGTTGCCGATATGATGCCGATCCACTAGATGGCAGAGGAGCGGGCGCTGATCCTCCAATAAAGACGCGAAGATCAGGCGACTTGACGCACCATCTCCATATGTATATATGTATATATATTATATATACTTCCATTTCAGGATTGAAGTTAAACGTAATAAATTGTCGTTTTCTTATTAAACGTAGTTTTTGAGTATATTCGTATGAAAAATAATGTATGATGAAATTGAATTTAACTTTAGAATATCCAGGGCTGCAAATCGAACCGGCTGTTTTTCTGGAATCCCGAATCGATCGTTCATGTAGAATAAAACCGACTATGTGAACCAGTTCGAACAAGTATCTAAATATTTACAGCAAATAAGTATGTACATTGAAATTGGAAATTTCAGACTCAGCTCTGACATTTACATTTCGTTATTATGATATGCCACATGTTTGAGGCGTTCAAGTTCGAATCAAGTTTGAAAAAATCTATTCAACTAAAAACTAAGCTACCAGACAATGATTCGTTTTAAACTTGCATTACTTATGAAATTGTTGTATCATACCTAAATATTTGAAAATGTGGCAAAATTTTACGTTTTAAGTATTTTTATTTTGTTTAATACAATGTAAGGAATTTGTAGAGGTTAGTAGATCGCACGACAAGAAAACAAAGAGTTTTTAATCACAAACGAAACTATTTATTTCAATCAAATATTACATTGACATTCACGAGACTAACAAATGAATTGAAAAAAACTGAAACAACAACAAAAGGTGGTTTAACAGAATTCAATCTACAACTAATTTTTATCAAGATAAATCTGCTAGGAACCTTATTCTTCTATGAACTCGTTCAACATACTGTATTGATGTAAAAATTACAATAAATTAATCATAGATCGTTGAAAACAGAGATTCAATAACACCATCCATCAAGAATTTTGTGACTCGGTTCTCTTTATCAAAAACCGGTTCAGATTAACCTAAAATGAAGGAAAATCAACGTCAAAGTGTAAAAGTAAAAATTGTAAGAGTTTATCATAAACCCCTCGTTACGATTAGAAGATACAATAGATCCTACGTTGAAAGAAAAAGCTAGAGCGTTATAAAAATATATGTTTTTTGTGATTTTAGCAGTATTTTGCGATAAAATTGCTTTTATCAAATTGATTTTCCTTCATTTTAGATTTAATCTGAACCTATTTTTTGTAAAGAGAACCGAGTCACAAAAAAAAGTTCACAATTTGTTATACTGTGTAATATGTTGGTATCAAATTTGTCTCTTCTTATATGAGGTAAGACAGAGTCAGTCTTTTATTTATAAACACATTTGAAGACAATATTTTCATGTAAGTAAATAAATATTTAATGCTAAATAATAAGTATATATTTAATTGTTAAATGGATCAATTGAAATATACATGCTATAAAATTTTGATCTCGTAGACAAAGAATAATAGTTTTGATTTAAATATTTCTTCTTATACAAGTTGTGTGAATATATTGTAGATTGGGATCGTCTTACAAGTTCTTTCTTCAACTATCAAATATTTTGATCTAAACTACAGAGTAAATCTTCAATTCTGCATTATTTGAAGTAATAATAAATTAATTGGATTCTTTTGTATATAAAATTGTTTTGCTATCTACAATCAAAATATAAAATTATTTTAGAAATACTGGTACCAAAATTAATTTTCATGTTTGCATAATTTATTATTTCGTTATAACATTTATTTTCTTCATTACAATCTTATATAACTAATTTCTGACAGCTAGTTATTTTTCTTTGGGAATATTATTTAGTAAAATGTCTTCATTACTCTACAGTCATTATAGGTAACCTAAAAAGGTCTTTTTTTTAGGATTGTTTAGTAAGTAGAAGACAAGTTTACGTTTACAAGTATTTATATATTTTTCATTAAAATATACATTTAGTTTATTTGATTTTTATGTATTCCGCTACGAAGACAACTTTTACAGATATATACAGGGTGTAACAGCGAAAACAACCACCGCCTATATTTTCGTTATTACTGTTTTGTGTCATGTTAAATAAAATTTATCGAAACTTTAAATTGAATTTTCTCAATATTTATGTTATGTAAGGATATAAAATGATTACATGGTTTAATTCAGAAAAAAATACTCTATCGAATAGGCTTCCAAAATATTTATAATCCCATTTGTGTTGTAACTTGAGAATCACTGGTTTAAAAAATTATTTTATTCTTTAAGCAGATGTCCCCCTTGATCTTCTATAACTTTTCTTTATAATATTTTGTTGTAACTATAATATAATGAAAATATAGGCGGTGGTTGGTTTCGCTGTTACATCCTGAATATATAAATATATATATATATATATATATATATATATATATATATATATATATATATATATATATATATATATATATAACCACGCCCATTCAAGCCTTATCCACAATAGTACTCGTATATCTCGTAATTCAACATCTACCTGTCTGTATTCAGTAGTGTAAAAATTTCATCAACGCAAGTTCATTGAGGTCAGTATCGTGATAGGCAACACTGTCGGTCAAGTAAAAGATCTCATTTTAAATATAATTATGTATAGCTTAATTATGTAAGAATTCTTAAAATATTATAAAAACATGTATATGATATGTATTTATTATTGTTAACAGCCTGAAGGGAGAATGCGTCGAGCAACCCGAAATATTACTAAATTATTAATAAAGTATAAAGCAAAAAAGTGATAAGTATGTAGTGTACATCAGTGAATGAAAATTGCTGTATCACAATCATTATTATTTATTTATTTCAAAACGATAATAATAAATTTAGATACAAAAATATACTGAAAATTAATTGACATGTTTCTACACGCAAAAAGTTAGAAACTACAATTCGAAATACCTACAGACATCATTCAACAATCTATAATATGCAGTTTGTTAGCTATGGCGACAAAATAAAATGTAGTAGAATCTGTAAATTAAATACTGCACGTTGAGTATTACTAAGGCTTTCAAAATGTTTTGAATAACAAAGTTTTAAAGAATTACTCTTGAATTTTGTTACTCAATGTTCTAATGTGTGGTATTCTGTCTGTTGATTACGAATTGGACTTTCAGAATGTCGTCTGAATATAACTGCAAGTTTCACTTCCACAAGCACAAAGCAAGGATAAAGGAATGAGATTTCACAGAACCAAGATTGTTACAGTAAATTGAAAACAACGAAAGATCTCCTCCGAGAATACTGACAGACAGAGGAGGTTTACTGCAAGAGATTTAGGAAATACTCACTGCACAAGTGGCGCTTTTATCTCTAAATGCAGCTCGTTTGTATTTACGAAATCTGCTTTTATAGTTATTAGGGTTCTAAATTTTCAACCACTGCTGAGTTTTCCGAACGATTCGAAATCTAAAAGTTGAAATGTGGCGCCAGAGATCGCTGCAATAAAATCTAAATCGCGATTTCATTTGTATGCTCAGTTCGCGGAACACATTTAACTTCTAGCTATTTAAATGTAACCGCAACTGGTTTTAGTTTTTTTTACAGTATTATCACAATAAACTTCAAAGAAAATAATTAGTTTTTTTTTTAATTATCTTACTATACCTTTACAGAGTGACTTAAAAACTAAGGGTAAATGGCTATTTTGTTTACTATCAATTTTACACCTATAGTTTAAATTATAAAGTTATAAGCGAATTTAAATGCCAGTTTTTGATTCTACTTTCGGTTTCACCGGAAGAGATGTCGTTGTTGATTTTTTAACTGAAATGGAATTTCTGTTTTAATATTTTCTGAAAATATTTGAAATTAGCTTTGCAGTGTTGTTAATTGCCAAATACCTGCATCAACTGTTTTGTATATCTCTATGTTCGAACTTGCCTTCATTATTCTATATAACAATTATATTTTTACGGTGTAGCTAGCGCTTGGTGGACCCTGTATCAAATATTTCCATAGGTTCATGTTATCAATGTAACTGTAAAGATAATGTTTTTTCTATTAATGGTTATAATTATTAAGTAATTACTTATTTAAATTGAAATAAAAATTATAGAATAAATGTTTTCAGAACAATATAAACATTGAACAGCAATGCATTAACGATGGTAATAAATATTTATTTTTACCTTCTATGTAAATGGCACTTGCAGCAACTGTAATATTTTGTATATTGTCTTGCGCTGCAAGAAAATCGCCTTCGAAGTCTTTGTCGGGCATTAAATCGATTAGGTATTTCAAATTATATATTTATAGAATTCACGAATCTAATGACACTGACAGTAGTTGTCACAATGATCACAACACCATGATAACGTCTCACTATAAATTGCCTTACCTCCAACAACCTTAAATTACAAAATGTAATGTATCTTTTTATAAAAATAATAAAAATTTATAAAAAAAAAAAACATATTGAAGGTGAAAATAAAAGTTTACACGTAGTACGCTTGCAATTAATCTTTACTAAGACCACTGGATTATTCAGGCTCCTTCCTTAGTCGCTGCCTGAAAAAAAATAATTTACTTTGCTGACCACGTAAATAACTATTACAGGTATAATCCTTAACTTGTGCGATGGTTATAGTACTTTTAATATGTTTTATTTTATTTAACGTTTAGGCGATAGTTTTATAATCACTTAATGTCCTTACAAGGTAATACACTTAAATAACAACAACTATAAATGCAAGGGGGGCATTCAGAAATATGTGGTTAAACAAGAGATCAACAATAAGAAATATACTAAAAGGACTTATGAATCAATATAAATATCAATCTCTACTTACATGTTCCCTTTCCCTCTGAGCTCACAAACAACAATTTAGACCAAAGTTAAAGATAAAAACTAAACCCCACGTTTAAAATGTAAATGTAAGAGAGTTTTTGTTGAGATGTGTGCTCGGAGGCTGCCGAATCGTCAAAGACCGACAACTTCTCTCAGGATGCACTTGTCACCTCAAGATGGTTGGACTCTCTTCTCCATGATTCTCCAACAAATTATTGGCCGAAGACGTCTATCCGATTTTGCGCATCATTCAGTTTTTTACCTTCGTATATTAGTAATAGTAAAATGTTAATTAAAAAATTCGCAATATTTCGCAAATATGACAAATTTCATCCTTTTTAAACAAGGATAGAAGAAAATCAAAAAGATTTATCTTAAAAAAAAGACGGTTGGCAGCCCTACCAGTACATGATACAACATTATAACAAAAAGGTGATGTGTTCACCATATCAAAGAAAGCGTTAAATATCCGATACTGATTTTTATTCGGAAAACTTACAAAGTATCATAATGTACGAAATACTTTTTTATTCTATAATATTTTGAAACATAATATATATATATATATATATATATATATATATATATATATATATATATATATATATATATATATATATATATAATTTCTATAATATACATTAATATTTGATTCACTTATCATTGTATTGTTTGGATATAAAATGGAGTCTTAGAGATAGATACCACTCTGCGACTGCTATGTAATTTTAGTATTCTCTTCTGTTGATTTTTATATTCTTGATTTCCCGGAAATTTGGTTATTACAACCAAATGTGCAAAAAAAGCTTTTTTAACTGTAACAGATGATTATTTATTTATTTATGTTACGCTGTACGACAGATATTTAATCCCAGTACAGAGTCCGAACTCACCGAGCCGCAGTGTGTACTTTATATAAATTTTAGCTTGAGTGCGATTCGTACTCGGGATCTCTGAATTCGAATTCTGTAACGCCGTCCATACCATCGTACGACGGAAAAATAATATTCATTAGTTTGTAAAAATTATACAGGAAATAATAGTACATATTATTTACAACAAATTAATTAACACATTTTAACCAAACTGATATTATTTAAATTACATGCATATACATAATTGATATAAAACATGTGTCAACTGCAACATTATTGTTGGTTCCGTTAATATGATTGTCATACAAATGTCAAAACTCAACTTGGCTTCCTAGTTTCAATAAAGTGCTTTTCATTTGCCTATACGTGTACTTCGTCAGAGAAATGAAAATAATATATTAACCAAACGTAAATTAATAACAAACAAGTACGAGTAACTATGTAACAAGTAACGAACTAAACAAGTACTTATAATTTTATTATCAATGGTATTCAAATCATAGCCGTCATAATTGTTTTTATTTTCATATGTGTACCCCAAAATACATGAGTCTTACGATATACATATTCATATAACATAGGTTAAAAGAACCTTTTATAAGAAAACGTAAAATATTAGGTACTTGTTATAAACATACTTTAATTTAGATTACAATCAATTGGTATTACTTAAACTTTGTTAAACATTGTTATAATTATTATATTTATAAACGGTGTGTTCTTTACATATTGGTTTATTACATGAAATATATTTTCGATCTCTTTGTGTTGTATATATATAGCAACGTGCTTTATAGCTAATTTCATATTTACAGACCGATCTTTTATGTTTTTAAATTATAATTTGTTTAATGTTCTCAAAAATAGGTTACTCAAGATACTTATTTTTTAAATCTTATTTCCATGTATGATAAAATAAGCTGCTTTACTAATTCTTTTATATACAATCGTCTTCTATCATTTCTACTTTTCGCAAAATCGAGAATTTTGTTTATGAATAAAATAAAATCATTAAATGTTGCAATATCCGTTATGTTGCTCCATACTACTACTGGCCTCTTTGTTTTTTCTTTTACAAATCTAATACGCTACTTTTTGGTCCATCTTATCCACCCCTCCTTTGGTCTTATTAAAGAAAATTATGATTTCAGATTTCTTCTTTTCAGTATTATCAGTTTTGATTTGAAAATATTATGGGCTCAGTAATATGAGAGTTTTATTTGTCTTCGCCTCATAACTTACTAATGTCATCTTATTATCGAATCCGAAACAAGATTAATATACCGAATCTTCTTTCTTTGCTTGCATTTCTTTTGGTATATCCCGTTTTTTCTTATTATTCCTACTACTGTTATTCCATAGAGTAGATGGCTCAATGGTACCGATTTGGCCTGTGGAATTGAGAACCCGGATTCGATTCCCACAGGCGACAAACAATTTTCACAACATTAAAACTACCTCTGTGGCGTCCCCTCCACTATCATCTATGATCATCTGATAATCGCACTACACGCGAAGGAATATATCACTTACCAAGATCTGCTACAGCAGACTGCCACACCTACTAATTGGTAAAAGGCGTGATGATGTATTTATTTATATTTACTGTTATTCCAACAGATTGTAAATTGTCAAATAGTTCCACGCTAGCAACAAAATAACAGTAGTGACATTTTTTGATGAATATTTTATCGAATAACTAAACGGTATTAATACCTAGGTTTTGATAAATTATCACGCTGTTTACCAATATATATGACACCTTCAAGTTTTATTTTTGGTACGAATAAATGTTTCAAGGATTTGTGCCACTAAATACTAAGTGTAAGGTGTCATACAATATAAATTTGTTTGAAAGGTTTGAGACATTCAGTGCGAAAAACGATCTGCTTTTCTGTGTAAAACTGGCTAGAGTGTCATTCGTATTTTTATTTACTCGATGACCTCTAGTATTATGTTGTTCTCTAGTCTCTTATGCTCATCTTTATGAAAAGATTCTCGTTATGGCACGTAAGCACTTACCGGATGTAATATCAGAAAATTGTATCTTTTTTAAACCGCTCAAGGATTAGTTATTGGCAAGTTACGTTGTGTTCTCAAGCACGCTTATGGCGATAACGTTTTCTTAATAACTAATAATTAAATATATTGGTACCGGGTTATAGAAGCTGTAAAATAAGATAATCAAATGTAATTCAAGGTGAGTATTACAAGCTTTAAGGGGCTACAATTCCGTGAGATTTATTAGGTATTTTTCTGAAACTATTTATACAAAAATGATATATAAAGAAACAAAAATGGATAACAGGCTTGTAATATTTTTGAAAAAAGACGACGTCTTGGTCAAGGTTTCCGGCCACTGTACAAACTTAATCTGTAAATTTATTTGTAGACTTGAAAATTACTGCAAACTTAGGCTGAAACGTTGTCTAACCGTTTTTCAATAAAAAATAGATGATAGTTATCCATTTTTCATCCTTAATGTATGAACAAAAAATGGGAGTAGTTTGGAATTATGTAATTGTTCAATTGTGTGGAATATAAACATTTTCTATTACGTTAGAAATAGAATCAATTTTCTATAAACAATTAGTCCAAAATTACTAATGATACAGAAATTGTATTATATCTAAACTTTTTAATAATCTTTTTTTATATTATCTTACCAAATTTCAAATACATACATTAATTCTGTTGGCCGTAATTAGTTTCAGAAAAAGTCACAAGTTCAACTAGTTTGAACTACAAATTGCCTATTTACGAGCATAAATACTTGATAGATAGCTAGCCGTGCATTAGGAGAAGGCAAATATATTTCGAGTATCGCCTAATTTTTATAGATTAGTTTCCGGTATTATAAATTACAAATAAGTTTACTTTCAAAGTATATAAAATGTAATTCTTCAAATGACAGTCGAATTTTCTAAAGAATTGTTACTTAATGTTTAATTTGTCATAATTTATGTAAAATCAATCCAAATTTATTGATTAAATTGTATTTATTCTGTTATTTACAATACCGAGCATTCGACTTTTTAAATATTTGTAACGGCGCGCGCTTCTATCTCTATTTTGACGTTTAACTATATTTAGAATAAACAATTTGCACCAATTTAAATCTATCCCTGTGGCTCTCCCTCCACTAATATCATTGAGGGCCGTGATTTGACGACTGGTAGCCGCACTTCACGCGAAAATATATATCGCTTATCGAGATTTGCTGAGGTAGACCCAGTAATGGGTAAAAGGCGTGATGATATATTAATTTATTTATTTATAGAATATTGGATATCTGCATTGGCAAAATAGATACAGCATCTATATTTTGTGCATGAAGTGCGTTTACCAGCTGCTAAATATATATATATATATATATATATATATATACATATATATACCGGGTGTAACATGAAAACCTGGCCATGGCCATAGGCGTTTAACATGGGAAATCAGTTTTCCCTTGCGCAAAAGTGGCCAATTCATTTTAGACAAAAATGCTTCAAATAAAAGTTGTAGAGCTTGAAATTATGGATTTTATTTTGCACGTTTTGTAAGAGAAATAATCGCATTAATATTTTATAAGAATTTCTACTTTATAGTGATAGCCATGGAATTGAGACAAAATGATAAACAAATGTATGACGTTTTAACTGTCAGAAAAGTTTAGTTTTAAATAGATTTGTGATTTATTTAAGTAACAAAGGTGATTGTTGTTATATCATTATTGAAAATGGATAATTTTATTTTATAATTTTTTAATATTTATTATAATAAATAATAGAATTTTTACGCAAATAATTATTTTATTTATTTAGAAATAATATTAAATTACAAAAGATGTTCGAAAAGTCCTCCGTTTTGTGCTAAGCAGTAGCCTAATCTATTGTAGAAAAATTTTTAACATTGCACAACTGTCTAATATTTATTTTGTTGCATTTGCTTACAACAGTGTTTTTAAGTTCTTGGATGGCATTGTATCTTTTTTTATAAACGCAAGACTTTAAGTGTCCCCATAAAAAAAGTCACAGGGATTTAAATCTGGAGACCGTGCTTGCCAGTTTACTGGCCCTCCATGCCCTATCCAACTTTCTGGAAACGTATCATTCAGATAATTTACAACTTCTCTTGTATTATGGTCAGGACAGCCGTCGTACTGGAACCATACATACTCATTATTTGTGTGGGCTATTTCCGGTCCCACTATTTCTCGTAACAATTCTAAATAATTGTTTCCATTTGATCGATTAATAAAAAAAGGACCAATAATTTTATTGCCTAAAATTCCTGCCCATACATTTACTGATTGTCGATATTGTGTTCTGGATTCAATAACAATGTGCGGATTTCTCTGAGACCAGTGTCGAAAATTATTTTTATTTACTTCGCCATTCAGCGTAAATGTACACTCATCTGTAAATAATATGTTTTTTAAAAACCTCCTATCATTGTTGGGCTTTTCCATAATTATTTCGCAAAATGTTGCGCGTCGTTCGCAATCGTGTCCAAAAATTTCTTGGTGGTTTTGTACTTTATAAGAATAGTATTTGTATTTGAAACTAATATTTAGTTCTTTTGAAATTTCTTTTAGGCAATAAAATTATTGGTCCTTTTTTTGACGTGTAAATGAGGTGAACAACACTTGTATTTTGTCCATACCAATGGAACATTAGAGTAAAAACACATATTACTAACAGCACATCGCAGTCCGTTCTGACTTGGGCACTATGATACATGCGAAAAAAATTGTATGTATTTATATATATATATATATATATATATATATATATATATATATATATATAAGTAACGTAAACGTGATTTACGGTTACAATAAAAAATTATTTATTATTTGACAACGAAAGATTACATTAGATTTTTCATACAAGTTGATACTTCAATCTCCCAACAGTAACTGACTTACAAATGTGAATACAGAGTACAGGTTGTGTTAAAAGTGCTTATGCACACGTAGTATAATATAACATATTGTGGGGAAAGAGAGTGGTGACTGTGCCTGGAATGTGCAGCGGTCGGCGGTTCTCATGGGAACGGGTGCTCTAACTCCTCCCTCCTTAGAATGGAACATCGTCGGGGATGTTCAACTGATGATTTCGGGGTGAAGGCCCTGGCTGGAGTTCTATGGGTTGATCCTTGGCTGGTCGTTTCTTCTTCTGAAAGAACCTTCTTTTGGCAATAACTGCGAAAATAATTGTACTAGTAATTGAAACAATGACATATAGAGTTATAATGTCCTCGATGTCTTAATTTTCTTGGATGTTTTCGAATTTGTTTATAGGTGACTTCAGATCTTGAATATTTTGGATGTTGATACTCATCGTTGGAATTATGGGATTTGGCTTGTGTTTAAATTGATTTGGAAATCTTCTAAGATGATTGATTTGCCGAAAGTACGTCTCGAAATTTTTGAAATTTGGTTTTTAAATTTCAATTGGCATTGGTGGATGTGTCATTTTGTACGTACGCCGTTCAGTGATTTAATATGATCATCAGAATTTTTTAAGAGATAATTTTTATTTGGTATGGTGGTTACAAATTCAGTCTGGTATTTGGATGGGGTAGAAATAAGGTGAAATAATTTGGAAATCAGGTTCGTAGTTAATAGGGATTTCCAGAAAATATACAATTTTATTTGAATTTAGTTTGTAATTAACTGTTATTAATTTTTCAAATTCTAACATATTTTCGAATGTTGGCTCTAAAGGGAATTCATTATTATGATAGTTTTAATTTTTATTTATTTCTAAATAGGAATCGTTTAATTTTATAATGCTAGGGTGCATTGTGTGTAATTTGCAAAAAGTTAATAATTTTTCTGATTGTAAAGTACTAAAAATCATACTGAATACGTTGTTTAGTTGTAAATATCGTGAATGGCTAATTTATTTAATTGCTGAGTTCCATCAATAACTATGCATTAGCTATTTAATTTTTGACTTTAATTTTTTTTTTCATTATGCTTTATTGTTACAATGGTTTGATTAAATTCTCCTATTAACTGATGGTTAACGGAGTATAGATTTTTTAGTTGATCGATTAAATTGTGTTTGTTTGTTTTCAAGTGATCCAAAATTTTATTATATCTTTTTTTCATCTTCCGTATCTAAGTTTAAATAATGGATCCTAATCTATTTACTATTCCTCTTTTATATCTAGGTTTTTCGTAATTAACAATTAAGTGACTAAACTTATCATCTATTGATTCTACTGTATAATTAATTATTTTATCGTGGTTAATAGAGTCTGCTAGGCTAACATGTTTATGTAAATTGTGTGTTTGAGATTGTTGTGTTGTGTTCTTAAGTTATTGTACTGGTCGAATTTGTTTGTTAATTGTATTCTGTAGTGGATTTTGCAGGGGATTTTCTATAGGTGGCGGGATACGGCTTAATGCATCAGCGTTTGTATTCAGTTTACCTTTTTTATAAATGATTTCATAGTCAAATTCTTCTAGCCTCAAGCGCCATCGAACTAATTTGGAATTTGGTTCCTTCAGTGAAAATAACCACTGCAATGGTTTGTGGTCTGTAATGACTTTAAACTTTCTGCCGAATAGATAAGGCCTGAAATATTTGGTCGCCCAGACAATAGCAAGTAATTCCTTTTCAATAGTGGAATAATTTTGTTCTGATTCGTTAAGTGTTCTGCTGGCAAATGAAATAGGTAAATCTGATCCGATAGTTCCTTGTGATAACACAGCACCGATAGCATAATTTCTTGCGTCTGTCGTAAGGTTGAATGGTTTGGTAAAATCAGGATATTGGATGATTGGTTCGTTGACAAGGAGATTTTTACATGTGTCGAAACATGCAACATACTCGGGATTATTAATATCTATTTCTGCTCCCTTTTTTAAGCATTTAGTAAGGGGCTTGGTGATTTTTGCGAAATTTTGAATAAATTTTCTGTAGTAACCTAGTAAGCCTAGGAAACCTTTTATCTGTTTTGTAGTTTTAGGAATTGGGTAATTTTTGATTGCTAAAATTTTATCCGGATTAGACTTGACGCCTTCAGGGGTGACTACATGACCTAAGTACGCTACCTCTTTGCATAGAAATTCAGATTTGTCAAGCTGAATTTTTAAGTTAGCCTTTTTAAGTCTATCAAATACCGCGCGCAAACTTTCAATGTGTTCTTGAATGCTCGTACTAAATATAATTACGTCGTCGAGATATACGAGACAAATTTTATTCAGTAAATTTCTTAGCACATTGTCCATCACACGTTGGAAGGTGGCGGGCGCATTTTTTTGTCCAAACGGCATTCTTAGGAATTCATAGTGTCCGTTTTCAGTGGAAAATGCAGTTTTTGGTACGTCATCATCGTTCATTTCCATCTGGTGAAAACCAGAGGCCAGATCTAAAGTTGTAAAATACTGGCATTTGCCGAGTTTATCTAAGAGTGTTGTTATATTGGGGATGGGATATTTGTCATCAATGGTTTTTTCATTGAGCTTGCGGTAATCAATGACCATCCGCCATTTTTTCTTCCCGGACGCGTCTAATTTTTTGGGGACGATCCACACGGGAGAGGATCACGGTGAATGCGAAGGTCTGATAACGTTTTGCTCCAGCATTTTGTCTATCTGTTCTTGAACTTCTTGTCTGTGTATTTCTGGGTATCTGTATGTCTTAGTATAAATAGGTAGTTCGTCCTTAGTCCGTATATGGTGTTTAACATTGTTTGTGAATGATAAGGAATTATTGTCAGTATGGAATATGTCAGCGTGTTCTTTAATTAAATTTGTAATGGCAGATTTCTCTTCTGAATTCATGTGTTGAGTTCTAATTAGAGATAGATCGAAAGGAGGTTTTGGATTTGGACGACTAAAATTTATGTTGTTAATTTCAAATTGTTCAAGTGGTTCAAATAAAATATTGTTTTCTATACTATTTATGGTTAACTCTGATTCATTTGGATTTATTATCGGGTAATAAAAGAAATGATTATCAATTTTTGCAATCCCTTCTGGTATTATAGCATTAGAAATTTGAGATTTTGGAATAAATACTTCCGCGTTATCAATGCAGTTAGTATAAAATTTTATTATTTTCTCGGACTTAGGTGCTACTTGTACGTAGTGTGGACGCGGCTTTAGCTGATGATAGTGAATGTTTATCTCGCATGCCGGTGTTCTTATCTTATCGTTTACTAGGTCAATGGTTGCTTCTATTGTTTTAAGGTTGTCGAGTCCTAATAATATGTCAAATTGATCATGGAAGTCGAAAAGATGATATTTGAGCATAGTATCTGATTTTTTAAATAATTTTGAACATGGAATAAGTAAACTAAAATTTTCAGTGGATGTACCATGTGCGGTGGAAATTTTAAAAAGATCATTTTGAATTTTGTTTTTGAAAAACTTATGTGCGATACTCGGTTTTATGAAAGAGCGTGTACTACCTGTATCAAGAAGGACTTTTAAATTTTGTTCGGGGTAAATATTGAATGGTAATTCGCTTTGATTGTTAGTTAAGTTCATTAATTCAAATTCTGTTCCGAGGCTATGACTTCTAAAAAATTACTCGAGCTAGATTTTTGTTCAAGTTCTTGGCTATCGTTGTCTGATTCTGGTTCGTAGATAAGAGCGTTATTTTCATCGTAATATTGTTCGTCATTATATTCCGTAATTTCTGTGTTATACAGTTGTTCGTTTGGTCGTGGTTGTGTTTGGGGGTAATGTCGTGTGTATTGTTGCGGTCGAGCTTGATTGTTGTAGCCCGATGGGCTTGGTCTGGGTACGAATGATTGTCGAGTGCTGACACTCATTGGAGTAGGATTTGGGAATTTTCTATTGGGATTTGGATTAAAAACATTTTGTTTGGATGATTGAATTTGGTTAAATGGTTTATTTATTGAATTTTGAGGATATGGATTAGGTTGGTACGTTAATTGTGGTGTTTGTGTAGGTGTGTATCTGAGTTGTGGTTGTTGATATCTGAGATGTGTGTTTGTGTGAATGAAATGTTTTGGTTTTTGTAGTGTGTGTGTTTTATTTTGTGCGCGTAAACAACTTTCAATTTGAAAATCGTTGGTGAGCATGTTCAATGCTTGGTTCATGTCTTTAGGATTCTTTGTGCGCATGAGTGTACCTAGTGGTTCTTTTAAACCGCGAAGCAAAATTCGCAGTGCGTACTGCCTGAAATATTCGGCAAGTACTAAAGCTTCGTCACCTGAGTTATTTAAAGTGACGTAGGAAATTTGTAAGTTTAGTAAATCTTGTACTTTATGGTAAAAATCGAAAGGTGTTTCACAATTTTGTTTTAATTCTGTTAGTTCTATTCCGAGAGTATAGCAATCTCTTTTATCCAAATAGGAATTTACTAGGGCTGATTTTATACAAGACCATGAGCTAAAGTTGGAACTAGCTAAGTTTACGGCAGCATCGCCTTTAATTTTTGAAAGAATGGTCGACAACAGATATTCATTCTGAAAGTCTCCCGGTTCTACTGTATTAAAAAATTTAGTTAATAACTATTCGCAGATTTCAATAAATCGCGGTAAGAGTTTAGGGTCCCAGTGAAATTCGGGAATCATATCTAAGTATTCTTTTTTCAATACTGGAGTAGCCATATTTATATTTAAATTATTAAATTCTTCTAATAAAGTTTCAATGTTATTTTCTATGCGATTATTATTAAGGGATGAATTACTGGAAGCAACTGAATCTGTATCCGTATTTGAATCTAAATTTAGTTGAATGATATCACTGATAGACATAAGTACTTACAGGATAAACATCAACTTGTCCATGGGCTCGGCCGTGACGATTCCGTGGACTGGTGTCGGCTTCCGGCGTTCTGCGTACAGCTGGGCTTCCGTCGGTCTCTTCTCGTACGATGTTCTCTCGTAGCGTGATAGAGCTGGATTTTTGGTGTACAGCAGGGCCTTCTGAAGATCTCTTCTTACACGATATTCACTCGCGATGTGACAGAGTCTTTGCGACGATTTTTCGTTGAAAATTTTAATAATCAGTTAATCGTTGAAACGAAACGTGATTTTTTGATATTTGTATTAATCAATAATCCGTCTGAGTATCCTACCGACTGCGCCAGTAACGTAAACGTGATTTACGGTTACAATAAAAAATTATTTATTATTTGACAACTAAAGATTACATTAGATTTTTCATACAAGTTGATACTTCAATCTCTCAACAGTAACTGACTTACAAATGTGAATACAGAGTACAGGTTGTGTTAAAAGTGCTTATGCGCACATAGTATAATATAACATATTGTGGGGAAAGTGAGTGGTGACTGTGCCTGGAATGTGCAGCGGTCGGCCGTTCTCATGGGAACGGGTGCTCTAACTTATATATATATATATATATATATATATATATATATATATATATATATATATATATATATAATTTTGATGAGTTTGTATAAATAAAATTAAACATTCATCGTTGTTGCTGTCATTCCACTAATAATCTTTGGCTACTACTAACTCTATTTCACAGGTCAGAATATATTATTTACCGAGATTACAAACCAATATAAGTATGTGCATACCATAGAGCCATCTCCTAATTATGCCTTGAAATAATATAATACATTTAAGATGCCGATGCATTAGGATCTCGAAAAATAAATTTAGTGTAAAATGGTAAATAATTCCGAACTTATTAGGTTTAGGCATAGGATACTCGTAATAAATATGAAAGGTAATACAAAAATACACACAACAGAATAATAAAATATAGGGTGTTCCTTTAAAAAATGACGAGTTATAGTCATTTGAAGTGGAGTAAATTTGATTCGCTTTACTGAACATTCTGTATAATTACATTTTTTAAAAATATGTCAAAACATAGAGTATAGTTACAGTAATGTAGATTTTTAAACAAAATTTAACTATTAAAATAACTTCAGTACGCCTATATATATATATATATATATATATATATATACAGGCTGTATCTGTACTTTGGGAAAGAAATTAAAGGGTATATACTGTAAGACGTACAAAACATGGAACAAAAATATGTTTTTAAAAATTCGCTAAATTAAGGATGATTTTCTTAAAATAAACATTTTTAAGGTCACTGGACTAGCATACTTTATTGCTTGATCTGATGCATTTAACTAAATTAAATTATTAATTACACAACATCAGACATTTATTTGGTGTTGTATAAAAAATTACTTGAGAAGATTGAAGTAAAATTATTAAAATTAGCTATCAATCTGTGGCTAACAAAATGTTATATACAGGGTGAGTCATCGTAATGTCCGTCTTCGATATCTCCCTTCTCGTTAGAAATACAGCATTTTATTAACAAAATTTATTCTTCTACTCAAGAAGCATAATTCAAAATTATTTTCACATATCACAAGATCTTAGGCATGATCGTAGTTAATGAGCTACGTTTCAAAAAACATACTAATTTAGTAATTAGCAGAGCATTTGGTTCTCTAAAATTTTTATACTCCATGAAACATATCCTTTCCACTGAATTGAGGAAAACTCTTGTGGACTGTCTTGTTTTATCTTTATTTAATTATGGTGACGCTGTGTACGGTCCATGTCTAAACGTTGCATCTGCAAAACGCATTCAGAAGCTACAAAATTCTTGTATCCGGTTTGTTTTGGGCATATGTTCAGGTCAATCTGTCTCACATGCTTTTTTAGAACTTAAATGGCTAAATATGGAAAATAAGAGAAAGCTACACCACAGTTGTTTAATACATAAAATCATTAATAATGGTCTACCTGTGTACTTAAATGAAAAACTAAAAAGATCCACAGATCTACATACCTTCAACATTCGAAATAAACATCTTCTATCTATTCCAAAACACAACAGCAAGTTTTATGAAAGGTCCTTTTCATATAGCTCTACATCATTCTATAACTCATTACCTAATAATTTAAAAAATTTAAACTTCAATATATTTAAGACAGTATTACGCACTACTCTACTCAACAATAAAAATGTTATTGTTCATTTATTCTTCTCAACCCCATGTATACATAATGTGTAAACGTTGTGATGAAGTATCACGCTACTCTACGAGCCACAGTGTGTTTGTTATCACAGCTCAGTGGCCGAGGTGGCTAGAGCGTCAGAGCGGTGATACTCAGTTCGAGCGAAGGTTCGTGCGTTCGAATCGCGCCCGGGATAAATTATTTTTTATATTTTATTTTATTATTTATGCAAGTAAAAACCATGTCGGAGACTTAATTTAATTTACAAAGTTTGCAATTTTTGGTAACACGGGCCTTATGGAGGTTCAGATGGTATATAAACCGGCCAAAAATCTCACAACGGCAGATTGTTTGTGTCTTCCGAACAATACACTAGCTCTTGAGCCTTTGCGACTTCCGAAAGTTTCTTCTAGTACCGATCCGACCGTCCGTTATAGTATAGAGAGCTATCTAGGCAAACGACGTCGTCGCCACCGTCCGCACAGACTTCGAAGACTGGCGCCCGAGGGTACTCACCGAGGCGGCGACCCGCAGAGAACATCACAAATTTGGCGATCAGAGCAAAGATCGTCACAAATTTGGCGCCCGAGCAGGGACACTGACTTCCACAATGGCACCAGGTGGTGGAGATGCTGACAAAGACACCAAGGTGTCTTGGGTCTACGAATTGAAGAAAGAAGATCTTGCACAACAGATGCAAAACCTGGGGCTGAATGCTGAAGGCACCTTGGCGGAGCTTCGCCAACGCATGGTTTCCGCGGTCCGGCAGCTAAGCAAGTCAGAAGAAGACTCCGCTATACCCCCGTCTGACGGATACGAGAAGCCGACGTACCGGGCCAAAATCCAGTAACTACCGAAACGATTGCCCCCAGGTATTCGGGGCCATGGACCGTGGTGAAAAAGCACTCGCCACAGGTCTATGACCTGAGGGGCGAAAAAGGACGGCAGCTGAAGCGGATCCATATCAAGGACCTCAAACCCTTCCATCCCTAGATCCCGCTTCAGTACCGTAGTGGCAGCCTCGGCCACAGCAACGCGACCATCTGCGTTTTATTTTGGGTTGTTTCAGTACCATGGCACCACGAAAGCAAGTGGGCATCTCTGTCCAAGAGTTAACGAGGCGGCTGAAGGCCGTCGGCCGTACTCTTCCCCCGGATCCGCCCTGTTTCGTCCCCATTGCGGCACACTTGGAGCTCCAGCGGTAACGCCCGACAGAAACCGCAGTTACCGTTACCGCTACCGTCTGCACCGGAGCTGCAGGTGTCGCAGGAGACGGGAACAGCCAGGACAGACTCAAGCAGCAGCCCAGAGGTGCTGGTGCTGAACGCCTCCCCACTGACCGATTGGTCCGATGTACCAACCCCCCACATGACTCCGGTGACCAGGATGCTGTCTCCGCTACCGCCCACCCCGAAGACGACGCCGATGCCCAGGCGATGGGTTCCGTCAGCGACGTCACCGACCCGTAGCCATCCACGGTGGCTCACGATTCCCCCTACTACAGGACAGTAAACTGTTTGTTTTAAGTGTAAGCTAGATTTAAGTTGTATAAATAGTTAGGATTAAGTAGATTGAATTAGGATTAAATGTAAATAATAGTTAATAGTTGGTTCTGTTATCTTGACATGGGTCTCATTTAGTCTTTTTTTCTCTCCGACGAAAGAGGGGGGTGTGATGAAGTATCACGCTACTCTACGAGCCACAGTGTGTTTGTTATCACAGCTCAGTGGCCGAGGTGGCTAGAGCGTCAGAGCGGTGATACTTAGTTCGAGCGAAGGTTCGTGCGTTCGAATCGCGCCCGGGATAAATTATTTTTTATATTTTATTTTATTATTTATACAAGTAAAAACCATGTCGGAGACTTAATTTAATTTACAAATTTTGCAATTTTTGGTAACACGGGCCTTATGGAGGTTCAGATGGTATATAAACCGGCCAAAAATCTCACAACGGCAGATTGTTTGTGTCTTCCGAACAATCCACTAGCTCTTGAGCCTTTGCGACTTCCGAAAGTTTCTTCTAGTGCCGATCCGACCGTCCGTTATAGTATAGAGAGCTATCTAGGCAAACGACGTCGTCGCCACCGTCCGCACCGACTTCGAAGACTGGCGCCCGAGGGTACTCACCGAGGCGGCGACCCGCAGAGAACATTACAAATTTGGCGATCAGAGCAAAGATCGTCACAACGTATATTATAATTGATATTATTTAGTTGTAAACATGTTATATAATTATGTACTTCTCGATATACATATTTCTGTATCTGCTGAAATAAGGAGGTTAAGTGGAAGAGCAGCTTTTAGCTGAACTTTGCCTCAAATAAATGTATTATTATTATTATTATTATTATTATTATTATTATATAAAGAGTGCTGCGCGACGGTCTGGCGAGAATAGTTTGTCTTTTTTTAAACAGAACACCTATATATTTTTATATATTTTGAATTGTATTTTACTCACTTATACGAACATATGAATTTTGTTTTAGTTTTCCGCGACGTTTTTCCGTTTTTTCTTCAAAAAAGGCTAAATAAACGCATTGCTTTAGGAAGGCGTACTGAAGTTATTTTAATAGTAAAAATTTAAAAAAAAATTCTACATTACTGTAACTATACTCTATGTTTTGACATAATTTTTTAAAATGTAATTATACCGAAAGTTCAGTAAAGCGAATCAAATTTACTCCACTTCAAATGACTATAACTCGTCATTTTTTAAAGGAACACTCTATATTTTATTATTCTGTTGTGTGTATTTTTGTATTACCTTCATATTTATTACGAGTATCCTATGCCTAAACCTAATAAGTTCGGAATTATTCACCATTTTACACTAAATTTATTTATTCAATTACTGGTATCGAACAAAAAAGTAAATAATAGTATAGTATTGTGTATTGTTTGTGTATTGTTTAATGTGTGATCAGCGTAATAAGTGTGTAAGATTTTGTATTAGTTATTTTAGTTATAAACAGAGTGTAAACTTTTAATTAAATTATTACAATTATTATCATATTGATGTTATGAACATTTTTGGTTTAATTAAAAAGTGTTGAAACCCACAAACGTACAAAAATTAAATGTGACACAATATGACCGTTTTACGGCGTACGTCCGTTAATAATTTTTACGATACTCATTTCAAAATTCCAGACTGGTTTCTTCGTAGATTTATATAGAAACATCTTACTCGTCCCGTAAAAATTTACATATCGGACATATAACGTAAATAACTATTAATTGAAAAATGATAATATTAATTAATTTTTGATAGTTGTATCATATCTGCGCTGCGTACAAATTCATAATTGTTATTGTTTATATTTGTTGTTTTATAAAAATAATTTGTAGGAGAGATGTGTGTCTCTTGAGATAAAAATATTCAAAGTTGTTCAGTAATTATTACTTCCTAGTACGAAGTAAAGGAAGTATAGTAACCGCGAAAATTTTCGGTTCTCTGATTTCAGTGGAAATACGCATTTTGGCCATCCCGAATCCATTTTGACTAATTTTGTCGTGACGTCTGTCGCATAACTCAAAAACGGTAAGCCGTAGAAAATTGAAATTTTATATTTAGGACTGTTATAACAACTAGTTGTGCACCTCCCTTTTTGGTCATTATGTACTGTACTTGAAGCCTATCTTAAGAATACAATATTTGTAATTTTATGATACTTTATAAGCAGAAAATTCAATGGAAATTTCAATTCTTGACTTTTTCTTAGCGTACGACCAGTGAAATGAGGTGTAAATAATTTTGTTAGTATTTCCGATGCTTTTATTTCATAGCATTCTCATCTTCAGTAACAAATTTGTCTCCCATTTTCTTTTTCAAATATTGTACACATATTTTTAATTTGTTATCTAAACTTTCATGTTTGCAACATAATATTGAATTTTTTATTTTTTTTAGTTAGTTTAACCAGGATAAACTAATTTTCCTTTCCATCATTAATTATTTCATCTTCGTGTTCTCTTTCACGTACCTGTATTCCTCAAACAACATCTTGTAAATCATCATTAAATTCCTCCATATATTCTTCTGTTTCAGCAGTACTGCTTAAAGATGAAAAACTATCGATAGTACTATCGATACATCGATAGTTAAAAAAAAGTACTATCGATAAGTAATTAATAGAAAAAACTATCGATAGTATCGTTTATTAATTATCGTTTAGTAACTAAAGTTTAGTAATTATCGTTTAGTAACTATCGTTTAGTAATTATAATTTAGTAACTATCGTTTAGTAACTATCGTTTAGTAATTATCATATAGTAACTATCGTTTAGTAACTATCGTTTAGTAACTATCTTTCAAATAAAATAACTTAAAAATCAAAATAAATAAATAATAAATAACACGGGCTGGACTGTGAGTAATGACAAGCAAATTACCTTATGATCCCGGAGCAATTCG
This sequence comes from Pterostichus niger, assembly GCA_947425015.1. NCBI lineage: Eukaryota > Metazoa > Arthropoda > Insecta > Coleoptera > Carabidae > Pterostichus > Pterostichus niger. The sequence goes on along the minus strand of OX380337.1, from coordinate 25,719,439 downwards.
AATACGTCTGTTATTTGCGGGTCACGTGGTAGCTTATGTGTTAAGTATAACTTGTCAAAATTTCATCTACATTTAAATGATATAATTCAAATTATATTCAATATAGTTATTGTACAGTAACTGTATACAAATGTTAGCTATAAATCGATTGGTTGTCGGAAGACTTTAAAAAGATGAAAGACAAAGTGAGATTTCTAAGAAATTTATTATAGAGTAACAGGTACGAGATAATTTAAATTCAATTGTTCTCTGATGTTCATTGTAGTTTGTGCTGTAGTGAATATTATTGGATCATGTGGCGGCCAGTACATCACCACACATACACATGTAATATTCACATGCTCACACAGTCATACACACATATGTAAAAACACAAAACACATGTATACACAAATAATCACACACCTTGTATATATTCTGTAATAGTCTTAGCAAAACACTCTGTATATATTCGTTAATTTTCTGTAGTTTCTAAGCAACATTATGTACAATTTTCATGTTTCTCCACTACCTGCTATTGTAACTTCGCCCGCTTTCTCCGAACCTAACAACATCTGTTTTTCAAGTACCTACATTCCAAACTTCTTTGTTCACCCCAAAATCCACCATTTTTTCCTTCTAACCAGGATAGTCTCCGCTTACCACTTATCCAGTATGCATCACAACTCCAAAAACACAACACCACATTTCTTTTTTATTTGATCTAAATTAATATAAAAGGTGTTTCAAATTGCAATTTGTTTTTCTAATATCTTGATCTCGACAAATATATAAATTAATGTAAGAAATGATATATACCTAGGGATAGAAGTACATATTTGCATTTGATTTTTATTTTTCACATTTGTAACTTCTGAAATCTTGTTATTAAGCCTAAATTTAAAAGAAATAAATTTTTGACATTTATTGAATATTTCCTTATTTTCTATTTCTCCCCTTTTACATACCTTAGAGCGGGTAATATTAACTGTAACAAAACCATATTCACATAAATTATTTAGCAAACATCCCTTAATATAGAGCAACATCAACAGTTTTAAATTTTAGGGGATGAGGGTAACATTTAAAAAATTATAAATTTTATTTTACCTCTCTGTCAAAAAAGGAACAAATTTAATAAATGATTTTAAACTCTATTTAGTCAAAGATTGTTTAATTTTGAAAAAAAATTATTTATACTTCTGTAAAAAAAATACTATCGATAAGTAATTAAAAAAAACTATCGATAGTATCGTTTAGTAATTATCGTTTAGTAACTATTGTTTAGTAAATATCGTTTAGTAACTATCGTTTAGTAACTATCGTTTAGTAACTATCGTTTAGTAATTAAAACTATCGTTTAGTAACTAAAACTATCGTTTAGTAATTAAATTGACTATCGATAGTACTATCGATATATCGTTAGTTTACTGATAGCACTATCGAACAATCGATAGGTGAAATTACCGATAGTTTTTCATCTCTAGTACTGCTGCTAACTTCTATTTTTTTTAACGCATAATTTCTTTTTTAATTATGTTTTCCTTGTTTCATTTCCGTCAGCTGTTTTATCTCTTCTTTTTCCAGTGTGTCTGTTCATATTCTGTAACAATCTGGTCGGAGAGAGATAATTATATTATTATTATACTTTTGTTACAACATTGGATACAATATAAACTAAGTTTTTATTTTCAGTCTCTCTGTACTTCTTTAAATGTCTGCTCAAAATTAATCTTGTGACATTGCATTCGATAGCTGCCTGTCTTAATGATAATACTTTTTCGCCTGCCCCTGTAATAAATGTATTATCAGGATGAGTCTTTTTAACCAGAATTGTGCTAAATAATTTTTTTTCAATTAAGTACACGGAAATTAACAAAAATTAAATATTTAAATTTCATGTATACCTTAGGATATGTGCCACACTTCTCCCCTGTTGCATATTATACATGTACTTGTTCATATCTGTATAATATTTTTAAATTTAATTTTATATACAAAACTTGTTTTATTGTATTTTTTTTCTAATTTTCAGGCATGTTGGAAGATCAGCTTTTTTTACTCCATATCTTGATCATCTTCTATCCGATCAAAAATTATTATTGTTACCTTATTTACAATTAAAACGTAAATTAAATTAGAGCATATGTATTTTAAAGTTAAATTTATACGATATATGACAGAAAAAAGCATATGTGCTTTACATTTATTGTTTTGTTTTGCTTCTCCTTATTTAGAACAATAATATACTATCTAGTTACTTATAGTTGCATGCGCTTTTGTCTTTTATTTTGAAATGGTAGGCTCAGTAGGTCAACTAGCAGCCACATATTAATTTCTCTACTTTGAGTTTGCCGTGGTGCAGCGCCCTTCGCGTGCGATTGCCCTTTAAAGCTACAATAAAGCACATCTCTGAAAAGAGCGTATACATATCAAAAGAAGCGTGCGCGTGTTTATGAGTGGATACAAAGTGCTCGCAATAACATAACGTAACGTTACGGTGAAGTTAAGAACGACGAAATTTATCTCGTCATATGAAACACATCGGGGTCTCGTAAAAATATTTAATATAGAGCAGAATTCTGTGTATTTTATGTATAAAAGTCGCGAAGAAAAATGTTGGAAGGTCCTAACTTATATGTGGCATTATTTCATAATTTTAACAAAATTTAGGTAAGATAAACCCATAAACAGGGCCGAATTTACTATAGAACGATAAAAGGATCACATCAGGCTCCATTTTAGAGACTTCATTTTATCATATATGTATATTTTGAAATCTCACATTCACTATCAATATCCAATAATGAATAATATCTAACATAATGATCATTATTTATAGTATTTTTTGTTCTAAACAAGCAGACAGCATACTCATGCCAATATTGTTGTTTCTTTACACTTGCATGCTAAATACATTGCATCATACAGAATAAATCTCTTGATTATCTAATAGTAAATTATCTAGATATTTTCAGGATCATAAATGAAAGCTACAACATAACTTCCGCTATCGCTATCATATTATGTTCGCTCATATGATAGTCCTGTTTAAACGTACCTACTGTTATATTTATCTATAACCTTTATATCCCACTCTCCATTATGAATTTTAAGTCAGACAACTTTGTTGTTACATTAAAAATAATGATTACCTATAATGTAGGTACTATTTATATTTTTATATTTATTGTGTTATAATTATTATTATTAAAATTAATTAAAACTTAATTTTCTCTATTGTACTGCATTCAATATTTAATTTGCTTTTTATGGTTTATGTTAATATTTATCAGATTTTTAGTCATCTGAAAAGTTATCGGAATGGCCCACAGATGGCAGCACAAGTTCCGGTTCGAGTACCGTATCAAAATCCGCCATCTTTTGTAGAAATATTATTTCGATCAGTGAAGAATAGCTTAATATATATATACAGGGTGTTATATTTTAATAGACCCAGCAAATATCTCGCTTATTTATCAACTTAGCAATTTCTTTCATATAACATGATTTATACAGCAACATGAAAGTTAGTTGATGACGGATGTACATTGATGATATCATTTCCGGTTTATTAGTAATTAATATCAACTTTGAAATTTCAAATGGAACATACTATATTTTTTTACAAATTTGAAAAGTGCATCAAATTTCCTTTACAATCATGTAAAATAATCCATATGTTACATTATTAAAAAGTATAATGGCGGGCACTTTATTATACACCAAATCGGAAAGAGAATAGTGAGCCATGACTGTGACTTGAAATAAAACAATTAACTAAAACAATTACAATTATTATTATTAAACGAAATAATACTTTTTTGTCATAATAATACAGAAAATAAGAATAAGTATCACTTAATAACAACAAAATGATTTTATAACAAAGAGACTGGGAGCCATTTTGAATATTTGTTATAAAATCATTTTATTGTTATTAAGTGTTACTTATTCTTATTTTCTGTATTATTATGACAAAAAAATATTATTTCGTTTAATAATAATCAAACGATGTAAAATACATTTAAATTTACTTGTAATTTGGTTCCGTAAATTAACTTTTAAGTTTTGTAAATTCAACGATTTATTCAATTTTTAACGAAAATAAATATCGTTACCTATGACTGTTTTGTTTTAATTTCTTGCGAGCGATTTATTTGACGTTTCTGACATTTTGACTTGAAAATTTATAAAATATGGTTATTTACATAAATAAATATCGTTAGTTACTGTGCATACAAATTTTATTAAATAAATAAAAGTAAGAAATAAAACAGTTTTATTTAAATAATATTAATTGATTAAGAGTTAAGTTTTTAAAATATTGCACAATAAAATTTAGGTACTCAAACAAACAACAATTTTTTTTTAATTATAATAAATATTAAAAAACACCACTATTTTCAATAAGACAATAACCTAATCTAGTATAAAAAGCTGTTCGCTCATTAAGTAGTTGCCGTGGAGTTATACGACGACATTAATTATCTATAACATCTCTAAAGGTATTTATATCTTCGTGCCTTTTTTTATAAATTTGACTTATTATGTGACCCCATAAAAATAGTCACATAGAGCAAAATCTGGAGATCTAGCAGGCCAGTTAATAGCACCTCCTCGTCCAATCCAGCGTCCAGGAAATGCCAAATCCAAATATTCTCGGACGTTCCTATTATAGTGTGCTGGACATCCATCTTGTTGGAATCAGACCTCTTGATTTGGGCGCGCAACATCCTCTATTGCAGGACCAATCTCATTCTGCAACAATCCCAAATTTGTGGAATTTAGATTGCCACGTATTTCTTTTGGACCAATTATGTGAAAATCCAAAATTACGGCCCACATATTATTTTTTTGAGGATAGAGTATCCCAGTTGTAATAATAATTCTTGGATTTGCGGTAGCCCAACAACGTGTGTTTCGAAGTTTCTTTAGCCCTGTTTTGCAAGCAAATAATGCTATGATGTACTCCCAATTCATTTGCAATAAATCTAGTGCTACACAAAGGATCTACATTTATCATTCCTAGAACCCTTTCTTCCAATAACGCACGTTCGTCTGTTCTTGCCAAATTGTGATTTCCGAGCTCATGTGTACTTTTCGTAGATACAACTGCCGTATTTTTAAATTTTTCCACTAATTTAGCAATTGTGGTTACACTTGGAATCGGTCGATCCATAAACTTAATAGAAAATTGATGCCGCACTCGTAAGTAACTATTTCCTCCGTAATACATACGATATTTATTTTCATTAAAAATTTAATAAATCGGTGAATTTACAAAAATTAAAAATTAATTTACGGGACCAAATTACTAGCAAATTGAAAAGTGTTTTACATCGTTTGATTCAGAAAAATGATATCTTTCGATTGACACTTCAATCTTTGTAGTCCGGTAGAGCACCGAGCAACAGCATGCAAAAAACTGATTTCCCATGTTAATCTCCTATATACACTTTTAAAACAGACACCCGGTATAACAAATTGTTGTATTGTAGAAGACTGTGTATTTGAAAATGGTAAAAATCGAACATCGTGTGGTAATTAGAGATTTGGTGAACAAGAATATGACTGAACAGAAATTCATACCGATATATAAAACACACTACGGGACTCTGCACCGTCATTTTCAACTGTTTGCAAGTGAACTTCTGAGTTTAAAACTGGACGTGAAAGCTTAGAACATAACCCGCGTAGTGGACGACCAAAATCTGTCACCACACCAGAAATTATTGGGAACGTGCACTACATGGTGTTAGGGGATTTCCGATTAAAGCCGATTATACAATGTAGGTGAACGAGTATTTCACATTTTGCAAGATGGGTTTCGCGACTGTTGACACTGATCAAAAACGAATCAGAATGCAAATGTCTGAGCAAGGTTTAGCCCGTTACCAGAGACATTCAACTGATTTTATCCGTCGATTCGTGACCAACGATGAAACATGGGTATATTACTATCCTGTTGATTGACTATCTTCCAATGGGTACAACTTGTGGCGGCCTCAGCATGACCGTCTCTCACCTTTCGCACACCTCAGTCAATTACATGAACGTCCCCCACCAGTCGCGCATCTCAGCCAATCACATGAACGTACCTCACCAGTCGCAACAACCAGAGTTCAGCCAATCACATGAACGTCCCCCACCAGTCGCAACAATCAGAGTTCGGCCAATCACGTGAGCGACCCCCACCAGTCGCGTCAGTGATCGGGTATAAAAGAGCGTACCTTGAACAAATCAGTCAGAGTCTTTGGCACCCTCAACCACTCTCATTCTCTGCTCAGCAGCAAGGCCAGAGGATTCACACTTAGGCACGTTTCTGCTCAGCCGCAAGGCCAGAACCCTAAGGCACTCTGCTTAGCCGCAAGGCCAGAGTTTTCAGCTTTCCGTCATTATCAATGCGGCAAACACCGCGGAAGTCAACTTCCCAGCGAAGACGCTCGCTAGCCCGGACCCACCTGCAGGAGGACCTCCGACAATTGTGCACGCCGGTGCAACCCGTTTCGCCGCTACCACCGACGCCGCCGAAGCTTAGGACCGCGAGGAAGCCACGTCGCACCGGATCTCCACAGAAGCGCCTCCAGGCATCGTCGTCGCAGCAACCAAACCCGCTCCGTGTCACCGAGGAAGCCACGGCCCAGGCAGTGGACGTCACCTACGAAGGCGCCGTGGAGTTACCGTCTGACGCCATACAGCGCCCCGGACCCGCAGTACCACGGTGTCAACCGCAGCCGAGTCCATCCAGCGGACCCCCGCCTAGCCGTGGTTCAGAGGGCGTACGCGGAGAAATTCGGCAATATTAATGTACATGTAACACTTGTTAAATAAATGTTTATGAAAGTTACCAAGGCGTATCTGTTCTGATTACAAATACAAAAGCTACACGCAACTCCATAAAATTGGTGACCCCGACGTGATCAGACAGATACGTCATGCCGGACAACGTGTCCTCCAAATCCACGCCACACGTGGACCGCATCCAGATGAAGGTACCGCCATTCTGGCACCAGGATCCTGAGATTTGGTTCATGCAACTGGAGCATGTATTCGCACTCAGCGGGATCACAGCAGACGAAACAAAATTTAGCTATGTAGTGGCTAATCTCGAGGCTAAAACATTCAGCGAAGTCAGAGACATAGTAGCAAACCCACCTGCTAACAACAAATATGACAAAATAAAAACCGAACTCAGTCACCGTCTGTGCGTGAGTCAGGAACGAAAAACCAAGCAACTCTTGGAACACGAAACACTTGGCGACCGCAAACCTTCACAGTTCCTCCGCCATCTTCAAGCACTCGCAGGAACCGCTGTTCCGGAGAGCCTGCTGAAATCAATTTGGTTAAGCAGACTACCGGCACATACTCAAGCCATACTTGCCACACGCAGTGACGACACACTGGAGAAATTAGCACACACTGCAGATGTCATCGCCGAAACCAACTTCTGCAGCAGTCGCAACAAAATCGGGTCATCTCCGGCGCCCGCCGCAACGTCAGCACAACCGTGGCAGACCGCCATACAGCAGCTGGAGGGAAAAATAGACTCCTTGACAGCAGAGCTGCGGAAGCGGAACACAGCAGAGTCCCCATCACAAAAAAGGTTAGAACCGAAAAGTGCGCCACGTCACCGGTCCCCATCACGACCACGATACGATGTATGTTAGTACCATTACACATACGGAGACCTTGCCAGACGTTGCACACCTCCATGCAATTATAAGAGTTCGGGAAACGCCAATCAGGGGGGCTAATGGCGGCAAGCGACCCCCAGGATACATCTCGCCGCCTTACATCCACGAACGGAATACTAAGCTGACTTTTTTAATTGACACCGGCGCCGATCTATGCGTTTTTCCAAAAAAATATAATTTATACGCAGCTAACAATACTGTAATTCAGACTTACGGAAACATTCCATTAACACTAGATCTTGGCCTGCGAAGGAATTTTCCATGGCAGTTTATTATTGCGGACGTGCAAAAGCCAATCATTGGAGCTGATTTTTTGGCATTTTACAATCTACCAGTCGACGTTAGACACAAACGTTTAATCGATGGGACAACAACACTATCCAGCCTCGGACAGAGAGCAGGCAGAGAAACAGCCCCAAAAATCGCAATAATCGACAATCCTATCTACCAAGAACTTTTGAAGGGATTCAAAGGGCTCACTAACCCTTCAGGACTACCAACCACCGTGAAACACTCAACAGAACACTACATCCAGACCACGCCGTCTCGCTCCTGACAAACATAAAATCGCCATTAACGAGTTCAATGCCATGATACAGCTGGGTATCACCAGGCCCTCAAACAGTGCCTGGGCTTCGCCCCTACACTTAGTAAGCAAAAAAAATAACGAATGGAGACCCTGCGGTGACTATAGAGCTCTGAATAGCAGAACTATTCCAGACAAGTATCCTATACCGCACATTCATGATTTTGCACAGCAGCTTCACAACAAAGTCATTTTTTCATCCGTCCACCTCGTCCGGGCATATCACCAAATTCCGGTAGCAGCTGAAGATATACCGAAAACAGCCATAACAACTCCATTTGGACTTTTCGAATTTCCATTTATGACGTTCGGGCTACGCAACGCAGCCCAGACGTTTCAGCGTTTCATGGACGAAGCGACCAGAGGATTAGAGTTTTGGTATGTGTATATAGATGACATACTCATCGCGTCATCTTCCGAAGAACAGCACATACACCATCTGCGCACGTTACTCAACAGGTTGCAAGAATACGGAATTGTCATAAACCCTTCTAAATGCATTTTTGGCGTCAGCGAAATCGACTTCCTGGGGTACTGAGTGTCAAAAGACGGAATTAGTCCACTCCCAGAGAAAGCACACGCTATACAAGAATTCCCAAAACCACAGTCAGTCCGACAGCTGCGCCGATTTCTGCGTATGATAAACTATTACCGACGGTGTATACCCAATCTCGCGGTAACGCAGGCACCTCTGGACGAACTGCTGAAAGACAAAATAACAAAAAATGCAAAACTCAGTTGGACTTCAGCAGCAGACAATGCTTTCACAACACTCAAAAACCAACTGGAAACTGCAACACGATTAAATCATCCTAACCCGGCAGCAGAGTTATCACTAGTCTGCGATGCTTCGGACGTCGCGGTAGGAGGGGTCATCCAGCAGCGTGAAGACAGGCAGGATTGGCAACCACTGCCATTTTTTTCGGGCAAGCTATCAAAAACCGAACAAAAATATTCAGCATATGACCGCGAACTCCTCGCCGTGTATTTAACAATAAAAAAAATCCGTCACCACTTAGAAGGTCGCAACTTCACAATTTACACGGATCACAAGCCGCTCACCTACGCTTTCAAACAAAAAACGGAGAAATGCACACCAAGACAATTTCGCCACTTGGACTTCATCAGCCAATTCTCCACAGACATCCGTCACGTCACTGGGCAGGAGAACGTAGTAGCCGACGCATTGTCGCGGATCGAAGAGCTATCCACCACAATCGACTACGAAGAATTAGCAAAGAGTCAAGCCGAAGACGAAGAGCCCACAAGGTTGATGAGCAGCACACAAACTAATCTCAAACTAGAAAGACTCAAACCTGCAACATGCGACATAGAGCTTTACTGCGACTCTTCGAAAGCTAACCCGAGACCGTATTTGACACCAGCATTCAGGAAAACTGCATTTAACATATTACATAACCTTTCGCATTCAGGCAGAAGAGCGACAACCAAAATGGTGACCGAAAGGTTTTTCTGGCCAAACATGAAGAAGAACTGCAAAGAGTGGAGCCAACAATGTTTATCATGCCAACAAAGCAAAGTAACAAGACACGTCACTTCACCGATTGGTACAATTAAAACGCCATCAGCACGTTTTGAGCATATCCACGTAGACTTAGTGGGGCCATTACCTACCTCTGAAGGTTACCGGTACATTTTGTCTTGCATAGATCGCTACACTAGATAGCCTGAGGAAAATATACGTGAGAAAAGGTCAGGATTATAAATAAATAAAATCATCTTTCATCAAGACCATGCTCGTCACCATACGTGTATCGTTACAATGTCGAAAATCAATTAATTGAGGTTCGATATGTACCTCATCCGCCTTATTCATCTAATTTGGCTGCATCCCACTTCTATCTCTTCCCAAAGTTGAAAAAAATAATTGGTGGACAGCGATTTGCATCAAATGAAGAGGTTAAAGTATCAGTTGAGGAGAGTTTTGCAGGCCTGGAGGAATTTGACTTTCGTGATGGCATAAAGGCTTTGGAATATCGTTGGACAAAAAGCTATGTTGAAAAATAAGGACAACTTTAAAGAGGTGAATTCATATTTTGTACTTAATTCCGAGAACTTTTCAAATGACCCTCGTATATACATGGTAGATTATAATTTGACGTAGGTACATATTGTAATTGTATGTAGTATTTAACGTAATGATTACGAAACTTTCTTTGTTTTACAAAATGTCTTTAATATAAGTGTAGTTTACTGAAAGAGAATATTTTCAGTACCACAATTAATTATCGCCATTACGTAAAGTAAGTTAAAATGAAATGTAAATTTTAGAGATATGTTAGTTATAACTAAAATTTCAAATTACTTACTGTATTTTTACGAAAAATGTTTAAAATGATTTACATCAACAGATTAAAACAATACAGCATACTGAATTTAAAAAATTGTACAGGCTGGCTTGTTCTATTCGTTGGACACAATTTTCAAGTCCTTACCTGAAATCTTCAAGGATTGCAGGTGGCTTTTAATTGTCATGTGATAAGAAATTTAAAATGACTCCAAAATATAACTGATTCAAATCAAGAGGCCAATACACAAGATCTTTTCCACTAACACATCTACCCTCAAATACTCTATTTAGCTGGTTTCTAATATTTCTATTAAAATGAGGCGGCGCATCATCACGCATAAACCATCCGTTTTGCCGTACATTAAGAGGAATTCAGAGAAATTATTCTGCAAAAATTAAAAATTCTGTTAGGAAGTATGTATGGTCTCAATAACGGGCTGGTAGCACAAGCTCGATACTAAAACAGTGTTTTTGGGTATTTTAGTTAAAACATTGCCGAGGCTTAAAACACCTCTTAAAACACTGCTTAGCATGAGACCTGTTTTAAGAGTGTTTTAACTAATACCGCGAATATGGAAAAACATAGGCGGCAACGTTGCAAATTATAGTTCGCGCATGCGCTCATCGTAGTTTTATTCTGAAATCTGACTATTTGACAGCAGGAATTTCGTGGTTAGAATTTGTAAACTGACAAATGAAGAAGAATAGATTGAGCGTAAGTATTTTGTATATATACATTCTTATTTTAATTTGGGATTTTATTTACAGTAATAATATATTACACAATGAAACTATAATGGTTTATAATATTGTAGGAAGATGGACATAAAGAAAAGTAGATCTGAAAATTGGACACAAGAGGAAAAATCCTTGCTTTTGGAATGCGTGAATGAAGAAAAAGTGTGATTGAGAGTAAAAATAACGATATTAGGGTACTGAAAGAAAAGAAATCGGGATGGATGGATATTAAGGATGATTTTAAAACGCATGGGTATGTGAGGGATGTAAGTAGAATAAAAGAGCAATGGAGACGTACGAAATGCATGGCAAAGAAGAATGTGACTGTGTATGAGAGGGAGAAAAAGAAAACCGGTGGTGGATCGCCACCACAAGAACCATCTGACACTGATTTCGTCATAAAAAATATGTGCCCTGATGATTTTATCGCAGATACATCAATTTATGATACGGATGGTTACAGGAAGGTATTTATGTTTGAGACAAATGTTATTGGAAATTAAGTAATATGTAATTATTTTCGTATAGGAAACAGTAGCAGTACATGCTACAGATCTAAATGCACCAGAAATAGTATTAGATGCTGAAACTGGGTAAGTGTATTTATATTTATTTTTTTATTAATACTATATACTCGCAGATGTATTATACGAATGTAAATTCTGTATCTCAAGTTTATTTTAATATATTTCTTAATATAATAAATTATTAAATATCCATTTTTATGCATGTAGTCTATTCCTGGAAATTGCACAACAGTCCAATACGTTTGTGCAAACCCCTTCCACATCTAAATCCTCGGTCCTACCCCCTAAATGTGATATTCCCAAATTAAAATCGAAAGGAAAAATTACGTGTTATGAAGAGGAATTATTATTAATTGAAAAGGAGAGACACAACCTTGAACAAAAACATAAAATTGAAATACATCGAGAAATGATGAATCAATTATTAATAAATATTGCTAAGTAAATAGCTAATAATTCTCTTCCAAATGTACTATATCGTGATTATGTAGGACTTAATGCATAAGAACAAAAACTGCTTGGTTGCCAAACATTATTAGTTTGTTGTTGTAGAATAGCTCCAATTCCTGTATCTGAAGCATCTAGCATGATACACGTTGATGCATCATGTTTAGGAAGAGACAGAAATGTTACTTGCGCCAAAGAATTTTTGTAACTTCTCTTTATCAGATAAAGAAGTGCGTTGAAGTAGAGCTTGCTTTAACATGGTGTATGGTATATCAATAGGAGGATCAACTATAATATCCCTTACCTCACTTGCAAATTCTGGAGTAAAAGTATTGACAACTTTACTAAATTTCGTCAATTCAGACGTAATTCTATGGGCGACAAAAGCTGTCTCAATTTGAGCAAACCTCATTTAAGGATCATTTGGCCAAAAGTCCGGAAACTTAAAGTTTGCAGCTACTACTTCAGAATTGATTTCAGAAGGTAAGGAAGATTCTTCTACTACCCCCATATCAAAATAGTGCTCAGTCAGGGTCACCAATTGTAAAATTCTTCTTATATATAATAAATATTAATCAATAGACAATAACATTCAATTCAAAACACCAAAAAATATTTAATATTCTATAAAGACAGTACAAGATTTATGATGTTTACTATTTGGGTTGTGAAAAATTATCCTATTTATTTATTATTTTACTCACCAAGTAAACATCAGACATAAACTATAACAATGAATAATAAATAAAAATAATATGAAAACTAGATTTTGTATAACATGGCTTGCTAACTATAAACAAATATTTAATAAACAATAAATAATTAGTGAATAAAATAATAAATAAATGCTACATATTCTTTGAGTGCCGAAGAGTGTTATTTTGTTTGGTTAAATTAAACATTTTCTTCCTTACCATCATCTATCTTAGATAATTTAAATTGCTATTTATTGTATTAATAGTACTATGCAGAGTTTCTTCAAGTTTAGCGAACCGGGAATAGATTTTCACACTTAATAGTTATAGTACTTCGGAATTAGCAATTTTGTTTTTATCGCTCATACTGCCGCAGCCAGTTGTATAATACTCGTACTTTTAAGTTAGTTACCTAAATAAGCTTGTATTCAATATCTCAAGGACACCACTGTCATCAACTATTATGCCAGCAACAAATATCCTGATATGAAACTCGAACCGCGGCAGGAAATCTTCTATTTTTGCCTAGCTAAACAAATAACTATGATACTTTGTATGTACCATAAAAGTATTATGAATGAAATATGACAAACTTTTATAATAAATTTGTAAATATTGTTCAACTTCCAGTAGCCTGAATACAATGTTCTAATCTTCTTAATAAACAATTTCTTACCGAACACAGTGATCTTCCGTCTATGTAAAATATTTGAACTATTATATTGCGGCTCGGTGAGTCCGGACACGGGACTGTAATTTGAATCAAGATTCTGTTGCATAGAATAGCATAAATAAATTATAACTTAAATATTATTTCACAATTCGCATTTATTAATGTGACGATCGTTTCGTTCTTTCGGGCATCTTCAAACAACTGATTATACAAGATATTGTTCCTCTATTTATATGTAATTTGTAAGTAACAATGAATCATTTAGATTTACCTGGTCATTGGCAATTAATTTACCAGCATTTACAGCTTTCCTAATTGACAAATTTTCCAAGGTTCAATCTAACAAGGAAATAAGATTGATTCTTTTGGTAAATCTATATTTTATTTTAAATACGAATGATTTACTTTTTTGAATCCTATAACAATCTTTCCACAAACTGAAATACTTATTGCATTAAATTTATCCCTGTTATCGTGATAAAAATTATCAATTTCAAACTTTACTCTGCAAATGAGAAGAGACATAAATAATGCAATAATTATATTTATTCTATTTTTTCAATAAGGTTCTGTGTAATTAAATTAAAATAGTTTTTAAATATGTACTTAACATATACTGCCATTAACTCTGAAAATAAATATTTCCATAGTCAGTAGTTTTTATAGAATTAATTGACAAAAAGAAAAACGAAATAGATAATAAAATATAATAATCTCCTGTCGAATATCAAGACTCACAAATTTATTTAAAAAATTCTATTACACATTCAAATATTAATAGGGAAATATAATAAAAGTTTAAATCCAATGTGTTATATAATAGAAAGAACGCCAGGAATGTCTAACAATTCAGACCTTTCCTTTCATATTTTAGACCCGACCCTTGCGTTATGCGGTCTCCATCTATATAGGCACATTACAACGCAAGGATATTCCAGTGTGGTTGAATACTCGTTGTTATGACGTCTTGGGTCGTATTTAGATGGATAGTTAACCCTCCGCTGCCAGAATGGCCGTAACCGATATTATTTAGGAGGCCGTCAAGTTACTGCAGTTGTTACTTAAAATTCAATGTAACACAGTTTGCTGTCTAGCTACCTCGTAAAAGTGATTGGAGAATGTGTTCCACGGTTTCACCCGCAGGCTTAAATTAAATTATGTGTTAATTCTAATATTAATCCCTTCGCGGATATCAATGAACGTCAGACCACTTGATTCAGCTTCCTAGGGAATCGTTAATTTCGCATGTTATGATATTTCGGTACAGGTTAATTTCAAATGAGTATATTAATTCGTTTGGAGTTTTGGAAACCCCAAGGATTGGATGAATAATTTGTAAGTATATACGGGTATGTATACAAGACTGTATTAGTAGGTTTCGGCTAGTAAGTATGACATCAGCTATAACGAGCGGATATTGTAAAATACAGCATTAAAATAGTTAGTACAATTAATAATACTTTTTATAGATAATGTTTTTGACAACTTACAAGCAAACTGCAAAAAACATATATACCGGGTGTAACACGAAAAGTGAAACATAGGCGTTTAACATGGCAAATCAGTTTTTCCGTGCGCATTGCTTCCCTAATTATTTTAGGAAAAAATGTTTCAAATAAATGTTGTAAAGCATAAAATTCTACATCCGAATCAATAAACAAAATTCATTTTGACTACTTCATAACTACAGAAATTAAATTTGAAAATTCACGTAATTTCAATTTAATAGTAATAGCCATGGAATTAAAAACAAGAGATGAACAAATGCGTACCGTTTTATACGTCAATGTCAGAATAAATTGTCAAAATCATTTTTACGTACTAATACCGATAATTATGACAGTTTGGTTCGCCATTCATGGTAAATGTGCATTCACCTGTGAATAAAATACTACTTAAAAATTCTCTATTACAATTTGATTTCTCCATCATTATTTCACAGAATGAGGCACGCAGTTCAAAATCTTGTTCCAAAATATTTTGGTGGTTTTGAAATTTAAAAGGAATGTATTTATGTTTTTTGAGAATTCTATGCACTGTCATAAAATTTATATTTAGTTCTCTGGAAATTTCCCGCACACTCATTGTTGGCTCCAGTTCTATTAAAGCAAGAATATTTTCTTCATTGTTATAACTTCTTTCATTTATTTCTTTCTTGAAATTTAGTGTTCCTGTCTTTTCAAACTTTACTATAAACCTCTGAATAGTTGCCATACTAGGAATATCATGATGCTGCCAAATAGCTCTAATATAGTCACGAATTAATCGTAAACTATGGCCAGAATAATGCCATTTAATTATTTGCAACTTTTCTTCATCTAAATAATTATTCATTTTTGATAATAATAAACCCTAAAATTGATTTAATATCACAGTTGGTCAAAATAAATACTAATAATTTGACGTATAAAACGTTACGCATTTGTTCATCTCTTGTTTTTAATTCCATGGCTATTACTATTAAATTGAAATTACGTGAATTTTCTAATTTAATTTCTGCAGTTATGAAGTAGTCAAAATGAATTTTGTTTATAGATTCGGATGTAGAATTTTATGCTTTACAACATTTATTTGAAACATTTTTTCCTAAAATAATTAGGGAAGCAATGCGCACGGAAAAACTGATTTGCCATGTTAAACGCCTATGTTTCACTTTTCGTGTTACACCCGGTATATATATATATATATATATATATATATATATATATATATATATGGGGTAGGTGGCTCAGTGGTATCGAGTCGGCCTGTGGATCTTGAGAACCCTGGTTCGATCCCCACAGCCGACAAACAATTTTCACCAATTTAAAAAATCTACCCCTGTGGCTCCTCCACCACTAATATCTTTGGAGGCCGTGATTTGACGGCTGGTAACCGCACTTCACGCGAAAAAATATATCACTTACCGAGATCTGCTTAGGCAGAGTGCTACACCCAGTGATGGGTAAAAGGCGTGATGATATATTTATTTATTTATTTATTTTATATATATATCGTATTTAATGTACCGCAGATATCTCAGTAAAAACTTTTGCTTCACAATAAATTACCCTGTGGCTTTCTCTTTACTTACATATATTTGAGCTGTTAAGTAACGGATGTAACTGTACTTTACGCACAAAATATCTCACTTCTGCTACAGCAGTGTGCGAAACCTAAATATAGGTAAAAGGCGTGATGATATATTTATTTTATTTGATATATTATACAGAGTGGTGCCAGTAAGTACTAATATAAAGTTTACATGACAGTTAAGCTTTTATGCCAGATATCT
Source organism: Pterostichus niger (assembly GCA_947425015.1). Classification (NCBI taxonomy): domain Eukaryota; kingdom Metazoa; phylum Arthropoda; class Insecta; order Coleoptera; family Carabidae; genus Pterostichus; species Pterostichus niger. Next base: position 25,702,512 of record OX380337.1, on the reverse strand, counting down.
TGATATACTTGTAGTACTGACAACAAAAAATAATTCATGAAGAAAAGAGTAACACAAGTAATAATGAAACCTGAAAGTGAATATAATAATAAAATTAATGCAATAAAAATAAAAATACAAATATTATCGATTTTTCAGAAATAAAATTTATGGCATTTGATACGAATATTGCTATGAGAATAATCTAAAACTATTATAACTTCATTTGTAATTTTCTTAAAATATATTCTCGGTTCTTCGATTGTTACATGACTCATTTGATTCCCAGACAATGCTGTTACTTATACATACGTCTAAAATTGCAAGGTTATACGCCGAACGTTAGGTCCAAGCTGTAGCAATTTAATTTAACATTATTTAGCTATTATCTGATAGAGTGAAGGTTACGTAAAAGTAAGAGACTCGTCTAGTGTTGTCAATCATTTTGAAGCAAAAATTAGATATGATTCATGAAAACTTCCACTAATTAAAAAAAAATAGTTTTTTATAAATATATCCAAAAATTAATTTATATACAAATTTTCTTTCTATATCCAAGTCAATAATTTCCACATTATATGAACTTATACAGTTATCCCACCTTTTGATGTCCTAAATCTATAAAAAAGGTTATTTTAATTCGCAAAATTTTGAAAAGTTTTTTTGGATTGTACTGATTGCTTAAAATATTTTAACAAAAATAATTATAAGTAATAATTATTTATTTGATGTTGCATAAAGAAAAAAATTATTTAATTTAATTCATTATTGTTATGTAGAAAATATTTATATTTTCAAACATACATATATGTATATAAATATATGTAATTGTTAGAAACTAGGTATCCTTCAAATCCAAGGATTTTCACCACAAAAAACCTCTTTCCGCGCCGGGCTTTAAATATCTCCCAATTCTCGAAAAATCCTACGAGTCTGCAACACAAATTTTAGGCCGGCCAGATGAAAAACGTGTGTGAAGTGGAATAAATGTAGGATAACATTTGATAGACAAAATAAGTAAATAAAAATTAAAAACAAAAAAAATCGGTCTTTTTATTCAAAACAAATATTAATATTGACTAGCTCTATAGCTATCGCATGTTCACTTTCAATGCGCTACATTGGAATTTTCATTTTATATTTTTAATAACATATTTTAATAATATAATAATAATGTTTTTCCACTACTAGCCTAGAACAATGCCATTATTGACTTCGGTTTGAGTCGTGAAATTGTTTTCCTCTACCGCGTCCTTAACAACGGTCAATAATGGATTATTATTAACCTAGGTAAGTAATGAGAACTGTCACTTTTCAAAGAAATTCAAGCTTCTGAATTTATTTAACTCATTAAATGAAGGAAGGTATTAATTCTGAATTTAAAATTGCCGTCTAATTTCAAGTTGGCAATTCCAGTTAAATTACAGTTTATAAAATGTGACATGTACAAATATGCAGTATATTTGTACCTGTCACATTTAAATGAGAGTGTACTTTATACTGTTACTTTGTGAAATATGTATTTATGCATTTATTGTAGTATTTATTATTAAATTCTCGAAAAGGTAAATGTTTATTATAATATTATTTAATTATTGGAATTGTGAAAAATTGATCTATATAATTTGACGAATAGTCTAATAAAACATTTCTTATAATATTATTTAATTATCTTACATTGTATTTTTTTAGGGTTATAATTGCGTATCTATATAAAAAAAAAACGCAAAACATGAATAGTATTATTTATTTACAGTAGAAATTGAGTGTACAATTGTGGCAAGTCATATTTATTGCTGCAGAATCTGTGTTTAATGAAGTTTGAGTGCTTCCTATATTTAATGAACTTGCAGCAAAATGACCCACGGGCATATTTATAGTAGCATTTTGAATTTCTGACGGTTTCGGTTCAGGTATGGGGCTTGGGCAAGAAGATGTTGAAGGGATCAGAGGCTCACATTCACTGACTATAGGAACAATTGCTGGAAGTGATGCTCCTTGTACCATTTCAGCAATCCTTTTCTTATCAGCGAGGGATTCTTCATTATAGCCTTCTGCTACTATGGCAGATTTCCAGCCTCCATGGCGTTTTAGAGATAATATGTCACCCCCATTTTCTGCCAAAATTGTTGCGGAAGTACGTCGCAATGAATGCACGGTGTAACTTTCTGAATTGGGTAAATTTAAAAATGTTGCAACTACTTTTGGCACCTTGCTAATTGTATTATGTTCTATGTTTTGTTTTGTAAGTTTGCCAAGTCGGAAACAAATAAATACTTTTTCCATGTCAGGAGTGGGCCTCTTACTTAAATATTTTTTTACTATTTCGACCCAAAAAGTTTCTACTATGACAAATTTTCTCGAGGATCCATTTTTGCTTTTTGTTATATTTATGATAATTATGTCATTTCGAACGTCGACATCTCTCATGTGCATATTGCAAAGTTCATCGGTTCTACAAGCGCCAGCCACGCCAATGACAAAAATAGCCTAAAATAGTATGAATTAGTAAGTTTTATAGAATTTTATTGCCACAATCTGGTGCTTCTATTAGAAATTTATTAATTTCTTCTTTAGAGAATACAGATGCCTTTTTTGGCTTATATGAAGCATTTTGCCGCTTTAAAAATGCAAGTAACTTAAAATATTTTGAAATATCTATATTTTCTTTAATGAAATAGTTGATTTGAGCATTGAAAATGTGGCCCATAAACTTGATGCCTTCTTATTAATTGCTTGCTCCTGGAAATATACTAGGAGAACATTTTCCGAGATTTTCGTAACTTTTTTTGTTATACACCATTCTTTAAAGTTTGCATATACTTTCATATATATCGGTTTCGATTTTTCGGGCACCAATGTATCAAACTGCACATTTCGTGCCGCTTCTATAATTTCCGGAGGAGTATAATTTTCCATATCACTTTCTCTAAATATTGTTGCGTATTGTCACCAAAATGATATGTCAGATAATAAAAACAATGTTCAAAACAAAAGAATGTTATTTCTGCCTGCTCAGATTTTGTAGATATTAACAAGTATTTATATCAAAATGCTTATGTAATGATTTATATAAAATTCGTTAAATAGGATTTATGAGCTAGTAGTGGAAAAAATAGTATATAAACTACGGTTGAGAAGATCATTATTGACCATGCGCCTTGTACCCCTCGGTTGCACCTCGGGGTACAATCTTGGCGCTAGGTCAATAATGATCATCTTCTCAACCTTGGCTTATAATATACTATTATTTATGTAAAAATAATATTTGTAGTAATAATATGAATCCTCGGACTCGGATATATGTTTTTATTTAACTAACAATTTAAATGTGTTTAAGCATTTTAACCTGAAAATAATCGTGATACAGAAAATAATTGTTTTACGTATGCTTTGATAGCCATAAACTATTTATTTTTTTGACATCTGTCACAGACTACTTTATTATTTCTTCTCGTGTAATGTTGCCCTACTTGCAGCTTCATAAATTTCAGACGGAGTATTAAAAAACTTGTTGGTCTCGTTATTGCTCATTTTCATGTTCAACAAATTATGTAGTATTTAATTTTCACTTTTAGGTTATAAATTATTTTGACAGAAAACAGATTGTTTTATTAATTATTGTTCAGTTGACAGAAAAGCACTCTACACGAAACATGGGTTAGGTGGCTCAGGGGTATCGAGTCGGCCTGTGGATCTTGAGAACCCTGGTTCGATCCCCACAGGCGCCAAACAATTTTCACCAATTTAAATCTACCCCTGTGGCCCCTCTTTCACTAACATCTTTGGTGGCCGTGATTTGACGGCTGGTAACCGCTCTTCACGCGAAGGAATATATCACTTACCGAGATCTGCTTAGACAGAGTGACTCACCCAGTAATGGATAAAATGCGTGATGATATATTTATTTTTATTTATTTTACGGAACGTGAATCAATTGATATGAAATTTATTTTTAAATAAAAATTAATAACATGTTGTGATAATTGCCTAAAAAAAATGTGTTAGGCACATCGGTTGAAAAGAAAAAAGAACACTTTCCGACTTCGATACACAAATCGCTATTTCTTGACTTTTGATTTTTAAAACTTTAGCATGATGTTTTCTGTTGCGACTCGAATGCGGACATATAATATATGCAATTTGTTTAGATTTGGATGCTCATTATTAAGATCTCGGGAACTACAAAAGCTACAACTTTCGTTAAGTTAAACAAATATGACATTAGTAGGTCAATATAATGATAAAAAAAATCATTGATTAAAATCAACAACACACTTATTTTATAAAAATAAAGAAATCAGGCTATTTATCATAAACAAATTGAAACTACCAAATCAAAAATTATATAAGAAATATAAAATAAAATTATTGATTGTTATTTTTTAACTTAAAAAGATATAGTTTTTTTATCTTTTCTGTGCCTAGATCTATTTCTCATATTAAAATGCTCTAGTTAAGTGACGATAATATTATTTCGACTGTTTACGAAGTCGCTATAGCACATGATTTTTTTAAAAGACATATAGTCTAAAAATAATATTTTATTCAGTTTAGGTCTATTCTGTACACTTTCAATGAGAGCAAATATAAAATTTCGATTATTATGTTTTAATTCATAATTTTTTAAATTATTAATTAATTTGGTGGCTCAGTGGTATCGAGTCGGCTTGTGGATCTTGAGAACCCTGGTTCGATCCCCACAGCCGACATACAATTTTCACCAATTGAAAAAAATCTACCTCTGTGGCTCCCCCTCCACTAATATCTTTGGGGGCCGTGATTTGACGGCTGGTAACCGCACTTCACTTACCGAGATCTAATTAAGCAGAGTGCCACATCCAGTAATGGGTAAAAGGCGTGATGATATATTTATTTATTTATTTTATTTATTTTTACACACTGAATATAATTGACATTTCTTTTTTTTGTTCTGAAATAATTTAATGCGACGTACTTCCGCTGTTGTTTATACAGAAAATGGGGCCAATATACAATCTCTTAAATGTCATGGTGGGTAGAAAGCCCTTGCCAACAAAAAAGGATTGTTGGAATGTCCGTCAGTACGGTGGTGTGGATAGCGATACGGAATTCGAATCCGGAGATCCCGAGTTCGAATCGCACTGAAGCAAAAAATTATATGAACTACCACACTGCGGCTCGGTGAGTGCGGACCCTGTACTGTAATTGGGATTAAATTCCTGTTGTACAGCGGATCATAAATAAATACAAGAAGCATCGCTTCCATTAGTATTCATTGTTCCTAAAGTCGGTGATTGTGGGCCTCTTAACATCAACCTAATCATGCCCCATACCTCAACCAACGATGCCAGAAATTCTAAATACAACTTAATATGCCCGTGGCTAACCTTACTGTAACATCATGAAATAAAGCACTCAAATTTCATAAAACACGGTTTCTGCAACAATTAATATTAATCACTTTTCCCGTTTTTTTTATATATAGAAATGCAATTATAATCCTAAAAATCAAAACTGTACTATGTAAGATTTTTATAATAAACATTTACCTTTTCGAGAATTAAACAATAAATAAATGCACAAATACATATTTCACAATGTAATAGTAAAGCACAGTTACATGTAAAATGTGACAGGTAAAAAGATACTTATTATTCAAACTGAAATTTTACTGGAATTGCCACTCTGAAATTATTTCGATACATTAGTTTAGTTTTATCTTTGTGTTTTTCTATATAGTCTTGGGTAACTTGTTTATCAAGTTCGATATCGAGCGGGGAATTTACTTCTAAATGACCGTTAATTATTTAAATCAGTTTTAACTTTGTCGAACTATGATTTGTATTATTACTTGCTAAAATTGCATATGATATTTTATCTTTTATTCTTGACATTGCCTTGCATATTAAATAAACGAATATGTTCTATTAAAGTTGAGTGAAAACGTTCAACTAAACCATTCGAGTTTGGATTTTGTGAGCAAGTAAAATGAATTTAAATTTTATGCAAGGATAATAGTTCTTTAACAACTGTATTTTTAAATTAAAGAATTTAGTTAATTTATTTGTTATTTCTATAGCGATGATTGACGTTACTTTATAGGCTTGCGCGTATTTTGAAAATGCGTCAATTATTGTTAGAAACTTAGAATTTTCGATACTTAATGTGTCTACATGTATAATGTCTAATGGTTTGTTGGGGGTCGGAGTTATATTTAATTTCGGTTGAACAGGATTTCTTTCGTATTTGGCTGCTACACATATCTCGCATTGATTAATATAATCTGTTATGCTTTTATGTTGGTTAGCCAATAATATCTCTTTTTTATTTGATTATACACTTCATTAATGCCACGGTGATTTGTTTTACTTTCATGATTATTTTTTATTATTTGTAAAATGTCTTCTGAGTCTTCTACATCTATTAATTTAGTATTACACTTAATACATTTAATTTAAGAGTTTTTGAAATACTAATTGTTCGTATAAGGGTTGCTCGAAATATAGGTAATATTTTACTTTAGGTACAACAAATTCTTTAATAAATTTTACAGTGTCTTTTTCAAAATTTGTTTCTGATAATTGCACTAAAATTCTCATTTTGTCAGAATAAAATTTTTGCACTTTTGGTGTACATGGAGAGTATTTAACTTGAGATAAAAATATTTGATTTTTGCCATAGTTTACGGCAGATTCTGTTATCGTAATGCCTATGATAGGATTTTCTGGATTTGAATGTATAATTTGGTCTGTGTCATTATCATTTAGGGCATCTTCGTCGGGTTCAACAATAATAGATTGTGTGTCATTGTTGGGTTCAAAAGTATCGTTAAATGTTTTAACATATTAAAAGAGATTTCTCATACCGGGGTCTACAGTGTTGACGTTTAATTCTATTCTTGATAGAGTGTCAACGTTTTTGTTTAAAGTTCTTTTTTATGAATAATTTCGTAATCGTACTCTTCTAATTTGAGTCTCCAACGCATTAATTTAGAATTAGATTTTTTTAATTAATGTAAATATTGTAATGATTTATGATCAGTAATGATTTTAAATTTTCTGCCAAACAAGTTTGGTCTACAATATTTCGTAGCCCACATAACAGCAAGTAATTATTTTTCAATTGTGCTGTAGTTTTGTTCTGAGTAATTTAGAGTTCGACTTGCGTGGGCGATGGGAAGATCGGAACCAATATTACCTTGGGACAGGATAGCGCCTATAGCGTAATAGATAGCGTCTGTGGTTAAGTTGAAAGGCTTGTTAAAATCTTGATATTGGAGTATGGGATCGTTATTTAGAAGAATTTTGCAAGTATTGAAACAGTTAACATATTCTGGATCGTTATGTTTAATTTCTGCGTCTTTCTTTAGACATGTAGTTAGGGGTTTTGTTAGCTAAGCAAATTTTTTAATGAATTTTCGGCAATAACCTAGTAGGCCTAGGAATGCTTTAATTTGTTTCGGTGTTTTCGGTAGAGGGTAGTTTTAGATCGCGTGAATTTTATCCGGGGTCGGTTTAACTCCGCTAGGGGTCACGACATGTTCGAGATACGCTACCTCTTTACATAAAAATACCGATTTGTCAAGCTGTACTTTTAAATTCGCTTTCTTTAGATGGTCAAAATCTGTTCTTAAATTTTGAATATGCTCTTGGAGGCTTGTGCTGAACATTATGACGTCATCTAAGTATACTAAGCAAATTTCGTTTACTAAATTTCTAAGTACGTTATCCATGACGCGTTGGAAAGTTGTCAAATGGCATTCTCATGAATTCGTTATGCCTATTTTCGGTATTGAAAGCAGTTTTTTTAATATCTGCTTTGTTCATCTCAATGTGATAGAATCCGGACGCGAGATATAAAGTCGAAAAATAATTACCTCTACCAAGTTTGTCTAATAAAGTATTTATATTTGGTATCGGGTCCTTGTCATCGATCGTTTTCTCATTTAACTTTCTATAATCTATGACTATTCTCCATTTCTTCTTGGCAGATGCGTCAATCTTCTTTGGCACGATTCACACTGGGGACCAAGGCGAATGAGAGGGACGGATTATTTTTTGGTCAAGCATTTTTGAGATTTGGTTTTGCACTTCTTTCCTATGCACTTCAGGATATCTATAGGTTTTTGAGTATACGGGGATTTCGTCTTTAGTTCGGATACAGTGTTTAACTTCATTCGTAAATGTTAGTGATTTATTATCGCCGTGTAAAATAGTAGAGAATTCTTTTCATAATTTCATAATTTCGGATTTTTCTTCTTGATTCATATGATCAATTCTTATTTTATTCATATCTAAATTATTTTCAGTACAGGATTTGTCAAAGTTTAAATTATTAATTTCAAAATGATTTAGTGTTTCTAGTTTTACGCAATATACAGTGTCTAAAATTTGTTCATTGTCGGTTGTGTTAATAGCAGGATAGAATAATTCGTAATTTTCTACTTTAGCTAAACCTTCAGGAATAATTATATTATTTATTTTAGTTTCTGGTATGAATGCTTCTCCGGTCTCTATGTTGTTAACAAATATTTTAATTATTTTTTGGCGGAATTTTGATATAATGAGATTTTGGAAGTATCTTATGAAAATGAAATTTTATATCTTGAGTAGGAGTTATAATTATATCATTATTTAAATCAATACTTGTTTCTACAATTTTTAAATTATCTATTCCAAACAAAACATCAAAGTTATTGTGGAAATGGAATAGATAGTATTTTAATAATTTATCTGGGTTGTTAAACAAGTTTGAAGCAGGTAAAATAATACTAGAAGTTTCAGTTGAAGTACCGTGAGTTGTTGTGATTTGAAAAGAGTCATTCTGAATTTTATTTTTATAATATTTATGTGCAATATTTGGGTTATTAAATGAGCGTGTACTTCCGGTATCTATCAAAACTTTTAAGTTATGTTCGGGATATATTATAAATGGTAGTTCGCTATAATTATGAGTTAAATTCATAATTTCAAATTCGTTTCCGAGGCTTTTTATTGAAAAAAAGCGTCTTGATCATGATTTTCATTATTATCGGAATTTGGTTCGGTGACGTAATATTCTGCGTTTTCATCACAGTATTGTTCTTCGATTTCGTTATTTGGTAATTCATCTACTTCGGTATTAAATAGTTCTTCAGAAATAAAATCAGGTTTTCGTTGGAACTGGAATTGTTGGGGACGGTAATAACTTGTACTTGGTCTTGGTGTGAATGATTGTCTAGTACTGACACTCATGGGCGTCGGTTTCGCAATTTTTTTGATTGGATCAGGTTTGAAAACGTTTGGAGTGTTTGGTTTAATTTGTTGATGATTTTGTTGGTATGTGTAGTGTGGTTGAGGGGTGTAGTGTGTTTGATTAGGTTTGTACATTAGTTGAGGGAATTTTCTTTGTTGGAATGGTTTGTTATTCTGTGTGGGAATGTTTTGTTTAAGTCTGAATGTATTTTTGTGTTGTTTATTGAATGAGTCAATTTGGAAGTCGTTTGTCATCATGTTCAGGGCGGTGGTCAAGGCTTTTGGGTCTTTGGTTCTCATTAATATACCTAGAGGCTCTCTAAGTCCTCTCAACATGACTCTTAATGCAAAATTTCAAAAATAGCCAATTAGACTTGGTTGTTCTTCCGGTTTTATGTGTAGAGTTATATAGGAGGTTGATAAATTAAATAAGTGTATAACTCTATTGTAATAATCAAATGGGGATTCATTTTGATTTTGCTTTAATTCGCATAATTCGAAATTTACATACATACATAACATCACGCTATATCCCATTAAATGGGGTAGCACGAACCCGTCAACATTCTCATCCTGACACACGATACTCGATTCGACCACATTAACACTTCCTCCATACAAACTCTTTCTTTTCTCACAACCAAAATCCATCAACACACAACAAACATTCATCCATTCGCTAGTGTACATTGCGCTTGTTTCTGAAGATGGTCTCCACACAATTGCAGGTAAACACTCGAAACATCTAACCAATTAATCTAAAATCAAGAATCATACGTAAATATCGCATTTATCCGCGTACGTATTTAATAGGGATGTTTTTAAATCTAGCCATTTAGTAATTGTGACACTCGCAATGTTGACGGCGGCTTCTCCTTTTATTTTTATCAAAATACTGCTCATTAAGTACTCGTTTTGGAAATTATTTGCGTCTGTTGTATCATAAAATTTATTTACGATTTTTTCGCTAATTTCTATAAATCTACTTAATAATTTAGCATCACTTCGAAATTCGGGGATCATGTCTAAATATTCGCGTTTGAGTTCTGGGACAGCCATTTCGTCAAGGTTTAGGTTATTTATTTGATCGATAAGGGATTGATCGATTGGGAGTGTGTTTGGAATATAAATTAGTCAGTCAGATGAATTTACTGAATCTGTATCTGAGCTATCGTCTGATTCTAATTCGATATTCGGTCGATTATCTCTAGATGTCATATATGCACTACTTACAGGAAAATCAGTGTGTTCTTCATTAACTCTGTACGGCTTCTTCCACGATGGAGGAACAGGACAGGATGAATCTTCTACTGCTCGGCTCGTTGTTCTCTTCGTGTGACGCGATGCACTCGTTGAAAATGTGTAGAATTTTTTCACTGATTTTACGTTGATTCTTCGCAATAAATCGTTGAAACGAACTGAAATTTAGGAAGTTAGATTTATTGATTTGCAATAAATGTTTTTAAAAAATTTTATTTTTAGTGTTTTACAACAGTAGATATTTTTTAGCTTCAGAAATCTAAAGTTAGATACAGATTTGTTACAAGTATGTGTTGATCGTACTGGAGTAAAAATCTGACTGAGTTCAGTCTTACACGTTCCTACCCAGGATGTTACATGAGTCTAAGATATGATATTACACTATTCTGGAATTGTATTGCTGGAGCGCCAGCGGTTCGAAAACTAATCTGGCTGATGGAGAACAATCAACATCAACATCACATACCTTATTACCCCCCAAACCAATACTAAGCACAAAACGACCAGCAGAATTAATTGACAAAGATGACAACGAAGACATAACAGACAGCACAAAAATGATGAAATTTTATCTCAAACAAGTACTATAGATGACGAAATATCTGATACATCAGAAAGCGAACCTACAAACCAAAATCGAAAGAAAAAACCAAGACGAGCGCAAAGTCCTCAATCACAGCTTACCCTAGATATCCTATTAAAGCCAATACAAGCTCTAATGAATGAAAAACCAAACAATTATATCATATTCTACAGTCTATTAAAAGATTTCATTGAAAACTACCAATATTCAAACTATATAATGGAACTATCAAAGGAATATAACCCTAATTCAGACCTCCTAGCCGATATGCTTAAATCAGTATATCCCATCCTAAATATAGATATATAACATATCGCTTTACTAAACTTATAAACAAACTCAAACAAAACAATTAATGACACAAATAATATTTCGGAACTGTAATGGTATACGGAGCCATTACGCAGAAATACAATTTCTCATCAAAAAATATTCGCCAGACATTATATGCATCCAAGAAACAAGATTGAAACAAGACTCTAACATAAATATAAAAGAATATAATACCTATAGGAAAGATAGAACTAACACAACACATGCTACTGGCGGTGTAGCAATTTTTATAAACAACTCAATTCCATCACAAGAAATACAGATACAGTGAGATCTAGAAGTAGTGGCAGTACACCTAAAACTTCCAAAGGAAACCACAATCTGCAACCTGTATATACCACCAGACAAAAATTCAAGTAAAATCGATATAGAATCAATAATACAACAAATCCCAACCCCCCACATAATTCTAGGAGACCTAAAGCACACAATACAATATGGTGCTCAACCAATACCAATAGAAGAGGAAATATAATTGAAGAAGTCTTTGAAAATCACATCCTACTTAATGAGAACTCATTTACACATTTCTGTAGCAGAACCCGATCTTTCTCAACAATAGATCTTGCCTTCTGTGTACCCTCTATAGCAACAAATTTAACATTTGAAGTTATCTCAAACTTCTTCGGAAGCGATCATTACCCGCTAAAACTATCGTCACTAATAACTACACAGAAATTCCAGCCAGAGTCATCACCGATAACAATAAAAAAACTACAGAACCTCTGGAAATAGCAAATATCCTCGTGAACACTTTCGAAACAAACTCTAGCAACAAGCATTACTCAGACGAATCCTTGCTACACAAAAAAGAGAAAGAAAAAACACCAGTAAATATACAAAATGAGAACAGCGCATTAAACGACGTAATATCTATGCGAGAATTAATCTCAGCCATCAGAGAATCAAAGCTGAAAAGTACTCCTAAACCTGATAACATCCCATCCGAGATTCTAAAACAACTTCCAGATGAAACATTAGAAGAACTACTTACCATATACAACCATACCGGGTGGAACATCATACCTGTGTACATAGGCGATTAACATGAAAAAACAGTTTTTCCGTGCGCATTGCTCCCCAAATTATTTATCTATTTTTGTTTCACTTCCATGGCTATTTGTTATTTTCAACGTAATTTTTAATATTTTTTAATTTAATTTCTGTCGTTACAACGCATGTAAATGTAATTCTGTTTATTGATTTAGATGCAGAATTTTATGCTCTACGACATTTATTTGAAGCATTTTTGGCTAAAATAATTTGGGGAGCAATGCGCACAGAAAAACTGTTTTTTTATGTTAATCGCCTATTTACACAGGTATGATGTTCCACCCGGTATATGGACCACAAACTTATTCCCTGCACAATGGAAAGAAAGTATAATCATTCCCATACTAAAACCAAACAAAAATAAAACTGATCCGCAAAGCTACCGTACCATAACACTAACAAATACGCTAAACTTTTGAAAAACTTTTGAAAAAAATATCAACAACCGATTAATCTGGCACTTAGAACATAACAAATTGCTAACCAATGAACAATGTGGATTTAGGAAAGGCAGAGCTACTGTAGACCAGATACTAAGAATCACAATGGATATACAAAAAGCATTCAAGAATAGGCCAGATATTATAGCAATATTTTTCAACATGGAAAAAGCCTACGATACAACTTGGTGCTATAATATAATAGAAACACTAAAAGAATATAAAATTGAGGGCCACATGCTACATTTTATTCAGCATTTCCTATCAAACAGAACATTTATAGTAAAATTTAATGGACACTATATATAATATAAATCTTGAGAATGGAATTCCTCAAGCACTTCTCTTTGCAGATGACTTATGCATTTATTGCAAAGGAGTAAACGTAAAATCAATGACAGAACATCTAAACGTAGCTCTATACAATATAAAATTATGGACGGAGAACACTGAATTCACAGTCTCACCATCCAAAACAAAAGCAGTCCAATTTACAAATAAAAAACGACCACACACACTACCGTCACTAAATTACAATGGAAACAACATCACATACTCAGACAACTGTAAATTCCTTGGACTGATTCTAGACAAAAAACTTACATGGAATCCGCACTTGCAACAACTGAAAGGAGAAGTGCATAAAAGATTGAACATCCTCAAAATTATGTCACATCATGAATGGGGAGCGGACAGAGGGACACCAGCGAAAACATATAAAGCTCTAATACTATCAAAGATATATTATGGTTGTGTAGCCTATTCGCATGCAAAACATCAACATCTCAAAATAATTGATCCAGTCCATAATACAGCATTGAGAATAATAACAGGAGCGCTAAGAACAAGTCTAATTAATTCAATTCTAAAAGAATCAAACCAATATCCCCTTGCCCTATGAAGAAAATACCTCATTTTATCATACCTTACTAGTCTAGCCAGTAATCCTAATCACCCAAACACCAGTACATTTTTTAAAATAACTGCAAATACCCTAGAGATCCAGCAATATAACCTTTGTCTCACACATATTCAAAATATATATACATAAAAATCCCAATTCCCGAAAACTATTTTCAAAACGACACCTCTTCTTGGAAACCCATGAACCCCATTGCATAGTGGAACTGTCAACCACCTACCGTAAACAAGACATGCCTCCTGAATGCTTCAACCAAATACAATACGAACATCAAGACTACGAATATATTTACACAGACGGGACAAAAACACATAACCATACAGGAGCAGCTACAGTTATGCCAAACATAATATACTTCTACCACCTTCCATCAATTGCCAGTATATACAGCTGAAGCTGAAGTCATAAGAAGAACATTGGAAACACTTACCGAGCAAAACTATCAAAATAAAAAATATGCCATCTGCACTGACTCATACGGGTCATTGAAAGCATAAAAAAATTTACCCAAGAAATGTTATTATACAAAATATACAAAACCTCGCATCTATACTTAAAACAAATAACGTTGAAGTCATATTCATCTGGATACCATCCCATACCGGTATTCAAGGAAATGAAGAAGCAGACGTCGCCGCTAAAATGTCCATCAACTTCCCAATCATAAATACCTTCCCACAATCATATGACTTAAGTGCCCACATAAAAAATAAAATAAAAGAAAACTGGGAACTACAACAAATAACAAACTTCGGCAAATTAAACAAAATACTACACCATGGAAACTATATGGTACCAGAAAACAACAAAAAATATTAACACGACTCCGTATAGAACATACTCGGCTCATTCACAATCATATCTTCACGAGAACATATGTCATAACCTGCGACCACTGTAACACACAACAAACAGTGGCGCACTTACTCATAGAATGTCCTCGCTTCACACAAAAACGGCAACAATATGATATCCCCCTCCAACTCAATGAAGCCCTCAAAAATGACGGATCATCGGAAGAAAATATAATCAAATTCTTAAAATCCATACGCTTTTACAATAAAATCTAAAAATAAAATTATGTATACAAATAGCAAACTCACAATGTAAATATATATTAACCTAATATAAACAACTGTAACCAAATATACTGTACCACGATATTAATTACCTCAGCAGTCGAAATATTCTTAAATTTAGTCAAATAAAACAAAAGTTTTATTGATCTCGTAGTCTGTGATTTTTTAAATTGTATATTTTATATAATAATAATAACATAGTATATTAAAAACGAGTTTTATTATACATGTTTTTTTTTCACATGCGTTCAAGTTTAGAACACGAACCGCAGGCAAATTTTCCAAGGGCAAGTGCTTTCAAAATCTTATAAAATGAGATATTTAAACAAAAATTTCTATATTTCGTGTTTTCTAAATTATAATTGAACAAAAAAGTTTAATATTTTAAACTGAATCAATGTTGAGTAATTCATGCAGTTGTTCAGATTTTGAGGTAATGTTGAAATTTTGATGTTCTCAGCTGGATAGTGATAGTTTCAATATGTCATTCGCTACTACCAACCAATTAAATTTTATTTGTTTTTCGTCAGTTTTACTATTTAATTCCTTTAGTTTACAGTATCATATTTTAGCATGTCTGGATTTGCAGAGTTTTAAGCCACCAATTCAGCTTTTTTCAGAATACTAGTAATTCTAGTTTGCATTGGCTTGTTTTTTCCTAATTACATAATTTTATGTAATTCTTTGTAGATGAAAGCATAATAAAAAAAACTGAGTTTGACAATTTTCTATTTTCCGAGTCTGCCTAGATGTCTCCAGAATATATAGATAATTATGATGGAATAAGAATACTGTTAAATAATTTGATAATTGTATTTCAATAATTTTTTTGTTTTATCCAACATTGTTTTTATAGATACACAATGTGTCTTCTTTGTCGTTTAATATGCGAGTTTTGATAGCTTACGTGATTTATTGCAAGGAGTAAAGTTAAAAATACCTTTCTCATATTGGCGGAAATCGTATCCTGGAGGTGTAAGAAAATCTTCGACTAGAGCATTGAATGGAAAAGAAATGTGTGGGCAAGGGAAATTAGACCTTGGGAGACCTCGTAACAAAGAAGGGGCGTCACCAAGCATAAATATAATTCACGTAAGTTCACCATAATACAATAATATTTGTACCTTAAATTAAATTTTGCCAAATAATAATACATAAAGAATTACTTACTAAGCTGAAGCGGCGCATCATAAACAACACTAGTTCTTAAATTCTGGAACGAACTCATACAAAGAGCTTACTACCTATGGTCTTCTGTAGCTAAGTTTCCCAATGATTCACTAGCGTTGGCTGGCAGGGAAATCGGGCGAGGAGTCCTTGCACCAAGTGTATCGACAATAAAACACCGTCAGTCTACGCTCCGGCACCAGTACTATTAGTTACCTGAGTTTCTTGTTCCGGAAGTATTTAATATCTAGACAACAAGATATAAACTGCAAAATCAGTAACAGCAAAACAGGATAACGAAAGCTACATTAATAAAACATCTTTACAAAACTAGACTGATGTGATCTTAATAAAAGCAAATTTACAATGTGAAACAAAACGAGATGGTAGTCGTGCATCAAACAAAAGGCCTTATAGTACTTGTTTACATACTAGAAGTATCAAAAATTTTATACCACAAAATTGTACTCATCGACTATGAGTTTAGCTTTGTTACCACAAGTCATGCTTGGGCTTTCTTATAAATTAATAGCGAATCAAAAACAGCTATCCAAACCAAATTTAAAAACAAATGTCTCAAACTTATTTACTACACTACTAATGCGTACGAGAAGGATTCGTCTATGCGTAAAAAGACTCGGCAGCCGGAAGTCGAATCAGCATCTGGATTAAACTAATTCATTCAATCATGTACATTACATTCCAAACTCAAAGTTCTCAGGTAGGTAGTTCTATTTAGTACTGCAAGAAAGTCTTTAAGAGAACAGAAATATAATTATTATAAGTATTAGAAACAACAAGAACAGAAGGAAAAAGATAAATTTCAAATAGCAACATTTTGCGAATTGATGACGGAAAAGGCCAATGCTGATAGACATTTTATTGAAAATATTTGCTTTTCTGACAAATGCACTTTTACTCTGCATAATAAGCCAAATGTGCCAAAATTTTAATATTGAGGTAAAGCTAATGCTCAAGAATATGTTATAACTCATACTCAATATCATCAAAAAATAAATGTTTGGATAGGTATATTAAAAAATAATATTATTGGACCATAGATTATTAATGGATCTTTAAATGGTCAGTGCTATTACGACATGCTTGTAAATAACATTGGACCAGCAATAGACGATCTCACTGATTATCGCTAAATAATATGGTTTCAACATGAAGCCTGCCCAGCGCATAATGATATAATAGTCAGACAATATCTTGACCAATTATTTCCCAATACCTGGATTGGTAGAAATGGACCAGTTCACTGGCCTGCAAGGTCCCCAGCTCTAGCGTCAAATGATGTTTTCTTATGAGGACATTTAAAATCGAAAATATACAATGATCACAAATATCCTAATATAGACATTAAAAAATATAATAACTTTAGAATATAATAAAATATCATATTATCAATTAGCAAACGTAAAGCGTTTTCTTCGGATGTTGTATGTTTGTTTATTTCTATTACAGGAACTCTGATTGTCAGCTTCAATATTTGGTATCGTTCACTGTGGGCTGTTGTACGTCCAAAATGCTCCCTTTCCAGAATTTTTATTACTATTTAGGTGTTTTTATCATCTTTCGTCTAGACACAATATTTAGTGAAAAGTCTTTCTACTATTCCAGACTTGTTAGAGGATATACATTCGTAAATATTTGTTCTTTTAGACATTATTAGTTAAATTATATTAGCATCCCTCTTGAATTATCATTATTGTTAAGTTTTCCTAATCGTTTATATCTTCTATGTTGTCTTCACATGACCCTATTATTTTGGAGCCTGTTTTGAATCACTTCGAGACCTTTCGTTACTAGATTTTCTCTATTCGATTCGGGCATTAAAAAATTATTTTTTTCTTATTTTCCTTTCAAGATTTTTAAGCCGATCCTTCTTTTACATTAGTTTATTTTCTATTGTTTTACATCTATTGTTTCTCTTCTGACGTTATATTGAACTTCATTAAAATTGGAATTTAATGCTTTTGTTTGTTTTCAAAATGTCTTCGGTGTTCTCTCTGCAAGCCATTATTTGTATTATTATTAAACCCCGGACTTTTAGGCACTTAAAAACACCTAACTAAGAAGGCATATAGGCCGGTAATTACTCTAAAATAGGCGGGTTAAGCAATTAAAATATAAATAGATATAAACTATTTTTTTTATAATATTGGTATTCGTATCTAATCTTCATTAGAAAAAATAATATCTTTAAACAAAAATTAATGTAATCTGAAAAATAATAATAAAATATTAATTTAGGGTTCTCATTTTATGAACTATTATACAAATTCAAATTATGTAGTGCACTTAGATTCACAAAATATTACCTGCAATTGCTCAATGGAATTTTCGGAAAAGGACTGTCTTGGGTCAGTCAGAACTTGCTTGTAAACTGAAAAACTACATTCGACATCCAAAGATGTGACAAGGGAGTTCTTATATTTAGCCATCTCGTCTAAAGTTACCTCAGGTCCATTGATTAATGGCAAAGCCACAACTGAATTGCCACATAAAATGTTATATATATATATATATATATATATATATATATATATATATATATATATATATATATATCTTCAAGGACATGTAAATCTGTATATTTGTTTCGAATTTTTTTTAAATTTATCAAATATAATTTTTCAGGTATTTCCACGTATGTTTGACAGAGATTCTATAACATTATGTAAAATTTCCAAACTTTTTGATAATGGCAATCCTTCTCTAATTCCTTTATTGCATATGTAAGTATTGCGAAATGAACCTTAATATAAGTTCAAGACGAATGCTTTGATTTTGAAAATATTTCTGAGTTTCTTTAATTGATTCAGCATCAAATTGAAGTATACCTAACCTAAAAACGTTAACATTTAAATATATATTTTTTTTATCTAGGAAACTTTGTCCGTCAGTACGGTGGTGTGGATAGCGATATGGAATTCGAATCCGGAGATCCCGGGTTCGAATCTCACTCAAGCTAAAAATTATATGAACTACCACACTGCGGCTCGGTGAGTGCGGACCCTGTATTGTAATTGGGATTAGTTCCTGTTGTACAGCGTAACATAAATAAATAAATAAATAAATAAACTAACTGTCTTACCATTTTTATCTCATTAAAATGAAACCTAACCTAACCAAAAAACGTTAACATTTAAATATATATTTTTTTATCAAAAAAGCTAACTGTCTTACCATTTTTCTCATTAAAATGGTCGGCATAAAAAAATTCCGCCTGCAGCCATGTACCCCACCTTGTTAATATGGGCTCTGGTGGCAAGACAACATTGAACAACATATGGATGACAATTAATTTTGTCTTTGTTGTTATTTAAATTGCTGCGTAGCTTTTCCTTTTTTCGGTAGATGGCATTGCCTGTTCGATAGAACTTCTCATGTCATCTTACCGTTTTTTAGAGATCTTATTCTCTGCTGGCACAGTTCTTCGTCACCAGCTTCTTCACGTGAACTTTGTTGTTGTGAAGAAGTGAGTTATACCATACTGATGAGCTCTAATAAGAGCGAAACGCGTCTATGGTTAGTAATTGTGCTGGCCAGCCTCTGACGATGGCCTCATAAGGTGACTTGGAGGCTGAATTTTGTGTTGTGAAGTGTTTAGTTTATATTTTATTAAGAGGCTGCAGCTCGAAAAGCCATATTTTCTGGCTAGTCATGAAGCTGTATTATACAACCTAGGTTATTGAAATTTTGTATAATGAATATTAAAGGATAGATTTAGTGCGCGATAGAAAATTTTTTTATTTTTTTACTTAATATTGAGTTAATATGCAATTCAAATATGTATATAGCTTGAAACTGGCAAATTTTCGGCTAATCCAGAGCCTGTAAATTAACCAATAAACTGTTCAAATTTTATATACTATATAAGAAACTATATATAAAGTACGCTATAGGATAGAATTTGGCATATTGATTGCTATAATTAAATAAATTAAATCTCAAGTTGACCATTTTCGGACATTGGTTTTAACACTTACAAACATAGAAAATTCATATCTATTTATACAATTCGTAAGTTTATACATTTCTGAAGACAGTTTATTTTTTACATTTTCAATTTTTGCGTTAATAACAACAATATTTTGCATCTGAAACATGCCGATATCGTGCAATTTAGTTCATATCACTCTCGCTAGATAGAGCGCGTAGATCACTATTCCAGCAATTAATGGCTTATATTTTGATTGGATCACTAACACTGTAGGGGGTGGAGCTTCATCTGTTCAAGTGAGCGTTGAAAGAATAATGCATTCGCCAACAAATTTAAAACTTTTATCATTTTTATTATTTGTGGACTGTGTAGTGACAATTATAATCGTAGGATATTATTACATATTATCTTGATTTCTCGCTTATTGTTTATTTTGTATCATGGGCAGAAAAAATACGAAAAATTTAAAACACTCAAAAGTGAGAAGAAGTATAAAAACTAAATTAAAAAAAGTGCGTGCAGTTAAATTAAAGTTATCTGAGGATAATCCTGATTTGGTAGGTTTTATCTCTTATTCATTGTATGTACTACTTATACCCTTAAAAATTTATAATTATGTAGGAACCAGAAACTTATACAGAGCAGGTTACTGTGGCAGTTTGTAGGAAAAAATTATTTCATTGCGATGAAATATCAGATGAAGTTGACGTTGATAACAATGAATTATCCGTATGTATATTTTTTTTAACTTTCTATTTCAAAGTAGGTATGTATGCCTATCGATAATTTACAAATATGCACCCATATGAATAAATTCAGAAATGTTACTCTAAAATCGCTTCTAATCTAAATACACAACAAATCAAAGAATATAAAATTAGATAAATAAGCTAAAATGAATCACGATACAAGCCGATGTAGGCAGAGACAATGCTACATTGAGCACAAATGTTTCTGCTGAGCGAAAAGCAATAATACATATAGACAAAATAAAAATAGACGCATTCTTATCGGGATTCATAATTCTTCTGCAAACGTGTCAAAAACGTAAAAATCTTCTACCAATTTTATTTGGTTGTAATTATTTATGTACATTTTTAGTTATCATTTATTAGTTATAACAAGAAAAAGTATTTCTTGAAATATATTTTATTGTAACAAATTTATTGAAAAGTTTGTAAAGCAATAGTTAATGTAATTATTATTTAAATACCTAACAATGAAAATATTTTCAGAATGTAATACAGGAGAGCGCCGCAAAACAAAATGCATGCGAAAGGAGATTTGTGGACATATTTTATTTTTTTAATGAATTAAAAACGTTTGACCACAATTCTTTATTTTCTTGTTCCATGAAGAATTTCAATATTATTACAGAAAAGCGTGACGGATTTTTTAGTACATTTACAATAAAATGCGAAATGTGTCAAAAAAGTAAGCAAATAAGATCTGAAGGTGTTACAGATATGGATATAAATAGAGCTGCTGTTCTTGGTATAACATCAGTAGGTTGCGGATTTTCACAACTTGAGGAATTAACTTCCATATGTAATATCCCTTGTATGACAAATAAGACATACACTGCGTATGAAAATGAATTAGCTGAACATATTCACAATGTGGTATGGAATTCTATGGAGGAAGCTGCGAAGGAGGAATCAAAATTTGCTAGAGATGAGGGAAATATTGATGCTGATGGCTATCCATTAATTACTGTTATAGCAGATGGAGCATGGTCAAAAAGATCGTATAACGTAAATTATGACTCCGCTTCGGGTGTTGGCTGTATTGTTGGATATAGAACAGGCAAAATTTTATATATTGGAATAAAAAATAAATATTGTTGTGTTTGCAGTAGAGCTGAAAGTAAAAAGATTGAAGTTAAAGAACATAAATGTTTCAAAAATTGGAACAAATCATCTGGAAGTATGGAAGCTGAAATAATTTTAGAGGGCTTCAATCAAAGTATTGAAATGCATGGAGTTAAATATGCGTATTTGGTGGGTGATGGTGATAGCAGTGTTACTAGAAAACTGCAAGAACATCGACCATTTGGATTTAATCCCATTGTCCACAAAATAGAATGTACTAACCATTTATTTGCGAAACTATTGTACCAAGTTACGTGCTCTTACCCAGAGAAAAATCAGTTCCAGAAAGCAAAATATACCAATAATTCAGAGAAACTTACTAAATAACAATATAAAACGATTGAGAAATGCTGTAGTATGTGCAGTAAAAAAAAGAAACAGCATGGAAATAAATTTTTCACAAAAAGTTCAATTGCTAAATAAAGACATTTTAAACAGTATTCATCATGTGTTTGGAGATCATGATAACTGTGAAAATTATTACTGCAGAGGAAAGTTACTAAATAACAATATAAAACGATTGAGAAATGCTGTAGTATGTGCAGTAAAAAAAAGAAACAGCATGGAAATAAATTTTTCACAAAAAGTTCAATTGCTAAATAAAGACATTTTAAACAGTATCCATTATGTGTTTGGAGATCATGATAACTGTGAAAATTATTACTGCAGAGGAAAGTTACTAAATAACAATATAAAACGATTGAGAAATGCTGTAGTATGTGCAATAAACAAAAGAAACAGCATGGAAATAAATTTTTCACAAAAAGTTCAATTGCTAAATAAAGACATTTTAAACAGTATTCATCATGTGTTTGGAGATCATGATAACTGTGAAAATTATTACTGCAGAGGAAAGTTACTAAATAACAATATAAAACGATTGAGAAATGCTGTAGTATGTGCAGTAAACAAAAGAAACAGCATGGAAATAAATTTTTCACAAAAAGTTCAATTGCTAAATAAAGACATTTTAAACAGTATTCATCATGTGTTTGGAGATCATGAAAACTGCAAGAACATCGACCATTTGGATTTAATCCCATTGTCCACAAAATAGAATGTACTAACCATTTATTTGCGAAACTATTGTACCAAGTTACGTGCTCTTACCCAGAGAAAAATCAGTTCCAGAAAGCAAAATATACCAATAATTCAGAGAAACTTACTAAATAACAATATAAAACGATTGAGAAATGCTGTAGTATGTGCAGTAAAAAAAAGAAACAGCATGGAAATAAATTTTTCACAAAAAGTTCAATTGCTAAATAAAGACATTTTAAACAGTATTCATCATGTGTTTGGAGATCATGATAACTGTGAAAATTATTACTGCAGAGGAAACAAATCAGGAGAAAAAAGAAGGATTTTGGATTTTAAGGATAGTGGATTATATGAAGAAATTCTTCTCTGTTTAAATCGAGTAGCAAGTACAATTGTAATTCCGAAAGTTTAATACGTAACATGACAAATAATGCTGCAGAACATTACAATAGTATTGTAGCCAAATTCATTGGTGGTAAAAGAATAAACTTTTCTTTGAAAGGAAGTTACCAAATGCGATGTGAAGCTGCAGCGATAACATATAATTTAAAATCAAATTATTATAGATCGCTCTATAAATCAATAGGCACAATAAGTCCTGGTAAACACGTGAAGAAATATGCCATGAAAAAAGATGCAAAACGGATGAGTAATCAAAAACATAAAAAATACAGACACAAACGTTCGAAAGAAGTAATACAACTACAAAATTTTGATTATGGTGAAGATGCTTCTGGTACTCCTGATATGGTTCCAGAAATATTTGAAAGAATGAAGAAAAATCTATTTGATGAACTTTCAGTGTCAGATGAGCAAAGAATTAAAATTGAAAGAGAAACTGTTGGACAAAGTTCAAATCAGAAATGGATTCAACACAGATCAAAACGATTGACAGCTTCTTGGTTTGGCCAAATTGTAGATCCGCGTCAATCAATAAATTTACCAATCAGAACATTTACAAAATCAAATAAATAATAGTCCAATTATATGAGTACCTATTTACAATAAAATATTTATTTGCATGAATACCTAACTAATATTGTTATTATTTACTGAGATTTTAACATTGTCAGATGTTTACCTATTTTATTATTTATATTATTTGTCAAATATAATATTTAATTTTAATCATGTTATAATATAATTTCTTTTTTAATATGCATTAATGTGTATTGTGTACGTATTATAACATAATAAATGCATATTTGTAAAAATAACCATGAATACTCCTAATCTATACAAGTTGGAGACAATATTTCTTCACTAAAAATAAGTTTGAATTTTCCTTCATGTTTTACTCGCTGTAAATTACAATTCTAAACGGTACGTGATTTTGTAGCATGCTGCTTTTGTTATACAAAATAACCAAATGCGCCGCACAACATAAATAAATATATAAATAATTAATTATTAACAATATAATATCTTGTTCAACATATTTACATGTTGGATAGTTGCTGAAATTCTATTACAAAATATAAACTATGTATGCTTTTTAGTTTACTAGAAACACGAAAAAAAGTTCTAAGACGAGGAAAAATTTGTGTATTTTCTATAAACTTTGAAAGTTTACGTCGGTTATGATATTTTCTAGCCATATACCTACCTAAATTTCCGAACGTTAAACATTTTTTGAAACGAATTTGCTCATAACTCAATCTACAATGACCGAGTAATAAACTGCTTGCAGAATTAAACGTGAGTGTGTCAGTGTCAGTGCATTTTGTACGAACAACCCATTTCGCTTCATCAGATAGTGGAAGGGGAACGTGCCAGGGCCAGCCTACTTGCTACCTGCCACCGCACGTCCCGGCAAAATTTTTTTCCCGCGATTGTGGCTGCAGCCTCTTAAACCTAGTTTCACCAAGTGTATGGATGACAATTAATTTTGTCTTTGTTGTTAGATAAATTAAATTCACTGCATATAAAAATATGCTTCGCAAAAAACTATAATAATTCCACACTGTTCTTTAAATATGTTATACATTGTAGTGGGACAATCTTTTCTTAAAAGTGTTAATATAATTAAATACAGCAGCTGTGTTAATCTTTGGCCCGTTTCCTGTTTTTAGAACTATGCTTGCCACGTTTATATTATGTCTAAATCCAATGATGTTTATACTTTTTTTTGTAAAAACTCTAGTTTATCTTTTGATATACCGAAAATGGATTTAAATGCCTTGCTGTATACTGGAATTTCTTCTATAATATGTTCGCGTTTGACTTTTATTGTTGGCGGATGTGAAGCGGTGTTATTTATTGTATTGCGTAAGCGACATTATTTGTTATTTAATAAAGGCGTTTGTATTCTGAGACTGTGTATTATTTGTGCGATGAAAAAAAAGTGAACGTAACAATGTATAATTTCGGTTTTATTTATAATATTTTTAATATGTTGGTGTTTAGACCTAAAGCATACGCAAGACGCGCCTGTGCAAGTCTGTAAGTTGTTTGTAACAAACATACAAGTGTAGTTTAGGCCGCATATAGGATTTATAGTTTTGATGTGAAACGCTTGCAAACTCTACACTTTTCAGAAAAAGCTTGAGTAAATGTAACTGTAAAAAAATACAGAAGACAACTTTGTAAATAGCTTATTTTTATATTATTCAGTTTTGATGGCATTGTATTGTATAGAAAAAAAGTATGGACAAATTTTCATTTTGTGTGACGTTATTTATAAATATATTTTTCTTATTTTTATGTTCTGCATCCCCTATTTCTTATTCGCAGGTTCCGCGACGCTTGAACGTAATTACACAACACTAACATTGAAACAATCCTTATTTTTTCCGTGTCTGCTTTTAACCACAATGCTTATTTTTCAACTGGGATTTGCGGCTTGACTATTTTATTGTTTAATCAATATAAGTCCAAATTATTAAGACGAAAATTTTCTAATAGATGGCACAAAAATGTATTTTTGCAAAACAAAATTGATATTCCATATGTACTTTCATTTATTTTTAGCTCTAAATTTCGCGTTTATTAAATGAATACTGTTTAATGATTTAGATTGTATTTTTATTTGAAACACTTTTCTATAAAATAATTACGGTTTGTTTTTCGTGTATCTGAATATGTTTTTATATAACAAAAATAGAGTATTTGCACGTTATAAAACAAAGTCTATTTAAAATTTCTGTCAATTTTTTAAATAACAATATAATATAGAGGATTTTGAAACATTTATTATACAAACAAAAGTTATTTTTTAAATCAATAAAAGCAAATTGAATGTTAGACTATGACATGTATTCTGCAAAATACTGTAATTTGATTGGATGAAAAGTTATGAGTGGAATTGTCAAATATAATACCCCGAGAGCTTGAAAATTAACGGGTATCTCCTGATTGTTTGATAAGTTTTGCTTTAAAAAAATTTTTAAAGCAAAACTTATTTCATTTTCTTACATTTTCATTAATTTATAAGATAATCAAATTTTATCTTTTAAATATAAATGTTAATGAGAAATGTACTTCGCATGTGCAGAGTAAACATCACATGCTTTGAAAGTTGGTTTGTTGTCCATCTTTAAAAAAATAAATACACATAAAACCTACTTTGGTTATTGAAAATTCCTGAAATTAAAGAGTTTTTATTTACTGACATACGATAAAATTATAATTAAAATTACACTAAATATAAATGTAAATGGCTCTGTAAATCAGCCCTTAATCTTAAATCGTACGACTACAGAGTTTCTATAATCGTACTAGTACGATTTAGGAAATTGCACTTTAATTTCAACTAAATAAAAAAATAAGTTAAAATTTTCATTTATTCACAGCATAGAAAAAAGACTAGTATATGGCAAATGGAATAAAAATGATATGAAAAATGCAATTTATGCGTACCGCAATAAAAACTATGGTTTAAATTTTTTAATTGAATTTAATTTAATTTATAATTAATGTTTAAATAAATTTGTAATGTGATATTAAATAAATAAATAATTTAGGTAATATATTGCTATAATGGTAATAAGGACTCACCTGTAACTTAGAAAGTACAATCTAAATACAAATTGTTGTATGTAATAGTACAAAATAGATATATCATTTTAAAAAAGAAATATTTACTCGTACATATTATACCGTGCTTTCGATAATGGTAAAATTCCAGAATATCAATCATGAAAACAATTTGTTTCGAAACTTGCCGCAACAGTAAGAAACCAAAGCACTTGTTAACAAGATTGTTCTAAATCTTAAACAAACTAACGTGATTATATTATATATTATATAAGGGAGTATCGAGAACTGTGAAAACACGGTTGGCACAATAACGGTAGGTAACACGAAAATGTATTATGTAATTCATGCAGTATAATTAATGTATGGAATGGCAAATAAAATAATTCATTGTGTACAAGGTGTATATTAAGTATGGAATAATGTTATTGATGTGATCCATTTACTATAATCTACATAAACTTGTTTCAAACTTCCTATCTTATCAGCTTTTATTTATAGGTACATCTATATTTTGAAGTCCTGCTTTCTTTGAATAGTATAAAGTAAAGACAGATTTTACATTGATTGAAATTCGCGACAGTTCTCTGCGGTTAATACAAAGTTTCTCGAATTTCCCAAGAGCTCAAGACAACTTGCTTCCTGGTTTCTGATTTACAGATTCAAGTAGGATTGGTTCTAAGATATTCCCGATGGAATCTCAAGTCGTTAAGCACTGTTTACACGATATGAAACAGATAGTACTACGTCCAGGAAGAATGTTTGTTAACATTGATTGTTTACAGACAGAAAGTAACAAAACATGTCAACAATAAATATGAAACAGATTTTTTCAGGCTTTTGACTAAAACGTATTTGGAATTATCATATATGGCGTGAAAAAACTTCTAACAAAAGTTCAATATTATATGGATGGTAAAAATAATTAATACCTGAATGGAATTAATACTCAGAACAGAATCTTAATTATTCTAATTTCATCAACAGTTGATAGTTTGCCATCAGATATAATCTTTTCAAAGAAGAAAATTTTATATACATGTAATTGAAGTATTGGTGTTCTGTTGAAAAAGATGTGTAATTAAAAATATTCATATTTTTATAGGGTAGATAGCTCAATTGAATCACGTCGGCCTGTATATTTAAGAAAGCGAGTTTGATTCCCGCAGTCTACAAACTATAATCCACATGAATATTACTCTTGGGACACCTATGTCACTGACATTCTGAGGGCCGTAATTTGACAGCTGAAAATCGCATTTGACTCGCAAAATATATAGTTTCATTTATAGCAGAGTCCCATATTTGATAATAGGTGTAAACGAGTAATGATAAATTTACACTATTTTTTGACGATATTAATCATTTCTGTTATTATGATTCAATTTTTAACTTCTTTAATGTGTAAGCAAAACGTCGTCTGTTGCCTAAATAAAATTAATTAAGACTGCAGTCTACAGGGTGTTATATTTTAATAGACCCAGCAAATATCTTGCTTATTTATCAACTTAGCAATTTCTTTCATATAACATGATTTATACAACAACATGTAAACTAGTTGATGACGGATGTACATTTATGATATCATTTCCGGTTTATTAGTAATTAATATCAACTTTGAAATTTCAAACGGAACATACTATATTTTTTTACAAATTTGAAAAGTGCATCAAATTTGCTTTACAATCATGTAAAATAATCCATATGTTACATTATTAAAAAGTAAAATGGCGGGCACTTTAATATACACCAAATCGGAAAGAAAATAGTGAGCCATGACTGTGACTTGAAATAAAACAATTAACTAAAACAATTGTAATTATTATTATTAAACGAAATAATATTTATATGTCATAATAATACAGAAAATAAGAATAAGAAACACTTAATAACAACAAAATGATTTTATAAAAAATATTCAAAATGGCTCCCAGTCTCTTCAATACATTTTGCACAACGTTTTGAAACAGAATAAGTAGCCCTTTATATTTGG
The DNA here is from genome assembly GCA_947425015.1 of Pterostichus niger. NCBI lineage: Eukaryota > Metazoa > Arthropoda > Insecta > Coleoptera > Carabidae > Pterostichus > Pterostichus niger. Next base: position 25,673,649 of record OX380337.1, on the reverse strand, counting down.
TTAGCAGATAAAGATTCAATTGCAGCTTCATTTTTATTCTTCAGTCCGTTTAATGTGATTACAAACAAAATCTTTCACGTAGCTCCATAAAAAAATCAAGTGGTCAGATCGGTCAAATGCAGTGAAGAGGCTGAGAGTTATTTTGAATATTTGTTATAAAATCATTTTGTTGTTATTAAGTGTTCCTTGAAATATTATTTCATTTAATAATAATAGTTACAATTGTTTTATTTCAAGCCACAGTCATGGCTCACTATTCTCTTTCCGATTTGGTGTATATTAAAGTGCCCGCCATTTTACTTTTTAATAATGTAACATATGGATTATTTTATATGATTGTAAAGCAAATTTGATGCACTTTTCAAATTTGTAAAAAAATATAGTATGTTCCATTTGAAATTTCAAAGTTGATATTAATTACTAATAAACCGGAAATGATATCATGTATGTACATACGTCATCAACTAGCTTTCATGTTGCTGTATAAATCATGTTATATGAAAGAAATTGCTAAGTTGATAAATAAGCGAGATATTTGCTGGGTCTATTAAAATATAACACCGTGCTGTATAGTGTTATATTTATTTATTAATTCGTAAATAGGGTTAGCAGCCGTCAAATTAAAGCGCCCTAATTTGTTAATGGAGGAGAAGCCACAGGAGTAATTATAATGTTATAAAAATTATTTGTCAACTAAGAAATCGCACCCAGATTCTTAAATCCTGTTTCTACTCAATACCACTTATGTATACATATATAAGTAATAAATAATAAAATTCAACACCACTACGATATGTACCGTAGATTGAGTTCATGTTGTGCAGAGTAACAACTAAAAAATATAAAGATAAAATCACCTCGTTTAGCTGACTTACACTACAAATAAATTAAAATAACTTTAAGATTCGCAGCGATACAGAAGAACATTTTAGTGGATCGATTACAATTATTACAGTAACCAATAAAGACTGGCATCGGTAATGGGGTCCTCCACCATTAAAAAAAAATATATGAAATTTCATCTAAATTGAAAACAATGTACAGTTCTAGAAAGTCTTAATAGAAATTTATTAAGCCGTAATGATTTTTTAAAAATATTGTGAGTTTACATATAATTGTAAACACATATATGATCTACTTTATCATTTAGAAAAATATATATATACTTTAATTTCATCTAAATATAAACAGTAAAAATTTTCATTTCTTCACAGCATAGAAAAAGACTAGTATATGGCAAATGGAATGAAAATGACATGAAAAATGCAATTTATGCTTACCGTAATAAAAAATATAATTTAAATTTTTTAATTAAATTTAATTTACAATTAGCGTTTAAATAAATTTGTAATGTAATATTAAATAAATAAATTATTTGCTGCATATTATTTACTTTATTTTATTTTTAAATAGACAGGTACCATTTTGGAGATAAGTCAGTACGATTTATGATACCGGTAGCCATAATAGTACCTTTTGACAAATTTCAATAAATATGGAAAATATTATTAATATGTCATTATAAATAAATTAATTATCCTTGAGTGTAAAGATACGACGTAACGCAATTGGTTGGTCTAAATACATGTTTAAATAAGTAAAGCTTTGCCCGAAGATCAAATTTTCTTAAGGGATACGATTTCAGCAACTCTTCCCTAACTGTTTATGAAATATAAGGGCTGACTCTTGGTCACCAGATAATTCTGCCATACTTAACATATTAAAGAACCAAGTAATTTCTAGCATATTCTTTAGTCCTTCCGCGGCTATTGCTTTATTTTCCTTGTTATTTTGGCATGATTTTTTGTATAACTTCTTTTATAGACTGTATCATTTTTAGTGTCCTTTTATTTCTGATAGTTGTAGTCATTTGATTGCTGACGTTGATATTGATGTTCACACTCATGCTGACAATGATTGGTGTAATGGTTGCCACTGCTATTGTAACAATGAACTTCATTCTCATATCTTTGATATTTATGTTCTTTTCTATACCAAGTGTCATCTTCTCTCTGATAATTATAATTATCGTCCCTCCGATTCGGTTGTTGATGCTGATGCTGTAGTTGACACTGCCTGGCATACTGGTAACCACTACAAATGTGACATTCGCAGGGCCGTCTTAAGCATATTCTGCGCCGGGGTGCCAGGTGGTCACCCTGCGCCCCAGCTCTTGTCAACCAAAAAAACGTAATGTAATTTTTAATGTTTCATTTATTTATTTCTCAAAACTCTTAAATTATACAAATAAAACAATAAATTATACAAATTAAAAATAAACATTTTTTTTCGGAAACAATACATCAGTAATGTTTTATTTTATATTATTATTTAATAGGTACCATTTTATTCTGATTATTATTATTTATAATACATATGTTTAAAAGGATTCAATTATATAATATATTAAATAAAGAAAAGGCTTCGGAATCCAATGTTTTAATAAAATATTTATTTGTGGACGTTTCGAGCAAAAATATTAACTCATCATCAGCACCTTAAAATATAAATACAATAATTATAATATAAAACTAGCAAATTAATCAAAATGTCAAACCGGCTAAACCTGAAGTTGGGCGCAGGACGCTAGGGACTTCTGTGGGAAAACGGCAGTTCGAACGGTACAAGTTCGACAAGCAAGCGGTTTGTTACTTTTTACCATAAAAATTCGTTCTGTACTAGGTCAGGCATGGTTAGTGGTGTTTATTATTTTAAAAAAACATCCGACTTTGCTAACAAAACGTTTTTAAATTATCTTGCCATTCAAATTTGCCGGGTTTTTCTATGTCCGACTTGTGCCGATGTCACCAAAAGTCACAGCGACTCGCAGTCAACTTCAGGTTTGTCCGTCAATTACGGTTTTACTGTCAAACCTTTAAAAAACGTAAAAATATAAAACAATATTTGTAAAATGTCAATAATAACAAAAAAGAAAAAAGATACATATAAAAAAAAATAAATAAATATATCATCACGCTATTTACCCATTACTCTGTGTGGCACTCTGCCTAAGCAGATCTCGGTAAGTGATATATTTTTTCGCGTGAAGTGCGGTTACCAGCCGTCAAATCACGGCCCTCAAAGATATTAGTGGAGGAGCAGCCACAGGGATAGATTTAAATTGGTGAAAATTGTTTGTCGGCTGTGGGGATCGAACCAGGGTTCTCAAGATCCACAGGCCGACTCGATACCACTGAGCCACCTACCCCATAAAAAAGATACATATGAAAAATAAAAATAGAAAAAACAAAAAATAATAAATAATGAAAATAAAATTTATAAAAAATAAATTGTTAAATTCCCTAAAAAAATTTGAGCATAATAAATTATGATACGCATCAGTTTGATAATTAATCGAGGTATCATGGTGTAAATTTATATGTAACGTTTCTAAAATAAGTCTATGTTTTTTATTTTCCATAACATCAATAATTTTGGCTTCAGAAAAATTAAGAATATGTCCAGTCTCCTGATGATGACGAGTTAAAGCACTTTGATTTGGATCAAGAAGCTTGCAATAATAATTATGTTGATATATTCTTTTTTCTAACGGTTGTGAAGTCTCTTCAATGTAACATTTTCCACCAGACCCACATGGAATTTTGTATACAACATTTTTATAATTAGATTTTTCAATTTTGTCCTTAGTTTGTGTATAAAGCGAATTAATATTAGTGAAGTTAGTAGTTATAATTTTAATATCGAAATTACCAATAGTTTTTTTAATTCCAGATATTAATTTGTTATCAAAAGCTACAACATAATGATTATTACAAGCGTCTTGATACAAATCATAATGCTTTAACTCGTCATCATCAGGAGACTGGACATATTTTAAATTTTTCTGAAGCCAAAATTATTGATGTTATGGAAAATAAAAAGCATAGATTTATTTTAGAAACGGTATATATAAATTTACACCATGATACCTCGATTAATTATCAAACTGATGAGTATCATAATTTATTATGCTAAAATTTTTTTAGGAAATTTAACAATTTAATTTTTATAAATTTTTTTTTAATTATTTATTATTTTTTGTTTTTTCTATTTTTATTTTTCATATGTATCTTTTTTCTTTTTTGTTATTAATGACATTTTACAAATATTGTTTTATATTTTTACGTTTTTTAAAGGTTTGACATTTTGATTAATTTGCTAGTTTTATATTATAATTATTGTATTTATATTTTAAGGTGCTGATGATGAGCTAATATTTTTGCTCGAAACGTCCACAAATAAATATTTTATAAAAACATTGGATTCTGAAGCCTTTTCTTTATTTAATAGATTATTATTATTATTCTGATCCATTAGCAACTTGAATGTCTCATTTAATTTCGAGATAGCCGTGTCAAGTAAATAAAATAAAAATTTATTTTAAATTTTTTCATTGGGTCTAAAATGGGCTCATCTGTAGCCTCGTAATTAAAATGTATTTTTCGGGGACGTGGACGAGCAGTTTCGGTAATTGTTAGGTGTGTAGTAATAAGAGCTATTTTAACTTGTACATTGTGAGCGATGTAACAAGTGCCGAAAGCGGTATGAGGTGTGTTTAATAACATAATTTATTATTGGTGTCTATATTTTTATTTTGTGCACGAAACGGTACAATGACGTTGTTATTGAATGACTTAGGGTTTAATGAAATATCGAAATTTCTAGCGCTCGTCTTGTGTACGCCCCTAGGACTATGCGCCCGGGTGCGCCCGCACCCCTTGAGCCCCCGGGTAAAGACGGCCCTGTGACATTGTACAGTGCGTCTTCTATCGTTTTAATTTGCTATTCTTCGGCCGTATATCTTCTTCTTAGATCGTCTTTATTCACTTTCTTACTTACCTGTTGTTATTGTTGTATCCAATCTTCTCGATTACCAAAAATTTAGTTTGTCTAGTTAAGTAAAAATTCGTAAACAGCTGCCATCATTTGTAAAAGAACAAAAAAATTTCGATATTTCAAAAATTTGCATTTAAATTTTCGGGTTATTACCACAATTGAATTTTACAAATTTACAACATTATAATTTTACACTACCAGAACTGTCTAGACTTCTCTTATTCAATTTTTATCTCTTCTTACTGCCGTTTCTAACTGAACTAACACTAATTACAGAAGTTCTAACTCAGTAAAGATTAGTGAATATATTAATATAATACTATTATTAATATCTATCGAACCTACAATGCCATCTACATAAATTTAATTTGCATCATATCATTTTCTGAGAAAAATAATGATTGTGAAAATTATAATTTAACCATTTGTCATCAGAAATATTTGTTCTATATTCCAGTACTAAATTATAGCAATGTAAAGAATCTCAACCATAGATTTAACTTATTTTAATAAAATGATCGTGTCATATATTTCGTGCTCTTTCTTTGAAATAACATATAGAATCATAAATTTAAGAAATGAAAAAACTTTTGAAACTTGTTTTCTATGAAATCGCATCGAGCTAAAGTATTTTAAAGGACACTATTGTCAGAGTTTACTCATACTCTTCTAATTGAAGTTAAACAAGAGGATTTATTCGAAGTAACCTATGTATGTATAACCAAATTGTTGCAGACTTTTTTCTATATTTTGCAGAGATTAAATATGAAAATGTATAAAATTACAATTTAATAGTGTTAGCCATGGAATTAAAATATAAAAAAAAACAAATCCATTATTTTTTTCTGTCAAATGTTGTGACTTACCTTTAATCAACGCAAAACGTCAGTGTGTCAAATTATTTGACAGAACTAGATAGCGCATTTATTTATAAATTAGTTTATTGATTTAGATGCAGAATCAGTTGCGTGTCGTGATTTTTATGGAAAGAAAAACTGTTATTAATAAAAATATATTTTTCTACGATTGCTATGAAAAGTTGACAATTACGTTCTCATTTGTCATCGTAAAGTTGGCGTTTTTTTGTGGAACAATTGAAAATATCTTTTTCTACGACTGAGCAGAAAATAGACATTTCCAACTGTCAGTTCAAAGCAGAAAGTGGACATTTTCCGCTAGCCGAGCGGCAATATGAGTTTTGCCGCTTGGCGAGATAAACAGAATTACTTTTACATGCTTTGTAACGACAGAAATTAAATATGAAAATGTCGAAAATTACGGTAAAAATATTGATAGCCATGGAATTGAATAAAAAAATAAATAAATGCGTGACGTTTCATCTGTCAAATCATCAACGTTTGACGTTGTGACAGATAAAATGTCAACGTTTAACGTTGGACCTGCAGGAGAAAATATTGATACTGATATATATATATATATATATATATATATATATATATATATATATATATAGGGTGTTGACCCCGGAACATAGGACTTTAACATGTAAAATCATACTTTCTTAATTTCCTGCTTCCCTAATTATTTTAGGTAAAAAGCTTCAAATAAGAATTGTAGAGCATAAAATTCTACATCAGAATCAATAAACAGAATTAATTTTGCATGCCCTATAACGGCAGAAATTAATATGAAAATATTAAAAATTAACTCAAGAATCGGGTTAGCCTTGGAAATGAAACAAAATTGTAAACAATAGGAAATGAAAATTGTATTTATTATTTATTATTATGATAAATTGCATAATTGACTATAACAATTTTACAATAATAATTTTTATAGTCAATTATGCAATTTATCATAATAATAAATAATAAATACAATTTTCATTTCCTATTGTTTACAATTTTGTTTCATTTCCAAGGCTAACCCGATTCTTGAGTTAATTTTTAATATTTTCATATTAATTTCTGCCGTTATAGGGCATGCAAAATTAATTCTGTTTATTGATTCTGATGTAGAATTTTATGCTCTACAATTCTTATTTGAAGCTTTTTACCTAAAATAATTAGGGAAGCAGGAAATTAAGAAAGTATGATTTTACATGTTAAAGTCCTATGTTCCGGGGTCAACACCCTATATATATATATATATATATATATCAGTATCAATATTTTCTCCTGCAGGTCCAACGTTAAACGTTGACATTTTATCTGTCACAACGTCAAACGTTGATGATTTGACAGATGAAACGTCACGCATTTATTTATTTTTTTATTCAATTCCATGGCTATCAATATTTTTACCGTAATTTTCGACATTTTCATATTTAATTTCTGTCGTTACAAAGCATGTAAAAGTAATTCTGTTTATCTCGCCAAGCGGCAAAACTCATATTGCCGCTCGGCTAGCGGAAAATGTCCACTTTCTGCTTTGAACTGACAGTTGGAAATGTCTATTTTCTGCTCAGTCGTAGAAAAAGATATTTTCAATTGTTCCACAAAAAAACGCCAACTTTACGATGACAAATGAGAACGTAATTGTCAACTTTTCATAGCAATCGTAGAAAAATATATTTTTATTAATAACAGTTTTTCTTTCCATAAAAATCACGACACGCAACTGATTCTGCATCTAAATCAATAAACTAATTTATAAATAAATGCGCTATCTAGTTCTGTCAAATAATTTGACACACTGACGTTTTGCGTTGATTAAAGGTAAGTCACAACATTTGACAGAAAAAAATAATGGATTTGTTTTTTTTTATATTTTAATTCCATGGCTAACACTATTAAATTGTAATTTTATACATTTTCATATTTAATCTCTGCAAAATATAGAAAAAAGTCTGCAACAATTTGGTTATACATACATAGGTTACTTCGAATAAATCCTCTTGTTTAACTTCAATTAGAAGAGTATGAGTAAACTCTGACAATAGTGTCCTTTAAAATACTTTAGCTCGATGCGATTTCATAGAAAACAAGTTTCAAAAGTTTTTTCATTTCTTAAATTTATGATTCTATATGTTATTTCAAAGAAAGAGCACGAAATATATGACACGATCATTTTATTAAAATAAGTTAAATCTATGGTTGAGATTCTTTACATTGCTATAATTTAGTACTGGAATATAGAACAAATATTTCTGATGACAAATGGTTAAATTATAATTTTCACAATCATTATTTTTCTCAGAAAATGATATGATGCAAATTAAATTTATGTAGATGGCATTGTAGGTTCGATAGATATTAATAATAGTATTATATTAATATATTCACTAATCTTTACTGAGTTAGAACTTCTGTAATTAGTGTTAGTTCAGTTAGAAACGGCAGTAAGAAGAGATAAAAATTGAATAAGAGAAGTCTAGACAGTTCTGGTAGTGTAAAATTATAATGTAGTAAATTTGTAAAATTCAATTGTGGTAATAACCCGAAAATTTAAATGCAAATTTTTGAAATATCGAAATTTTTTTGTTCTTTTACAAATGATGGCAGCTGTTTACGAATTTTTACTTAACTAGACAAACTAAATTTTTGGTAATCGAGAAGATTGGATACAACAATAACAACAGGTAAGTAAGAAAGTGAATAAAGATGATCTAAGAAGAAGATATACGGCCGAAGAATAGCAAATTAAAACGATAGAAGACGCACTGTACAATGTCACAGGGCCGTCTTTACCCGGGGGCTCAAGGGGTGCGGGCGCACCCGGGCGCATAGTCCTAGGGGCGTACACAAGACGAGCGCTAGAAATTTCGATATTTCATTAAACCCTAAGTCATTCAATAACAACGTCATTGTACCGTTTCGTGCACAAAATAAAAATATAGACACCAATAATAAATTATGTTATTAAACACACCTCATACCGCTTTCGGCACTTGTTACATCGCTCACAATGTACAAGTTAAAATAGCTCTTATTACTACACACCTAACAATTACCGAAACTGCTCGTCCACGTCCCCGAAAAATACATTTTAATTACGAGGCTACAGATGAGCCCATTTTAGACCCAATGAAAAAATTTAAAATAAATTTTTATTTTATTTACTTGACACGGCTATCTCGAAATTAAATGAGACATTCAAGTTGCTAATGGATCAGAATAATAATAATAATCTATTAAATAAAGAAAAGGCTTCAGAATCCAATGTTTTTATAAAATATTTATTTGTGGACGTTTCGAGCAAAAATATTAGCTCATCATCAGCACCTTAAAATATAAATACAATAATTATAATATAAAACTAGCAAATTAATCAAAATGTCAAACCTTTAAAAAACGTAAAAATATAAAACAATATTTGTAAAATGTCATTAATAACAAAAAAGATACATATGAAAAATAAAAATAGAAAAAACAAAAAATAATAAATAATTAAAAAAAAATTTATAAAAATTAAATTGTTAAATTTCCTAAAAAAATTTTAGCATAATAAATTATGATACTCATCAGTTTGATAATTAATCGAGGTATCATGGTGTAAATTTATATATAACAAATGAAACAAAATTGTAAACAATAGGAAATGAAAATTGTATTTATTATTTATTATTATGATAAATTGCATAATTGACTATAAAAATTATTATTGTAAAATTGTTTGTGGTCCTGAAAAGGACCGTTGTTTTTTGTTATTATCATAACATTAGATTTTTTTTTTGATTTTAAATTTAAAAGAACATAAATCAGAATTATCTTAAATTAAGTGCTCAAATAAATATCCATTGTTTGCCAAACAGAACCCAAGTCTACCATAAAATCATATTTTTTAATTATCGGTTTGTAATTTTTCTGCATTCGTCCACAATTTTTCGTTTCATTTGCATGTCTAGTTTTGTAGATATTATTTTTCAAATGCCCCCATAAAAAAAGTCATTTGAGGACAAATCCGGGGATCGAGCTGGCCAGCAATTTGAGAAATATTGGTTTAAAAATGTTTTAATTTCATTTGTAGAATGAGCACGACAGCCATCCTGCTGAAACCAAATCGTATTTCCCCCTGCAACATTATCCAGAGCAGGCTCAATCTCTGTTTCGAGTAACTCCAAATATTTCTGGGAATTTAAAGTGCCATGAATAAAAAAAGGTCCTATAATATTGGAACACAGGCGCGGTGACCGAGCGTGTTAAGGCACATCTCTTAACATACTGTGACGTCACCCGAACCAAGGTTCGTCAGTTCGAATCCGCCTGTCGACTATGTGTGATTTGTCGTAAAATATAAAATACAGTTACATGTATTTATCACACTCGGGCGCTATAAACTAGTCACTTATACGTCTTAAATAATGTAGCATTCGACTACGAAAACCGGCAGTACGGCAGTGTAAGAACTGCGGCTCGGTGTGTCCGGTAGGCCCTGGCCCAATTTGGGCTAAAGCGCCACAGATGATGATGATGAATATTGGAACCTGACATTCCAATCCAAATTATTTTATTTTTAATGTGGCATCGGTTTTTCATTATAATGTAAAATTTATTAAAAAGTTGATTTTGTAATCATTTTTTTCAATGTATTTACTTAATAAATAATGCCCTATACATTTTCATTTAATTTGAAAAGCCGAAATTGTTTGGTTTTTCAAGTAGAAAATCATGTTAGTAGGAACAGGTTTTTTTTCTCTTTGAAGTTTTACATTACATGTTTGCTTGTAAATAAAAATCTAATGTTTGCTTACCCAAAACCCATGTGTATAAACTGATCTTTTATTCGACTGTAAACTGGAAACTGGACTTTTTTAACCTTAAAGAGAAATAAAAGATTTGTACTGAATTCTTTCCAGAAGATCTGATGAACATGAACAGTCAATCACAAAAAATCAATACCTGCTTCAAAATGATATTTTCATCAATATCGCACTTTTTATACAAATCTTTCAGGTATTGGATTTAAAAATAATTCTCATTAATATCCAATTTAAAATTGCAATAGAAATTTAAAAAATAAAATTGAGTCGTTTTATTAAGTAATTATTTCTTATTTTTATTAATAATTGATTGTTTTACTCGTTGTTATGGCTCTATTTGAAAAATATAGTCTTTAAACGTAGTAACAAAATCTGTGTTGAGTCATTCTTTATTTGTACTGAAAGTGATAAGTTTCGGATATCCATCATTCGGCCAATAACTAAAAAAAAAATGATGACAAACTATATTTTACAGAAACAATTATTTTAAATTATGCTCATGTACCAGCGGCAATAGCGCAACTCTTCTATAAAATATTCAAAAAATAGCAATAATGCAGCTTCACCTCTATGTATAGTTTATAGTTTTTAAAGTAAGTTTATTTAAATTTTTGCTACGCAGTGAACAATGTTTTTGAATATTTGTAACATTGTTTCTTTTGTAGTTCTCACCGGTGCCTAAGGATAAACATTTAAGTGCACGAAACCTGTCATTTATTACATTTTTTAAAACAGTGTGAAAAAGAAAGAAGTAGTTATTTTACTTCCTTTTTCCTTCTTCAATTTAAATTATGTTCATATTTTATAAGTTATATACCAACAGTTTTCTCTTTCTCTGTAATATATACCGGGTGTAACACGAAAAGTGAAACATAGGCGTTTAACATGGCAAATCAGTTTTTCCGTGCGCATTGCTTCCCTAATTATTTTAGGAAAAAATGTTTCAAATAAATGTTGTAAAGCATAAAATTCTACATCCGAATCAATAAACAAAATTCATTTTGACTACTTCATAACTGCAGAAATTAAATTAGAAAATTCACGTAATTTCAATTTAATAGTAATAGCCATGGAATTAAAAACAAGAGATGAACAAATGCGTAACGTTTTATACGTCAAATTATTAGTATTTATTTTGACCAACTGTGATATTAAATCAATATTAGGGTTTATTATTATCAAAAATGAATAATTATTCAGATGAAGAAAAGTTGCAAATAATTAAATGGCATTATTCTGGCCATAGTTTACGACTAATTCGTGACTATATTAGCGCTATTTGGCAGCATCATGATATTCCTAGTACGGCAACTATTCAGAGGTTTATAGTAAAGTTTGAAAAGACAGGAACCCTAAATTTCAAGAAAGAAATAAATGAAATATGATGTAGAATTTTATGCTTTACAACATTTATTTGAAACATTTTTTCCTAAAATAATTAGGGAAGCAATGCGCACGGAAAAACTGATTTGCCATGTTAAACGCCTATGTTTCACTTTTCGTGTTACACCCGGTATATATATATATATATATACATATGTATACCGGGTGTCTACTTTTTTTTCCGAACATAGGAAATTCAATGTAAAATTTTTGATTTAGCGATATCTCTCATCTACAGCCCAAATCGGGCCTGGGCCTACCAGTCACACCGAGCCGCTGTTTTGACACTGCCGTACTGCCGGTTTTCATAGTCAAATGCTACATTATTTAAGGCGTATAAGTGACTTATAAGAGCTTATAGCGACCGAGTGTGATAAATACATGTAGCTGTATTTTTTTATATTTTACGACAAATCGCACATTGTCGACAGGCGGATTCGAACTGACGTACCTTGGCTCGGGTGACGTCACAGTATGTTTATTTAGCGATATCCCCTTACCTATTACTTTTAGAACAAAATTGTACTGAAGAAAAATGTTTAGAATTAAAAACTGCATCCATAGAGTATGAGTTTGTTGTTCAATTGTTTCTTATGTCCGAGTTAAAGCAAAAGAAAATACACGCTTTAAAGCAATTATTAGAGTGCTCTGAGAAATAAAACAATAATTTGTTCGTTGTGTCCGACATTATTTGACATATTGGACCAGAATTGGAAGCTTACTCTAATTTATTTATTTATTCGAGCATTTAATTTAATAATAAATTTAATTATAGCAACTATTATTTTCTTTTTTCTACATAATCTAGACTAATAAATATCTATTATTATTATTAAGTTACATAGGGTAGGTGGCTCAGTGGTATCGAGTCGGCCTGTGGATCTTGAGAAACCTGGTTCGATCCCCGCAGCCGACTAACAATTTTCACCAATTCAAATCTACCCCTGTGGCTCCCCCACCACTAATATCTTTGGGGGCCGTGATTTGACGGCTGGTAACCGCACTTCACGCGAAAAAATATATCACTTACCGAGATCTGCAGAGTACCACACCCAGTAATGGGTAAAAGGCGTGATGATATATTTATTTATTTTATTTATTAAGTTACATATATAATTTGTTTTATTTCTCATGACACTCTGATAATTGCTTTAAAGCGTGTATTTTCTTTTGCTTATAACTCGGATTTAAGAAACAATTGAACACCAATCTTATACTCTATGAATGCAGTTTTTCATTCTGAACATTTTTCTTCAGTATACTTTTGTTCTAAAATCAAAATTTTAACATTGAATTTCCTACGTTCGGAAAAAAAGTAGACACCCGGTATATATAAAAATATATATATATATATATATATATATATATATATATATATATATATATATATATATATATATATATATATATATATAAGCAATTTGCAGTAGCATTGTATCGACAATGGGTCACACGTTATAGAAATGAGCAAATATTATCTCTTTATTATTCCACAGTATGTATAAATTTTTAGAATTTTTGCAACGGGAAGTGATCCTTTCCAAAAATTCGAGATACGCCAAAATATGAGTTGTGTGATAATTATTCAGCAAATAACGTATATTCGCACTCACCGAACTCCAACAGTAATTTATTAATTATGAAGTTAACCGTGCAGTATATCATCAAATTGGCACCGAAAGTACGGACAATAGCAGCATATCTGTCCACAAACTGTACAATGAGTGTATTCAAAGTCGAAGCCCACGATTCACGATTAATGATCGCGCTCTCGCTACTGCAGATCGTAAATTACATTTATGTTCTGATGACACATGTATTATATATTTTGATATTTACTTTTCAGCCATAAATAATTCATAGATGAGGCTGATTGACGAAATTTTCACAGCTGCTGATTTTAATTTATCTTCAGCTATCAAAATGAACTTGGACGTATTTCGCCATAATGTGATGTGGTCGATACTTGTTTCAGAAGGGATTTTTTTGTTTTGTGACAATTTAGAAATTGTATTGTTTAATGTTGAAATAGTCAGATATCGTAATTTATAATAATTTTATAGTATACAACAATTTTGTTGATGATAATAGGGGTAATTACAGGGACCGACGAGCAGAGGCCGCTGGGGGCACACTCACGCCCTCTGGAGCCCTAGAAAATTTTAATACTAATGTCAATATTTGTAAGAAAAATATATAAATTTACTACTACACAATATTATCAGGTAACTCAAATAAGTAGATATCTTGCGCGATATGTGTAATTCCGGTTTTATATTTAATTAAATTTGTTAAAGATTGGACATAAAGCAGACGCGAGACGCGTCGGTGTAAGTTGTCTGCACGGCAAGCGTAAGCATAATGATGGTATGTATTGTGTATTGTAGTTTAGGCCGCGATTAAGATATATATTTTTGATGTGAAATGTCTATAAACTCTTCATATAAAGATAACTACACTTTCCAGACATAGCTTCAGGAAATGTAACTGTGGTAAAAATAAAAACACAACTTTGTAAATTGCTTATTTTTAGATTATTCAGTTTAGATAGCATTGTATTTTGCAAAGAAAAAAATTTTGATGTGGACACCACATTACGTCCTTGTACGCGGATTATCCTATACCTACAATTGTACGCTTATCGTTTTTGAGTTATGCGAGATACATACGTACGTACGCACATCCGTACGTACAGACGTTAAGATGAAATTAGTCAAAATGGATTCAGGGATGGTCAAAATAGATATTACGGCTGAAATCTGAAAACCGAAAATTTTCGCGATTACAATACTTCCTTTACTTCGTACAAGGAAGTAAAATATATGGAACAAATGTTAATGTTTCTGTTACTTTGTTTATGAGTATCTTTTTTCTTATTTTTATATTCTTCGGTCCCCTATTTGATATAGGTTTAGCGGCTCTTGTTAATTAACATTAAGATATAATATGAAAGGGAAATTTCATCACAATTGACACAATATGAATTAAATTTGTTTTTAGTAAAGTAATTGTCGATCACAAATGTTTCAATTCTGTATACGAACCCTTTAAAAGACCTTTTTTTTATACCAAACACGACAGGTTTTGAAGAAATTTCATTGAAACAATTGATTAACGACAAGCTTTCAATTTTGCAAGTGAGCACTTCAAAAGTCCTTTTATTTAATAATACAAACTAATTACTTAAATTTTCCACAATTTGTTATATTAAATCCATTTTATTTCGGTTAAAAGTGACGTGATAAAAACAAATTTGTTTTCATCTAAATAAGATTATCAAATATGTCATTCTTTGTTCTAAACAGTATAGAATTTAAATAATTGATAGAAAAGATTGTCATAACTGAACTTTTCCTTAAATACTTGTAGACTCAGGTGTTTCAGCGTTCTTAAATATAATTGTAAAATTAATCTATTACGACTTTATTAATGACTTGAGCCGTAATATTTAAAAAAAGGTTAAACTTATATAATTATATATATACATATACGAGTATATATGGTATAAGTATTGCAAACATATATATATATATATATATATATATATATATATATATATATATATCGCACTCAAGCAAAAAAAAAATATATATATATATATATATATATATATATATATATATATATATATATATATATATATATATATATATATATATATATATATTAAATTATCTTGTCTTTTTTCTATATTTCGCTAGCAGTCACCCTAGATCAATCGAACTAACGAATTGCCCGTAGAATTCTTTTCAACAAAATTACTTCTTTCGCTAGGGTCGATAAAGTAACGCCCATTCCTGATACGTAATGTCTACCACGTCCTGTTGCTGTGATGCTCTGATGTTTTGGTAACGTTGTTAGCGCGGTTCTATCTGTTGGCATAGCAACCAGAACACAGACACGGTTTATCGTCGGTTCACTAACAAGACACTGTTTCTTTTTGTGCGGCGTGTGCATCTCATGTCTGGTTATGAAGAGAGATGTATTTGAGCCTGTACTATGAAAAAAAAACAATAGGATGCAACTGTTTACTCCCTTGAATCTTTTATTAATTACTCTATTAGTAATTAGAGAAATTTAGATTAAAATATAATTAGTAGGTACACAAGATTTTAATATGCAGAAAGAATGTTTCATTAATTTTTTAAACATTTAAAGGCAGGGTTGAATTTTGTATTAGATATTTTTGGCAACGTACCGCAATACACAGGTACCACCATATGTGATTCTGTTAAAGCAATTTTTTTATCAAAATAATTTAAAAGAAATATTTTAAACTGTTATCAAATGGAATTTATGATAAAATATTGGACTTAATTAATTTAGTGGGATATATAATTTCAAAATTATAGTCGTATATGACTTTTGATATTTATAGGATATCCCAAAAGTGACTTTGTGAACAGTATTTAGTATGAATAAATTCGAATAATCATATTAAAATTTGTTCATTTAAAAATTGCCTAATTTGAGTATTTACTTCCGGAAACTAATTATTTTTTATGTATTAATTTATTTTATTTGTTACTCTGCACTACACAACATGAATAACATCCCTATTATAATACACAATATATTACCTTTATTAAATGCCAAAATTTGCGGCAATATAATGGCATACACATTTGCCGGCCGGTAGGTTTGAATCCGGGGCTACATAGATATTTTACGTCACTACCAGCAGTACTCTACGTTCATTCGATTTATTAATAACACAATGCTGTGTACGCCACTGCTATGCTTTACTGTAATCTGACTACACTTGTATTGATTTTTTTTTTTTATATATATATATATATATATATATATATATATATATATATATATATATATATATATATATATATATATATATATGCTGATGATGGCTTTCGATGAAACATTTTATTATTATTGTAAGATTTTTTCCTATTATTTTGATCTTGAGACCTACTATTTCTACAGATTACAATAATAAAGGATCTACGACTTTTACTTCAACATAAAAATATGTATTAAACCATTATACTAGTATTGCCTGTGAGTATTACATATTAAAATTTTTCATTTGTATTATATATATATTTTTAAATCATGTAATCTAAACTTATTGTAAAATTAAAAGAATTGCGTAAATAAAATACTAATTACATAATACAAACATCATTTTCTACCGAATGCGTGAACCTTATTGACACATCTTTAATTGGATAATTCACAACCAATAGACGGCAGAGCCATCAATATCAAAATAGGGTAAACATTGTTGTTTACGAAACTGGTTTTTTTAGTAACAGTTATGTTTGTATCATTAGGAGAAATTTATTTATTAGTTTCGATGGGAAAGCAATATATAGGTAAAACAAACATTAGACAATAAAGTACGATTATTGTTATACTATATTTAGATAACTTTCTAAATAGCTGGTCATATTATTTTATGACAGTATACATCTAGTTTAAAAGGTCCATTACATAATATTAATTTGAATATTTAATAAATATTGTTCTTTATCTGGAAAATATATAAGATTAAAAATAAGAGACAAAATAGATAACATTTCAAAAAAGTATATTTGTGCTGTGGTTTCTGATATATTAAATAAAACTGACAGTATTAGAAATGTGATATTTGTTTTTAGTTTGTTTAAACTACCAATAATCTATCGTTTAAGTTTAATTTTTTCAATTATCCTGTTGAAGCTTAATTTAAATAAATCTCTAAAGCATTAAAATTTTTACATGAAATATTGATAAAGGTATGCAAATATTTATTTCAGTTTAATAGTTCATCAACTATACTTATTTTAATCTCAGTAATAGTATTTACTTGGAAAGCTTTATCTTCATAATAAAACTCACCGGAAAATAAGTCATTTGTTTAAAAATAAACTAACGTTAATAAATGGTGAAATATTTTTACCAACTTGCAATAATCCAACTCATTATTTAGCATAATTGTATTCTTCGAAAAATTATATAGCGATATACTTCACAAACGTAATTATTATATTGAGAAATATCCTTTTGATGTGCTATTCATCTCGAAAAATAAAGTTTCAACTAAAAACGAAATGCGCTAAGCGTCAGTGACTTTGTTGAATGTTCTGAATATATAGACATGATTTTCTTTTTAAATGTGTATTAATAATTTTCAGATTAGTGGTGTAGATGGATTCGAACTTGCAAATTTTGAAGCTAAAATTCATTGTAAAACTTGTTTAAGTGTCATATTAACAGTAATATATTGCACATTGCATGTTTATAATCTGTAATTTCATTGCTTACAATGTCATTATAATAAGTTATTGTTGCACAAGTGCAACTTATAAAAAAGGCAGATGTAAACCATAGTCTATTGTGCACTGGCTGTGTGTCAATAAAAGGAAAAGCAATGCGTCACGAACCATTACATTTCTATCGTACTGGGAGATCTCAGCCCATTTCCTTCCTGTTTCCGACATAGATATTTCTGCCGAAGCAAAAATCTATCTGTCTTTTTCTGTTTCCATAAGAAGCATGTCAACCACTTAGTAATACGTCTTGCATTATTAATTGTTAGTGCAAGTATCCACATTAAACTGGAAATTATATTTTAATATTTAATTGCTATTCTACCGCACAAGAGAGTACGGCGAAAAATGTTACTGCACTATATTTAGTGCTTTAAATTAGACTTTTTGCGAATTTCGTTGTTAAATTTATACATTTTGGAGATCATGTTCGGACAAAAAGTAATATTGGTAAAAGCAGTCTTTGAATTGTTTAGTACATTCTATTTTATTTTATTTACCGTATTCGATATGATTATTTGTAAAAATTGACAATTGCATTATTTTCATAAATCCGAAGTTTAAGAAATCCCCAAAAAAATACTTTCCTCCTTCGTATATTTTCTACTATTGGTATCAATGCATGTTTTTAATATACCAGAAATTGATGATGAGTAGAATAGCGTCCAGAAATTAGTAATCAATTGGAAAAATAGTCGGAAATTGTACAAGGAATAAATAAAACTACTTCAGGATGCAATAAACCAACTGTAACAGAATAAATATCTCGGAATAAAATATACACAAATTTTAACAAAATTAGGTAAAACAAAATAAAACGTACAATCAGGTAGAATTATAAATGAAAAACAAAATCATAAAATTCAACAAATGTAATAAAACATTGCAAACAATTTCGAGAAATATACAACTGTAAGAAACAACAAGTTGGTAGTTTGGTTAGCAGTGAACGACTGCGAGACCAAGTTAGAAAACGACGCAAAAAATCCATCAGATGAAACTAGTAACAGGAAAAATATCACAAACAACTTAACCAACAAAAAATAAGTAACAAGTGTCAAGATATAAAATATTGGTATACACTTTATTTATATATTTAATATCTCGTCTGTTTTTATATATATGTATATAACATTTCAAGAAAGATACGTTTATGATAGTTATGTTCTTTTTCCAGGATACTGACATCAAAATCGAAACTATGTCTAGTTTAGAAATGGTGTTGTGTTAACGCGGTTTTATCATGCTTCATGTGACAATTCTTGCAATCATTCTTATGATTTTGGATTCTTTTAAATAACCAATTCTTAGTTTGTCCTATGTAAGTTTTATCACAACTTAAACAATAAATTTTATGACTATATTTGACTGATCAGATAAAGGACTTTTATCTTTAAGCTGAGTAAATAATTCTTTATTTCTTTGGTATTGTAAAAAAACAAATTAATGACAATTTGTGCGAATAACCTCATTAGTTGATCAGAAAGTGAGTTGACATACGGTATTTTGAAATAATTATGTTTTTTAAGTAACTGAGGAGTATTTCGTTTAATGACTTCGTTACGACGTAAAATTTTGTTAATCAAAGAAATATTATAATTATTTTTGATGAGGCGAATACGTAGGTTACTTAAATTCATTTTAATGAAAGTTTCGTGACAAATTGATACAACGATATTTTAAACATTTTATAGTATTAATGTTTGATTCGTGGGATGAGTCGAGTTGAATTTCAAAATACGATGTAGTAGGTTTTTGTAACTGTTTTTTGCTGGTTAAGTTGTTTGATCTGCTTGTGATATTTTTCCTGTTACAGGTTTCATCTGACGGATTTTTTACGTCGCTCTCTAACTTTGATTCGTAGTCGTTCATTGATCACCAAACTATCAACTTGTTGTTTCTTACAGTTGTATATTTTTCTAAATTGTTTGCAAAGTTTTTTACATTTGTTACATTTTATGATTTTGTTTTTCATTTATACTTCTACCTGACGGTACGTTTTATTTTATTTTTCTCAATTTTGTTAAAATTTGTATATATTTTTTTCTGAGATATTTATTCTGTTACAGTTAGTTTATCATGTAGTTCCTCTGAGGATGATAATATTATTACCGAAACGTTAGAGTACTGAAGTTGTTTTTTTTACTCCTTCGAATTGATACCAAAATTGTCTAGAATCTATAATTAAATAGAATAATAAAGTTATATATTAAGTTCTAGATATCTACATTGTCTATACAAAAATCTAATTTTTCTACGATTGACTGAAAAGTGAGTTATTATGTATTCATATTTAGTACAAAAAGTGATTGCTTATTCGCGATTCAAATTAAGATTTATGTATATGCAACTTGCATTGCAGTGACGTCATGTCGAGGATAAATTATTATTGTCTGGTGTTTTCATATGGCAGTAGCTGTCATTCACTTAGTAAATCTTGTTTAACTTGATTATTGTTATTTAACAAGTTGTTTTGTATTTAATTGTTAATAATACTTATTACAGGTAAGTGTAATAATCTAATTTGTACTTGATATATATAACTTTCATAAGTTTATTAAGCATGTAAATTTAATTCTAGGTTATCATGAGATTACAGTTTCAGCAATATTTTGAATATTTACGTGCACAACACAATTCGAGATGTGTTGCAGATGGACATTAAATTATCAATGCAGGGTACATTATTTCATGTGGTGTGATAAAAAAAACTGAAAAGAGCCATACACATATATGCTCTATGTGTGCAAACATCTGCCTTGAACGCAAGTCCACATGAAGTACAAGGAGTATTAGTTATACAAAATGATCAACCTAGTACAAATATATCAGTGCAAAAAATGGCTTGTTCATGTAAAGCTGGGCAAAGTGGAAGATGTATACATGCATCTGCCGTTCTTATATACTGCACTAGGTGTATTTTTTGTATTTTTAATTCTATATCAATAAATAAAACTTATCAGGAGCTAGAGATTGTGATTGAGATTTCGCAAGAACTCCTAGAAAGTTTGTGTTCTCGTTTCTTAAAAATATTATTTCAGAAATTGTAATATTTTATTTACTTATGGTTAAAAAAGCTGTGTAATAAACAGCCTTATTACTTAGGTACTATTTTATATTTATTATGACAGTTCTTTTTATTCTCATTAATTTTAGAGTATCTTGAGAACAGGTACAAAAAAAATCGTATTCTCGAAATCAAAATTCACAACCTCTATCAATAACTAACGATTTATATTTTAGGGATTTCGCAACTCAGTGCCTAATGTTAACGTGACAATTAAAACAAAAACAACATAGTTTCTTCTGATTAAATTGATTAGACTTGCAGAATCCCTTCGTTTGTTATAGTCTTAGATTACACTTTATTTTCTTGCTTGGGTGTGTTTTCATTTAAGGAATGATGTTTCTGAACTAAATTTAATTTCCCAAACTGATGTGAAATGTGTTTGAGCATGTAAAAAACAATCAGTAATTGAAAACTATAATACTTTACCATTATTGAAAACTCCGTGTTATAAAAATATTCGTACAAAAATTAATTTTGAAATGGATAGTTTTCAAACGGAAAAATTTCGTGAAATTTTAGAAAGAGCTAACCCAAACAGTGCATTATCGATACATAAGTACAATTTTCTTCTATTATATACATATATGTCTATTTGAATATTTTAGAATTGGTAGAAATGTTATTATTATGCAAACAAATATGTCCTCTACAAACAAAAGTATCCCTGGATTTCAATATTTTGAAGAAATTTTAAATCATAGTGTGCAGTCTACTATTATATTACATATTTCGTCAGTTTCAGTACTATAATTAGTTAAAGCTCGTTCGTAGAAAAAATTATGATTGCAATTCGTATTAAAAGTAGTTGTGTTGCACTCATACGTTTATAACACTCGCCTAGTGCTTGGTCTGCATACTTTTCATTCATGCAAGAAAGTGAGACTTTTAACACAGGTTGCAAAAATAAATGTTAAAAAATTTATGGATAAATATTTCTTATATGTCGGAATTGTAAGCACTAAAAACATACATTTTACAATAGGCTATTCCATGATTCTTTTTATTTTGTATATGTTAATCTAATAAAAATATTAATATATATATATTTATTTGTGAAAGACTAAAGCCTATACAAAAGAGTGGATAATAAGGATTAGATTGTCATTTGTGACCTCTAATGGTACACTTTTTAATATCATACATTGGTTTAAAAAAGCTAACAGTATTCGTAACTAACAGTTATTTATAGAGGACTTTAGAATTTCGTTGAATATAATACCATGCCGTGGAGCTTTTTTTATTCTTAAGGAATCTCAACGTATTTAGAAGATCGTATACGATGAAAATTGTGTCAAGGTACGGGCGTGTGACATTACTATATACTATAAAATCATCAATTTTAGGTCTGAAGTGATTTATGTAGAAAGTTTTTTATTCCCCTATATTAATTGGATTTGTTTGAACAAGTTTTAATATTAGTTTTTTTAAAGAATGCCCAAAATTGTCTGCTGTCTTTGTTGTTATTGAATGCTTCTTGTAGATTAGCCGAATAAGTTTTCTTGTTTTTGCATGAGGATATATTATATAATTTTTTGTTCTCTATGTATAAACTGAGATTTATTTGATTGGCTCTATCTTGGTAAAGTCTAAAATAACTTTTTCTTATTTGTAGTTTTGCACGTCTGCATTCACCATCATTCCAAAGTTTGTCTTTATGTTTGTAGCTGGACTGATAAGTCAGGACATTCATAGGATTTTAGCGAAATGTTACGATTTGATAATAAAATTCTGTAGTCGTGTTTGCTATGTTTAAATTGACTGCCTTGGTATCCATCATTTCTAACTTGTGTTGTTTTATCAGGGTCCCAAATTATTATTTTTTAGACATTTACGAGTACTTTGTATTTGTTTTATTGATTTTATTAATGTTTTTAATTTAATTCATTTTTAAATTACGGGAAGATGATCTGAGAATAAACATTATTATCTACTATGAAATTATTTACTAAGGTAATAGAGTTCGTGTTAATCCATACATAGTCTATAAAGCTTCGACCTATACTACGTATTTAGAGTGACACCATGTTTGGTGTTAGAAGCCTTTGATGTCCATGACATCTGCTAATGCTATTCCTTTTCTATTAACGTTGATGTCTGCAATACGATCATGATAAAGTTCTAGTGCTTCAAATATAATTTCTGCAGCCTGATTTAAATTACCAACCTGCGAATTAAATTTTCCTGGAATTATTACAGGTATATATGCAAAATTATCGTTGATATGCATAGCAAAAGATGACTTCTTTCTTACTATATGAAAATAATATTTTTATTGTTAACCAATGAATTGATTTTTAAATAAGTATAATATTGCATATATCTATCATTTTATATATTAGAAAAATCCTTTAGCTCTACCTGTGCTAAAATCACATTTTCACCATTTACATACAAATTATAGGATTTGATAAATATATTAATTATATTATTACTCGTATTATATTATTATGGCTCAGTGGTATCGAGTCGGCCTGTGGATCTTGAGAACACTGGTTCGATCCCCACAGCCGACAAACAATTTTCACCAATTTAAAAATCTACCCCTGTGGCTCCCTCTCCACTAATATCTTTGAGGGCCGTGATTTGACGGCTGGTAACCGCACTTCACGCGACAAAATATATCACTTAGGCAGAGTGCCACACCCAGTAATGGGTAAAAGGCGTGATGATATATTTATTTATTTATTTAATTTATTTATTTATTTTAAACATTACTGGGTGTAGCACTCTGCCATAGCAAACCTCGATATATGATAGATTTATTCGCGTAAAGTGTTTTTACCGGCCGACAAATCAGCCCCCCCCCCAGATGTTAGTGGTAGGAGAGCCACAGGAATAGATATAATTAATTTGGTGAAAACCGAAATTCTCAAATCGACAGGCCGACTCGATACCACTGAGCCACCTATCTCATAATGTAGTAGTATCTCCTATTATTGTTTAGTTAATATTATTATTATTAATAATAGTAATATAATAGTCAGTATATTTAAATAAAATTATCAACGTTTAGTTCCCAGTAATACAGTAGATACGGTTCTTGATATTTATTTATCTACTCAGTGTTGCCACCGCTACAATTTCTATATAAATTTTATATCGTATGTTAATCTACGAATATAAATATTAGTTTACTATGTGGGCGAACGGTCAATGTGAAAATTAAGGTAAGATACTAACGACAAAGTATAATTTTAAATTTGCCAGTCTTCTCATTATTTGAGCCATTTATTCTTATTTAGATTAGTTTATATTATTTTTAAAATATAGACATTTAAAAACACTTCGGAAATATTGTATAAATTTATATTTACAAAAAATGAAAAAAATCTTTCAATAGCCAATTTGGAAGGGAAATTAAGGTAAGTAAATAAAACGTGTATTTTTTAAGTATGAAATCAATACAAACATATATTTTGACTATTTCATCTGAAAATCATTTACAAAAATAGATGAGATCTGTTTCCTCTTATATTTTCTATTTAGCTAAATGTAATCTAATACGTTACTGAACCTTCAACTTGAATAGCTATTTACACTGTAAGACCGTTATATAGAAATTTTCAGGCGAGCATAGAAAAGTATTAGGCGTGCGCTAGCGAGTCTGTTATCTGTGTGAGCCTGAAACTTTCAGGTAACGAACGAGTATTGTACAATGTTTTATGGGCATTTGAATCATAATATATTTATATTTATTAAAATTAGTTGCAGTAGTACAACGTAATAACTAAATGGTCAATCTAGGTAGACTTTGAAATTCTGACAGATTTTGTTAGATATGTTGTCATAATATTCATGTCAACAGTCTGTACTAATTTTTACACGGGCTAGCCCGTTAAAAGTCTTTAACCCTTAGAGTCAGAGCTAAATAAACAGTTCTATACTATTCAAATGACCATAAATATATTTAATATCGTATTGTAGCGAGTACGGCTCTGTTCCCTCTGGAACAGTCGACGCATTGTAGACTGCAGCTAATTTACTGCTGTCTCATACGCAATACAGAAAAAAGTCAGAACCTGTTCGCTCTGCGTCATGCTTGTACAGTGTTCCAGAAGCTCTCGTATATTCTAGAATATCTTGTTCCAGTATATTAGATAGAGTTTCGGCCGGCAATATTAATTCTATATTTGAAGTGTAAACAGTGCAAAACGTTGCTAAATGCGACTAAAGTTAATTTATATTATGACAGAAAAATTCTGATGACGCCTGGATTCGAACCAGGGACCTTCCGCATACCGGGCAGAGATGCTAACCGCTACACCACGTCACCTGTGTTCGAAATATGGCATCAACTGAATTTTTCTGTCACAGTGTCTAAAAACTACAGGTATGATTACCTTTAATAATCACACAACTTAATAATATTAGCTCGTTGCTAAATGCTTTAATGTGAATATAAATACGTGTTGTATATAAATATATGTCTTAGTAGTTGTACTACGTTAATTTCGTTTTAAATAAATATTTTGTTAGTGTTTTCATTCCTCGTGTTTTATTTGATAATAAACTTCACCGAACCCTAAATTGTAATAAACGTTACAGTATGATTTTGAAAAAAATCATTATCTAATTAAAATTTGAACACCTGCCTCTCGCTTTATGAAATAATGTTTTAGTTGTTGCAATCGATTCCAATCACAGTAACAAAGCCTGGATCGAAGTTGTGCCAGGATTTCGATGCTACAGTGTAGCGGTAGTCTAGTAGTATCGAACTTCTGTGCTACCAAGGTACCACGGAACAGCAAACACTGAGCCATCTAACCCGATGTAATCCCTAAATACCAATTCGCTAGCAGTTGATAGACTGTTCTTTTTACTAAGAGTTAAAACGAAAGTTCAGGTTGATATTTACCGATTGGTGTGACTTGTAATTGCTCATAGTTGGAGAATAGGGATGGTACAAAAAGAGCTATAGAAAAAGTTTTTAAATCTAACTATGAAATGTTTATGTATATATATATATATATATATATATATATATATATATATATATATATATATATATATATATATATTAGTCGTTTATTTATTATTCTTTAAAGTATTGTGCTTAAGCAGTTTAATAGAAAATAGGCTTGAAGTTAGCTGGGTCGGTTTTTTTTGTTCTGCTTGGATATAAATACAGTCACTACCTCTTTTCATTGTTTCGAAAATTTGTCGTTAATCTATACGTTCTATATATTTAGAAGTTTGTTGTTTCTTCTGGTAGAAATTTTATTAGTTCATATAGAATTCGGCCTGGCCCTGGCTTGTCGATTGGTTTTTATCTTTTACTGTTGTTAAGAATTCAGTTTTGTAATAGGTCTGTTTATGTCGTTTTTATCATTTTCATATGTGTGTGTTTTTGTTTTTTAATATCGTATGTGATTATTTTGCCTTTTTCTATTAATAGGTTCGTTTATGAAAATGTTTTTCTACTGTCGATTTTCTTAATTGTTGTATACTTTTTTTTGCTCGTGGTAGAATTATGAGGTTTTTACAGTTTATGTCTTTTATATTCGTTGAAGGCGGTTTTGTTGTTTTTGATTGCTTCTTTGCATTTTTCATTACACCATTATACTTATTTTTGTGTTTGTCTTTATTTTCTCCAGAGCTATGTTAGCTGCCTCTGTTACAAGCGTTGTTGTGTTTTCGACTTGTAAATCTATGTTGTCAGTGTTTAAAGGTTTTTGTATTTTCACTAGTTTTGATTTAATTTGTTTGTAGGAATAGTATTTTTATTATTGCTATTTTGCTATTGGTTTGACCTGTGTGTTTGATTTTTGGGTGTTTTTTTCGGGTTCCGTATTTGGTATTTGTGGGTTTTGCGATGATGCGCTAATTTGAAAGATTGACACTTGTGGTGTGGCATTTTCTAATTTGGAGTGAAGGAATTATTATTTCTGTGTTTGGTATTGTGCTGTTGTCCATTTGTTTTGCAATTGTAGGATGTGGAATATTCTATACTCTTTGTTGTCAAAAATAACGAGTACTAACTCTGGTATTGTTTAATTTTCCTTGTCTGTTACATACACTTGTCGTCTAACACTAAGTATCCTTTTAATCTAGCTCTTAGGAAAGCTATTTACTATCCTTATGATATGCTTCGATGTTTAATTATTTCTTCGGTTATATTATGAGGTAATGAGGGGCAGACATTTGATATGATAATTCTTCTAGTCGGGGTTATAGGACGTCTGATTTGTAGCATTTTTTTACAATATATTTTAGTTAATTTTGAATTTAGAATTAACAATGAACTAGTGAACGTAATTAAAAGAAAACACAGATTGAAAATTAATTGATTTATATCAATTTCATTAATATATTATTCAGTTTATTATGCGAACTATTTTCAATGTCAAATTTTATGACAATGTAGCACTTACAACCGAGAATTAAACTTAGCAAGACCATGCGTAATTCATTTCCCATTACAGAAAACCAGGATACATAATTCAAACAGTAACGTTTGGATAACAAAAGGTATTCGAAATAGTTGCAAACGCAAACGTCAACTGTTACAGATGTGTAAATTAAATACTACAAATAATGAACTTAAAACTTATACTAAAAGTTATTGTAAAATATTAAAAAAAGTTGTAACGCAGGCAAAAAAACTATATTTAAAAAACAAATTCATAACATCTGACAATAAAGTTAAAACCACTTGGTCTGTAATCAAACAAAACAGCAATGCTACGAAACCTCAAATTTACAAAAACATTATCTAATCTGATCCTGATGTACTAGATACTAATGATCCGCTCAAAATAGCTAACATATTTAATGAATATTTTCTAAATAGTATTAACTTCAATGGAGTAACAAATAATATACACTTTACTCTAAAAAAATCGTGTTGAAAACTGCATATATCTAAACCCAACAGACGAATACGAAATTGAAGAGATCATTCTTGGAATGAAAACCAGTTACTCAGAAGGATA
Source organism: Pterostichus niger (assembly GCA_947425015.1). Classification (NCBI taxonomy): domain Eukaryota; kingdom Metazoa; phylum Arthropoda; class Insecta; order Coleoptera; family Carabidae; genus Pterostichus; species Pterostichus niger. Next base: position 25,645,494 of record OX380337.1, on the reverse strand, counting down.
CGACGAAATTTCATCATTTCTTATTAAACAGTGTTATAAAAATCTACTGCAACCTTTGTGTATTCTTTTTAATCTATCATTTGAACATGGAACTTTTTCCGATATATATAAAAAATCATTAATAATACTTATACTTAAAAGCGGCAAAGATAATACCGTGACAAACTATAGACCAATCTCCCTACTTCCGGTCATATCAAAGTTATTAGAGAAACTTTAACCAAACATAAACATAACATAAAAGACTAATAAAATTCTTCAATAAACACAAAGTAATATCTAAGTGTCAACACGGATTTGTGAGTGGCAAATCTACAATTACAGCTATAAACGCATGTCTCAGTACAGTATTTAACAAACTAGACAAAAAAAATAGTGTGTGTGTACTTTCGTGTGACATGTCAAAAGCATTCGGCTCTGTAGACTACGATCTTCTAATTATAAACTTGAACATTATGGCATTCGTGGTGTAGCTTTATCGTGGATTAGGTCTTATCTAATCGGTAGAAGACAAGCAGTCAAAATTCGTCATGGTCACAACAACACCATCACTTCCCACCTTTCCAGCTATAAGACAGTGACCTCAGGTGTTCCACAAGGATCAATATTGGGCCCATTGTTGTTCATATTGTTCATCAATGACTTACCATTGATAATATTCAATATTTATATTTATTTATGTTACGCTGTACAACAGGAACTTAATCCCAATTACAGTACAGGGTCCGCACTCACCGAGCCGCAGTGTAGTAGTTTATATAATATTTAGCTTGAGTGAGATTAGAACTCGGGATCTCCGGATTCGAATTCCGTATCGCTATCCACACCACCGTACTGACGGACAATATTGAATATGTAATATATGCCGACGATACGTATTTCATCATTCACAACATTAACCCGAATATTGTCCTTTCTATTTTATCTACTTTAATAAAAGATGTACAAGAGTGGTGTATCGTAAATAAACTTAAATTAAATTTAGAGAAAACGAACCTATTATCATTTTATTTTCATACTCCAAACATTGTACTAGATAACTGTATAAATGTAAATATTGTTAAAAGAATAAAAATATTAGGACTACATATCGAAGAAAACCTGAAAATGAACTATCACATTGATTCTATATTACCAAAACTAAATAAAGCAACATATTGTATTAGAGCCCTATGCAAGATTGTGGACTTACACACAATAAAAACCATATACTTTGCTTATTTTCACTCTATCTTATTATATGGTATAATGTTTTGGGGCAATTGTTCGAGAATAAATGAAATATTTAGGTGCCAAAAACGAACAATTAGATTAATGTGCAACATGAAAAGTCGACAAACATGCAAAGGGAAATTCAAAGAATTAGACATTCTAACACTACCCTCTCTATATATTCTACAAATTTGGAATTATGCTATGTTAGGAACATCTCGTTTTCAATTCTTCCAGTCTGTAAATGGTACAACGAGACAAATCAATAAAACAATAATTGTTCCTGAGCACAATTATTCTGCTTATGATAAGTGTCCTGACTATATATTATACTATGTTCAAAGATACTCCGTTATGGCCCTCTCAGCGGGTCTATTGTTAGGGATTTAAGCTTGATTTATAGGGGTGCAAGGGCAGGTATGTATTCAGTATTTCCCAATTTAATTTTATTTTTATATATATTATAATAATGAAACAGAGAATTTTGTACAAATATTATTATTGATAATGAAGCAAAATATATAACAATTCGTCATTTAGTTAAATAATGCAAATAAACAATAGTGTCATACATAACAATAAATACAAAATATTACACTGCTATACATATGTAATTATTCGACAATATCATTGTCACTATCACAATCCATTTCACTATCGTCACTTGAGTCTTGAATATTTATAATTAAGTCTTTAGTAATGTTATTAATATCAATATATTGATTTTCTAAATCAATCATATGACGCACACTGTTAGCCTAATTTTCTGGTGTTATATTGTTCATTTCTCTTATTATTAATTCGATAACATCGTCACTTACAGTCGGTGATGTATTGTTCCGTCTTATATTGCATTTTAATTGCCCCCAAATTAATTCAATTGGATTAAAAATACAATAATAAGGAGGCAATCGAAGTACATCGTGTCCAAATTGTTTTGCTAAATTGTCACACACATACTGTTTAACAGGGGGTTTAATTTGAACAACTTCTAACAATTGTTTTTTATTTTATATGATTCTAAGTACAGATCGTTGTTAATTAATTATTCCTGAATTTCGGCCTTCTTCATGGAATTAGATGGTATTTTCGCGCTTCGCCGCGAATGGTAACTGGCATTATCCATAACAATAACGCTATTTTGCGGCAAATTCGGCAGTAAATTATCACAAAACCACGTCTCAAAAATATCAGCGCACATATTTTCATGATAATCTAAATACACATTTTTAGCGTTATGGCCAGCTAAAAATCGCGCACCATTTATCCACCCTTGATCACTTCCGGCATGAAGTATTATAATTCTCTTGCCTCGTGCTGGTGGAACATCGATTGCACAATCATTTGTACCGTCTGTCCAACTTTTTGGTACTGTGTCGTGGGAGTCAAACCAAGTTTCGTCCAAATATATTATCGGACGATTCTCAGCACGATATTTTTTAATTTCTCTTAAAAATTATTATTTCAAGTAAATCTGAAATACGTAATCCGCACAGAGATTAGAGATTTCCGAATTTAAATATTTTGCAATCCTACCCTGAGCGCCAACAGGTAGAATCTCTTACTGTGTGCGGTTCAACACAGGCTTAGTAAGTTAAAGCCATAACGGAATATCTTTGAACATACTATACAACTTAATTCCTGTTGAATTGAAGCAACTTCCTATGAAGAATTGTATCTCAAAAATCAAAAAAATATTGTTAAGTAAAGAATACTACAACACAATTGAATTCGTAAATGATTGTAAAAATAATTCATTTCACATATAATAGATACTTTGGTATATTGTAACAATGTCTAGAATAAGTAACTATTTCATTTAGTTGATTGTACCTAATTTGTAACTTCATATGTTAACTGTTATTCATAGGTGATTGATTAGTTATTACAAGTATTTTATAGAATCTAAAATCTTTTTCGTTATTTCAATGTATTTTATGTATGTTTGTAACAACATCTTTAAACTCTTTCCAAATATCATTGTAATGATTTTGTTGGAAATAAATTATTATTATTATTATTATTATTATTTAAAATAAATGTTGGCGAAGAATTTTACCAATTAGTAATTTGAAAAACTGTATAAGCACCTAGATATGAATGAAAATGTGGAGTAGCGATTTTTTACAAATAATTTTAATTCTAAAATAGTAAGGCATTCAGAGAAAAGCTTCAAAGAAGAATGGTAGGTACTGAAACCCTCATTATATATATATATATATATATATATATATATATATATATATATATATATATATATATATATATAATATATGAATTCATTATACTTACTTTAGCAACAACAAAAAAATCAGTGCCATAAGTTACTTGATTAAGCTTCATTAATTTATATATACTAATTATGTTAAATAAATCAAGCAAATTTGGCATCATTATCCGAAAAAAAAACATTTACATACAATTGCCATCGTCATATTTTCAGTCATATCTAGTGAATTATGCACTTTTATATTTTTTAACCATAGTCGTAGCCTTAACTGAGTTTTGAGATCCCGGGTTAATATATGAGACACTTGTATTTATTTATTTATTTATTATTTATTATTTATTAAGCTCTCTACAGGACAAAGTCCCAATTACAGAGGGCGTATGAAAAAACAATACAAAAAATAACAACAAAACCTACGTTACCATGTATAACAAAACAAGTATAAATTAATAAATCAAAAAAGTATGAAGCTGTGTTTTAACAAAATTAACAACTATTTGTGTTACATATCAAACAGAAAATTCCTAAATAATTTGTCCTTAAATATATGCAAAGTATCACAAAATATTTCAATATTATACAATTGTTGGTTTATTTGATTGAAAGTAGCACACATATACCTAACAGGGCTCCTTGCCTCATAATTAGTTCTGGCAGTACTCACAGCGAACGTTACTACCTGCCTCGGGTAGCAATTACGTGGCACATTAATACAAATTAATGATAACAGGTAAGAGTCATCGATAGCATTATTTAATAGTTTATAAAGAAAGTTACAAGTCAGAATGCTACGACGATTCTCAAGTGATATCATTTTGAACTCGAGTAGAGACTCATTATAGAGGAAAAAATCAGATAGATATGCTGGTTTAGAAAATTTGAACCAACAATGACGTAAAAATTTTCTTTGTATAGATTCAATAGCTCTAATCGAGTTCTTGTAAAGTGGATTCCACACTAAAAAACAGTATTCAAGTTTTGCACGAACAAAACAATAGTATAGAGATTTGAGGGCGACGATCTTATTGAAGTTACGAGTGTTGCGAATAATAAAACCCAAATTTCGGTAGGATGATTTAACAATTTCCCTCACATGACAGGTAAATTGAAGTTTATTATCAAAGAGCACCCCCAAATCTCTAATTTGAGATACCCGAGACAGCGACACATTATTCATTTGATAGTTGAAAATAATGGACGATTGCTTAGTAGAGTATGACATAACTTTACATTTACTAACATTGAAGAAAAGTTTGACAGTGGAAGACCAAGATAGAATGGCGTCAATGTCCTGATGAAGCAGAAGGCAGTCATCAAGAGAATTTATAACTTTAAAAATTTTGATATCATCGGCATAGAGAAGACATTTAGAATACTTTATGTTATCAGTGACATCGTTAATAAACAGGTTAAATAAAAGTGGACCAAGATTAGATCCTTGCGGAATACCAGAGGTAGCAGTGAAAGAGAGGGAAGAGTGGTTATTGTAACGTACAAGCAACTTCCGATTATATAAGTAAGAACAAATAAGATGAGATAAGTTATGAGTATACGAGTAACTATTATTTTTCAAACTAGTACATTTTTGAGGAGACATAGAAATATTAAAAATTTTTATGAATAGCATTTTGCAAGATATTCTTTGATAACTTCATATTAAATTCCAGGGAATTGAAAAGAAATGAATAAAAACAGTAACCATACTTCTAAATTAACACAAATTGTATTGCAAAATAAATGAAGACTGACTTGTCAATGTTCATAATGTATTAATAACTTAATATAGAATGGAGATGTTTATTCACTTAAATGATATATTACGCCGGAAAATCTGAACATGAAAAGTAAATGTACTCTATTAGATATTGATTCGGGTGATATGATGATTATGAATGATTCTAGAGTTATTTTTTGGAAGCAAAAAAAAAATTATTTCAATTTTGGGAGTCATTTTTGCATTGTAACTCAAGGGATTATTATAAGGTTGATCAAGTTAAGTAAGATTTTTTATTGTTTAATAGTAATGTTACTTACTTGGATTGTGAACCTTTATGTGTAGTGAACACTGAAAATAGGTAGAAATAATAATATAAATTTAACACAACACACTACCGAATTTAAAAATTATTATATTAAAATGGAAAGCATATTGCATATGAACAAAAAGGAATTAAAAAATAAAGTGCTACGAATGTAATGTTGTGAATAAAATGGAAGTAGAAACACTATTTCAAAACTTTACGTAATTGCACTTTTAATTTATATTAATATACAGATTTCAAGCACATTTTGCTTCATTTAATTCGCTCTCTACGTAATCTCATTCCAAATATTGTCAAATTCAATATACTTCCTATAAATTAAATAATACTAACATCTATTCTATTTTATTCAAGTATTCGCAAAACAAGAGAAAACCCCAACGCAATGCTATGAATACCACCCCATGTGAGTAGCGCCTGAAACGCTTTATTCGTTTACAGTCGTGATGAGTTTGAATAACTCAGACTCCGGACCCGTAACGTAGAAGTGCTTGACAAACACGTTGAAAGTAAAAGATTTGCAGGAGTTTCAGGTTTAGCAGAAAAGGATTAACGGGGAATTGAAGCAAAATGGAGATTTTCAGAATTTATTAAAATTACAATCAGATTTCATATATTTCAATCCAGGTTTGACAATTCAGCAAATATTGTAGATTTTCATATTTGATATCTATATTTCCATTTGCCAAATCTGTGCATAATTACCAATAAGAATCCTTTAGAACTAACCATTTTGAATTTCATTACTTTTGTGTTAGTTTAAATATTAAACTTAGACACTTATGTACTTAAAATAAGTTTTGTACTTGTTAGCTGACGCCCACATTTGATTGCCTGAACATTAAATGCGTTTCGAATGGAAGTCGTACTGTATAAGTTATTGTCAGCTGAGAAACTATGTATACTTGCCACCAGAATTTCAATTCAAGAATTTCCTATAATTTTAATTAAATTTATTTTGAATGTCCCTAAATTTTAATCAGCAAGTTTTAGAATAAAATTATATTGTAGCAGTTGGCCTCGTTAGAATATCGACATGGATATTATTACAATTGTTATCGTTGTTATTTACAGAGTTCTGACATATTTTCTCAATAAAAACCATATTTTCATGTGACAAAGCTATTTTTACTTTCTTAAATAAAAGAGTTCTCGACCTACTCCGACAAGTCTCGTAATAATATTAAAATACCAGCACGTCTTCCGCAAAAACGTCATATTATAATTAATATTATATGGATGGCACCGACTCATTTTTACATTTAATTACAGTACATTGTACTACCATCTGCTTTTTAATACTTTTAATTGACATGAAAGTAAGTCATTTCTTCACGAGGTATACATATATTTTTTATCTATAACTATTAAATAATATCTTCACTATGTACCTAACTCTACATTCATGAAGCTACTCATATTATACCCTAGTGCAATATTAAATTTTATTTTCAACCAATAGCAGTCAAGTGTTTTCTAATGTTGCAAGCACGTGGTATGTGTGGATTATTTCTTACTATTTTTATTGCATGTACTCAAATAGTTGTAGATAAAGTATAGTATATGACTCTCATATAACGGTTATATTACATCAGTAACTTATCCCAGTAATCAGTATAAGTTTATGCTTATACCATATAAAGAAACTTAATGTGTTTGAAGCAATTAGTTCAGTTCTAATGAATATAAAAAATTTGTTATTAACAATCAACATGAAACATCTGCAAAAAAATACATCGTCTGAAACCTTGTATTGATCAGTATAATTTTTCGTAGGACGGACAATTCTATCCTAATAGCAGCTAAAATATTATGGGTTATTTATTCCATAGATCATTTGACCCGCATGTGAGATTTGTCATGGAAACAAACTGTCACACAACTCACAATAAAAGCGCTTCGTCCGGAAAGAAATACAACCACGCAACACGAAACGAACAATTCTGGATTCTACTCTGTAAGATTTATAATGTTTGATGTAAATTTTTCACTGTATAAGGACATTTTTAATCTGTACAATTAATTTAGCAGTGATATTTTCAGGGTAGTTGAAGTCATGGTGCTAATTAAATATTATGAAAAGGCGAAACTTGAGAAATTTATTTATTTATTTAGTGCCTGGAGTTTTGTTCATTGCATTATTCAGTTCCAATAATATTTCTCTACTTATATAAGCGATTAAAAAACCATTAAGATACGGTACAAAGTTTATAATTATTCTGACACAAAATTATAAAACAAAAAATCAGATTTATCACCTACAGCAGTGGTTCTTGATCTGGGGGTAATTACCCTCAAACGGATAATTATGGATTTGGCTGGAGGTAATAATGAACTTATACATTTTATGTAGGTTTACATAGATATCGTATTTTCTTTATGTTCATAATTTATATGATATGTCTTTTAAAACAAAAGCGACAATGTATTAAAAATGTATAAAAAAAATTGTTGTATGCTGTTCATGACTCATCTAAATCCAGTGTTAGGTATTTTGAAAGAACACACTAACTCGTGTATTGACTATCCCTTTCTCATTTTGTCATACGCAACTTCGGAACCCAATGAAAATAAATTTAAGAGATTAATTCCCATAAAACCTGTAGTAAATAATCTTTATTATACTTATATTTATTTATCCTAGACTATTATTATTGAACATAATACGATATTTTTAAAACTATTACTAAACAAAATTTTTAATTTTGCATTGTAACATGTACATAACATTTGGCTGTTACTTTTTTTTGGCGACGAAACTTAATAATAATACATTCAGCATTTGATCAGATAACGATTTTTATTATTTAGATCATATTTGACATATAGCTTATTTTCATTTATCTAGATAAAGGTAATAGATATATTACGTGTAATCTAGATAAATATCAGATAACAGATAAAATATTTAAAAAAAAATCATAATAATAATACTTCTTGTATTTCTAAATAAATTATTGTTTATATTGTCATCACAATAATCACATGTAAACCACATTGTAGACTTTTATTATAAAAATATTTTAGTTTCAAATTTTTAATATTTTCAAATATACAGTAAAATTATTTGTTATCTATTCAATTCAAGAAAAGAAAGAAACTAAATATTAGATAAGTTGTTCCGTATTTAACTAGATTTTAAATAACCGATAATATAATCGTTATCTAGATAAAATTTTAAATACTTTGGTTAGATATCCCAACACTGCTTACATTCGTAGGACAATAATAACAGGAAACTAGGTATTTAAATAATTAATTTATATTGAAATTATAATTTAAAAATAAATGAAGAACAAGTGATTATTTTTTGTGGAAACAAACACCACCGTTTCAGTAAATTAGTTTCGTTTCTTCTAAATGGCACTGTGCTTTGGCATGATACTACCTGAGAGACTGAAGACACTGTTTTGACGTAAAATCAATATTATTGGAATTTTTGTCGTACAATATCTAATTTTTTTTAACATATTCTACCACACAGCTTTCAGCCAAGGTGACATATTTCCAGCTACCGTGTCGTCAAAATATTTGCTCCAGTATTAGCTAGTAATGTGGTACAAGATCGCCGAAAGCAGTGGTCTGTGTATAGATGTGATTCTACTAAATTAAAAAATTTCGCAATTACTGCTGGTATCTTCGAAAAGGTATGTTTTCCAACAAGTTGATTAATACATTTTCCTGACTACTAACGTAAGAAAAAACGAGGATTGTTAGTTATCTTTTTGCGAATTTCAGAATACTTTTAAAGATTCCTAAGTATAAATATTTTCAACAATTAAGAAGTTACGTTGAATATTGTTTTTGTTCTGTGCAATATTTATGATAACTCATCTGTTCTATAAGCCCCCGCAATACCAATTAACTGTCTGTAACAAATATAAAATTTAACTACGAAAGTAAATAAAAAAAAACAGAAATGTATATCAAGAGATACGTGTCATCAGCTATTTAAAATAATAATAATAATAATATATATATATATATACAGGGTGAGTCTGGGAAGACGCCCCCCCCCCCTTTAACTTTTTTATTATGAGTAATAGAAAAAAATGGTTCATATGAAAGTTTTATTATTTTAAATATACTAGTTGATGGCAGATGTAGATATTTTTTATAAAGTCAGGTTTACAAGATACGACTATCAACTTTTATTTTTTAAATAGCAACCTATAATTATTTTACTAAAATAAAAACCGCCATTTTTTCTCTTTTCAACGGTGTTTTAGTTTTTATTAATGTAAAAATAAGAAAATTGAGAAATACTAGAAATAATTTTTATACAAATATTATAGGTGGCTATGTGAAAATAAACAAAATGTAACAGTGTTATACAACTTAACAAACTAAAGCAACAAATTCAGTAACAAAAACAATTTAAAACAAATGTTCAAAATTACGACCATGTTCTGTAATACAAAAATTATGCCGGTAATGTTCGGAATTATTTAAATAATCACTGGAGGGGACAATGGATAGGACGAGGTGGACATATTTCATGGTCAGCAAGATCTCCTGACCTTACGCCTATGGACTTTTTTCTTTGGGGATACGTCAAGGATCTTGTCTACCAGAAGATACCTACAGATGCAGAAGACATGAAAGAGCGTATTCGAAATGCTTTCCAAAATATTTCGCGAAACATGCTGGCAGATGTTCGAACACATCACGTTCAACGCTTAAATTTTTGTATTATTCAATTTTCTTATTTTTACATTAATAAAAACTAAAACACCGTTGAAAAGAGAAAAAATGGCGGTTTTTATTTTAGTAAAACAATTATAGGTTGCTATTTAAAAAATAAAAGTTGATAGTCGTATCTTGTAAACCTGACTTTATAAAAAATATCTACATCTGCCATCAAATAGTATATTTAAAATAATAAAACTTTCATATGAACCATTTTTTTCTATTACTCATAATAAAAAAGTTAAAGGGGGGGCGTCTTCCAAGACTCACCCTGTATATATATATATATATATATATATATATATATATATATATATATATATATATATATATATATATATATTTATATATATTTATATATATATATATATATATTTATATATATATATATATATATATATATATATATATATATAAATATATATATATATATATATATATATATATATATATATATATATATTTATATATATTTATATATATATATATATATATATATATATATATATATATATATATATCTACTCTCTTAAATATTTAAGATTTCTTCGGGCGCTAACCTTTGTTTTTACTTTGAGGAAACCAATGAATTTTACAAATTTTGAGATATCCACTTAACATTGAGTATTCGCACCATAAACTAACTGGCGATTTTAATTTCTCAAATCTTTCAAGCATGTAAGCAAGTATTACACTATCTAAAGCCATGTTCATATTTTTCTTGGTGTATCAAATGGTCCACTTAAAAAATGGTATCTTTTTCCTGTTTTTTTTTTAGATAATAAATTCAATACTTCAACCTTTGCGGTTTTATTTATATCTATTTTTCTTTATACAATACACAAATTTCAGGACAATAATGTCAATAGTATTGTCTCTTTAAATATTTTCTGTATATTATATTAAAACAAAATTGTAATATATGAATTATTCTGATGAGATGTCAAATTGACTGTAAGGTTAATTCGAAGTATCGCGAAAACTACAATAATAATATTAAATCTAAACAAAAAATGGTAACACAAGGACGCCTTTTTAAAATAAAGCTTTACTAACTTCAGTGGGTTAACTGAAAGTATGAAAACCAGTAAATTAAAAGAACACTTGGAAAGAATTAATGCGGTGTGTGTAAGAAAAAACACAGTATTCTTTAAAAGACAAGAATCCATGTTGATATCACCTCGTTTGAACTCAATTGGAAATTTTGCTTAGATAAATACGATTCTTTTCGAGGCTTCTTTTCGAATTGCTTTTCACAAAACTAACTGCAAAAAACTGCATACAATTTGTGAAAATCTTGTCAAACCATGGATATAATTCCATAACTTCAGTTGCTATCATTTGACCTTGTTATTGTATTAAAATAAATGAAAATAAAATCTTCAATGGTTATTTGTAGTTGTTATTAGTTACAGAATCTCATCTCAGGTTTGATAAAGACAGTTAAACTTGTTTTTGGAGAATAACATACGAAAAAGTGAAATCAAATATCGCTATCAGACTCTTCGGTTAATAGCCATATCTCTAAAATAAGCAAAGATATTTTGAACCAGGTTATTGACGAAATTAAATGTAGTCCTTATTTCGCTCTGCATTTGGATGAATTTACGGATGTTGCGCCCTATTTTCAGATAACTTGTATTTGTTATGAGAATATCTGTTTCCTGAATTACATTACCCGCAGAGTTGACGTTTTCAATATATTACACAATTTTACTACTCACAAAAAAATTGAATGAACTAAATTTGTAGGTATGTGCTCTGGTGGAGTTCCATTGATGATATTTATCTATTATACTTCTTGTCATCAGCAATAAATGTACAAGAGAATGTATACCTACTTCCATATCTCTGTCAACTTTTAAATATATACATATTTGCTACAAATAATCCCCTGTCTGGTACATATTTAATTTTCAAATCCGGATATTTAATTAATTTATATACAATCCAATGTTTTCGAAATTTTATGTTCTTTTTTCCAATTACACTTCGAAGTTGTTTTATGATTACTGGGTATTGTAGCATTTTTATGACTGTAAATGGAGGTATTAAATTTTTCTACCGGGAACACTATTGCTAATAGTTCTTTTTCTACTTCTAAAAGAAGTTTCAAAGCTTTCATGTCTGAAACAGAAATTTTGATGTGAAACATCTATAGGCTCACTTGTAAACCGAATTGTTGGCGCGGCGACGCTTGCCGTGGCGACGGGTCGCCACGCTATACTAAGGTATACATATATATATTTTATGTGTAGTAGAGTGTACGGTGTGGCGACGGGTCGCCACGCTATACTGAGGTATACATATATATATATATATATATATATATATATTTTATATGTAGTAGAGTGTACGGTGTGGCTTCTCACTCAGTTCGACGTTGTTGTTTACTACGGTACACATAAACTGCGTTTTATTTAATTTTTTATTAATATATATTATTAATATTACATGGGGTAGGTGGCTCAGTGGTATCGAGTCGGCCTGTGGATCTTGAGAACCCTGGTTCGATCCCCACAGCCGACAAACAATTTTCACCAATTTAAAATAAATCTACCCCTGTGGCTCCTCCACCACTAATATCTTTGGAGGCCGTGATTCGACGGCTGGTAACCGCACTTCACGCGAAAAAATATATCACTTACCGAGATCTGCTTAGGCAGAGTGCCACACTCAGTAATGGGTAAAAGGCGTGATGATATATATATATATAATATAATATTATTAATATATAATATATATATATATATATATATATATATATATATATATATATATATATATATATATATATATATATATATTATTTATATATATATATATATATATATATAATTAATATATATTTTATTTTCTATATATATTTTATATGTAGTTTAGTGTACGGTGTGGCTTCTCACTCAGTTCGACGTTGTTGTTTACTACGGTACACATAATCTGCGTTTTATTTAATTTTTTATTTTAATTTTTGACAATAAAATATGTGTGATAGTGATAACTCAGAAGATCAAAGTGATCAACCTTGTGCAAAGAAAGTGAAACTACACTATGGCATACTACCAAGTCATCTGTAACTAGAATTTTCTGTAAGAAATTCGTAATACTTCATTTTTTCATTAGGCTATATTTATTTCCTGTAATAATATTATCTTTTATGCATATTACTTGTACACACACGATGTTTCACATCTGCCAGGCGTCCCATGACGGCTCACATTTTTTATTTTTTGCTTATATATATATATATATATATATATATATATATATATATATATATATATATATATATATATATATATATATATATATATATATGTATATATATATACATATATATCTCTCATCTACTATAGACACTAAAAATCTCTCTGTATGTTTTCAATGAGATATTTTAATCTAAACATAGTATTAAATCTCCATTTATTTTTACAACTGGTACCATAGAATTCAACCACTCAGTTGATTTATAAACTTTTCTAATAATACTCACTTTTCAATTTTTCATGCAAATTTATTGCAAGACGTTACATTGGCATACAAAAAGATTTAATACTATCGGTTAGTTGATCTTATGTTTAGTAAGAAAACTACCTTATCATTCAAATATATGCTTGTATTCTTTAATGATCTCATTTGAATTATCTAGATTCAAACTATCCATTCTCTTAACTAATTGCAGTTTATTGTATGCACTTAAACCCAATAATGGGATTTGTGATTTTACTACAAAATTAACATTAATATATTTTACTTTAACACTTAAATCTATGGCCTCTTCAAGTCTTACCTAAAATTAGCACACGATACTATGATTATTCCTGTCTGTTTTATTTTAGACGTCTTTTTCATTATCTCTACTAAGTGGAACAGTAATACTCTAACTTCTGCACCTGTGTCAAGCTTGAATTGCACATTGTGACCTTCAACTTAGTTTTCGACCAAATTTCTTATTTTTTCCTCTGGGTTGCTTTTTAACTGCATCAATATGGAAATCTTGCTCATCCGAGACTCTTTTTTCATACCTCCACAACCTGGACAAAAAACCTCGAAATTTGATTTTTTGTTTGTCGTTTTGCTATAATTTTTTTCTACAACTATCCTATCATGTATTTCTCAATGAAAATCTTAGACTCATAAAAACATGAATAACTTTTTTGTTTCCTCAATATTTAGCAATAGACATAATAATGTCAAATATGACCCGATTTTGGTACAAGTTGCATTTTAATTCACAGTTTGAATCATTTCTAAACTTGTTAGTTAGATATTTATGTGTATTCTGGTGTTACGTGGGTCAGTTCCTTCAGTGCATTTATTATTTTAAAAAGTTTCAAAGTACATAAATACATTAGAAAACGACCATTGAAGAACTCTGTAAATATTTGTATATAAGTGATGACGAAGACTTAGATGTAAATTTTGAAGAAGTTTATAATGAGGCTGGTGAGGATAATATTGAAGGGTGATATAATGTCGAATACTGAAGACACTGAAGAAATAGATACAAGTGATATTGACGATTAAAGTATAGCGTAGTTTTAATCAAAAATAATACTAGGTCAAAATAGATCTTTATTTGGTACTAAAAGTTAATTATATTATGAATGCACGAATGTTAATTTCATTCACTCTTATATTTAATTGTCTTGTTCTACATTATTGAACATAAAAATAAATAAATAAATCATCAAGCCTTTTACCCATTACTGGGAGTGGCATTCTCCCGTAGCAGATCTCGGTAAGTGATACATGTCTTTTCGCGAAGTGCGGTTACCAGCCGCCAAATCACGCCCCCAAGATATTAGTGAAGGGGTAGATTTAATTTGGTGAACATAAATCTTTAAAATACTATATTCTTCTTCGGTTCACAATATTCTTTGATTTTTTGCAGAACATTCTTCTGATCATCTTGTGCAAATACAAACGTGTTGTATAATTATTGCGCATCATCTCTCTTAACATTTTCATTATAAGCTGCTGGAATATAAAGTTCTAGCCTCTGTT
The DNA here is from genome assembly GCA_947425015.1 of Pterostichus niger. Taxonomy (NCBI): domain Eukaryota; kingdom Metazoa; phylum Arthropoda; class Insecta; order Coleoptera; family Carabidae; genus Pterostichus; species Pterostichus niger. Next base: position 25,630,314 of record OX380337.1, on the reverse strand, counting down.
TAAACTTATTCCAATTATCTGAAATATTATTGTCCATCACGAGCGGACCTGGCAGCTTGAATTGCGACTTCATTTTTTTTTCATTGTTTTCTGTCTACACTCAAGAAGTGGCAACTTTTCTACTCTTTTCTGATTGTTTATTTTTATCAGCAACTACCATACCTGATACCATGTATTAGTTTGTATTGCCCATGCGGCATTAAATTAAAAAAAATCAATTAGGACGAAATAAAAAACTCTTGAGACAAATCACAGGGCGTTATAGCTGTGTGTCTGCCTTGTTCTAAAACTTCTACAATGTCTTGCACGATGTTTAACACCGCTTGTGCGATCGATCGGCCCTTATGGACATCAAATTGTGAGTTGCTATATAGTTGGTTGTTTGAAGAAAGTTTTCCAATTTAGTTTGGATATAACCTTTTCAAACATCTTGCGCAACACGGATATGATCGAATTAGGACGATAATTCTCCAAATTGTCCTTATCTTCTTTCTTATTTAAAGGAAGGTATTATAAAAGAAGTATTGTGCTTCCTAAATGTCGTAATAAACCAAAGGAAATTAATAATTATTTTATGAATAGTGCACAACAAAATAATATATCTATAAATTCTCAAAACATGACTAATTGAAGGGAATGGAGAGGCATCAGAGCCAAACATGTCTTTCAGAATGATTTAAAAAAATTTCAAGAGCCGTAATATATATTTATACAAATAAGGCTAATTTTATGAAATTTTATAATAAGTTATAGTGAATTATATGTTTATTACATTTTATAATATAACTATAAATGTAATAAATTATTCTATGAATAAATTGCTTTACATTTTTTATAAATGATAAAATGAAATTATAGTATTTTTATCCTCATTTTAAACTTTATTTTCAAAGAGCCATACACAACTACTTAAAGAGCCACGTACGGCTGCCGAAGTACAGTTTGCCGACGATAGTATGTTTAAAAGCTAGTTTTACTATACTATACATACTATAATATTATACTGTTTCTTTCTAATTATGCAGATAGTGTGTATGGTCCATGTTTTTCTGTAGCTGACGCTACGCATACAAAAAATACAAAATTCCTCTATTCATTATATCTTCTGCATTCCTAGACGCGAGGATACTAGTGAAATGTAGAGACTGGTTAAACATGGAGAAAAGACGACTGTCACATTTGTATCGTATAACATGTTATTTAGATCGATTTACCTGTCTATCTTTCTGACAAAGCCACAAAAAGAAATGGGGAACACAAAAGGCACTTAACGAATAAAAAACTTTGCAATTCCATACCACTAGTGGACTAGTGCAACACAAACAAAATACTAAAATTTATTTTTAATATTCTGTATTTATCATAAATATAACTTTTTTTTATTTTTTATAAATATTTACAATAAAATAAAGCGCTTACAGTAATATTTACTGAGACTACAGTTGTAGACTGTTCTAAAATTTTTCTGGATATTTGTTTCTTGTTTTCTCGAGAATCTGCTATATAACCTTCTGCAATTGTGTTAAATTTCCAACCTATGTTTCTCTTAAGGGTAAGAGTTCGCAAGCAATGTAGCCAAGGAACGTCGAACGCAGAATCTGCTAGACCCAGAAATGACGCTATCTTTTTCAGAATTATTTGTACAAAATAGTGATATCATTAACGGACACACGACCCAATTCATCTCTCCTGCAAGCTCCAGCTATTCAAATAATTAGCGCTACCTTCATTATAAAGAAACATTGACTACATTTGAAAATTAATCCATTTACCTATGTTTACATGCACAAAAGTAGGCTGGTAAATAAGTAATAACTGTATTCTGTACGGTAGTATTACCATACTGATTTGTCAAACCAGTCAAGAAAATGAAAATAAAACACAATGATAATATAACCGTATTAATACAAACGGAACTGAAAACAACTATAATACAAAGATTACTACTCTTGCTTATCATAATATATATTAATTGTATAGTCTCTCAAATTAGAGATGACCATGTTTGACGTTTAAATAAATAAAGATATTTATTAATACGATACAAAACAATAGTAACCATGGCGTTAAATAAGAACCTACAGATAACAGACTTACTTGACCACCTTCTAAAACGATGATAATGACGTTATTCATAAATGAATTTCAAAAATTAATATTTATTAATGACGTTAACGTGTTTATATTCTGAAACCGATAAACTATTGAACAAACCATGAATGTTATGAGTCATAACAAGTCAAAGATGTTATAAAATTTCAAACTGACATCTGCGGCTGTAATGATACTCATTACATACTTAGGTATGTTAATAGCTATTCATCCTTTGTAAAAGCTTTAGATTTTATGCTCTATAACCTTCAGAGTCAGAATTAATTTTATATACTTGCTGATGTCTTTATTGTCAGTTTTACAAATTGTAGCCTGTAATAATGAATATTGATACACCATGTTGAAGCTTTCATACTTCTAGACTTCTGTTGAAAATGAGCTATGAGTACGGTTTCTGATAGCTTGTTAAACTTTTTGTCTTCGCACCATTGTTTAAAATATTTATATATCAAATTATACTTTACTTTTGCCTTTGCAAGCAATAAGATTGTCATTGTAGCTGGAGCAAATTCTTTTATAGAAGACGGCATATTCGAATTACCACTATTACACTTTAAATCAAAAACCTAATTTTTATTTCGTTCGTTATCCGCACTCAGTACACAAATAGTTATTTGTATCACTAGTCCAGAAACTGCTATTTTGCGAGTGCGAGTATATTTTGAAAGGACGAGCCGCAGGCGAGGCCTTTAAATACGCCAAATAGTTTCGGGACGTGTGATACACAAGATTTTTCGCGCCGACTTTTTTGTAAATTTAATAAAAATGTTTAATTTATAACTCACATTCTAAATGTCAGGGAATTTTTTATGTTGGTATTATCTAATTGTCAGAACTGTACTTTTAATTTTAATTAATTATTTATTGTTCATCAATTTACATCTTCAATAAGTTTAATTACACTGTACACTTTATTTAATAAACATAACTCATTTCTTTGTCTATTAAACGACTTGTAATTCCAGTATTATAACCTAAAAAATCAACATATTTTATTTGGATTTTACATTGCTAATCCAATTATAATTACTTACAATTTTGTTTAAAATATATGTATAAATATTCTGTTTTCTTGTATTGAAAATACTCAACTATGAATATTTTATCATAATATGTTTACCCCAATGCAATATTTTGACATTTCGTACGTTCAGGAGTTCGCTATACTAGTGATGCCAACATATAACCATAAAAAGTCACATGGTTTCCGGACGATTTTTTGTTATGTAATACTGCTAATGCCGGACGGTGGCTCGAAATAAATATTACCGCATGGTTGTAATAGTGGATTACGACTAATTGCTCAAATTAGCATGCAGTGACTTTATGGAAGGAATAAATTTTAATCTACTTGGGATGATTTTGATCTTAACGATTTATTTGGATTTGTTTTTCAACGATGTCGTGCATCATGTAACTTAACTTGTGTAAGAACATACACTTCCAGAGTTACGAAAACGTTAAATTTTCCTACGAACATAACGTGTAAAAATTTTGTAAGCAATGTCTACGAAATTAACAAAATTGTGCCGAAATTTTTTATCTATTGCTTAGTGGAATGGAGTAAAAATTAATTTATTCACATAGAAGACTATATAAATTTAACTATAATTTAAACTTAAAATAAGATAGATATTATAATTTGCCCCCGGCATTGAAATTGGGTTCATGAAAATAATGGGCTTGTTTCTTTGTTGCCAGATTTATTTTATCAATATTAGGTGTGAAATTAGAAACACGTATTTTTGCAAATTCTTGCAAATGATTATCGTTTAATCTTGACCGAATTTTTTATTTAATGTGCTTTATACTGGAAAATTTACCATTAAAATGGGCTTTTATAAATCGCGTTTGTTCAAGAATCGGGTTGATTCGAATATTCCCAAATGTGCCGGAGATTTGACGTGTAAATGAGGTGAACAACACTTGTATTTTGTCCATACCAATGGAACATTAGAGTGAAAACACATATTACTAACAGCACATCGCAGTCCGTTCTGACTTGGGCACTATGATACATGCGAAAAAAATTGTATGTATTTATATATATAAGTAACGTAAACGTGATTTACGGTTACAATAAAAAATTATTTATTATTTGACAACGAAAGATTACATTAGATTTTTCATACAAGTTGATACTTCAATCTCTCAACAGTAACTGACTTACAAATGTGAATACAGAGTACAGGTTGTGTTAAAAGTGCTTATGCACACATAGTATAATATAACATATTGTGGGGAAAGAGAGTGGTGACTGTGCCTGGAATGTGCAGCGGTCGGCGGTTCTCATGGGAACGGGTGCTCTAACTCCTCCCTCCTTAGAATGGGACATCGTCGGGGATGTTCAACTGATGATTTCGGGGTGAAGGCCCTGGCTGGAGTTCTATGGGTTGATCCTTGGATGGTCGTTTCTTCTTCTGAAAGAACCTTCTTTTGGCAATAACTGCGAAAATAATTGTACTAGTAATTGAAACAATGACATATAGAGTTATAATGTCCTCGATGTCTTAATTTTCTTGGATGTTTTCGAATTTGTTTATAGGTGACTTCAGATCTTGAATATTTTGGATGTTGATACTCATCGTTGGAATTATGGAATTTGGCTTGTGTTTAAATTGATTTGGAAATCTTCTAAGATGATTGATTTGCCGAAAGTACGTCTCGAAATTTTTGAAATTTGGTTTTTAAATTTCAATTGGCATTGGTGGATGTTTCCTTTTGTATGTACGCCGTCAGTGATTTAATATGATCATCAGAAGTTTTTAAGAGATAATTTTTTATTTGGTGTGGTGGTTACAAATTCAGTCTAGTATTTGGTTGGGGTAGAAATAAGGTGAAATAATTTGTAAATCAGTTTCGTAGTTAATAGGGATTTCTAGAAAATATACAATTTTATTTGAATTTAGTTTGTAATTAACTGTTATTAATTTTTCAAATTCTAACATATTTTCGAATGTTGGCTCTAAAGGGAATTCATTATTATGATAGTTGTAATTTTTATTTAGTTCTGAATAGGAATCGTTTAATTTTATAATGCTAGGGTGCATTGTGTGTAATTTGCAAAAAGTTAATAATTTTTCTGATTGTAAAGTACTAAAAATCATACTGAATACGTTGTTTAGTTGTAAATATCGTGAATGGCTAATTTATTTAATTGCTGAGTTCCATCAATAACTATATGCATTAGCTATTTAATTTTTGACTTTAATTTTTTTTTTTCATTATGCTTTATTGTTACAATGGTTTGATTAAATTCTCCTATTAACTGATGGTTAACGGAGTATAGATTTGTTAGTTGATCGATTAATTTGTGTTGGTTTGTTTTCAAATGATTCGAAATTTTATTATATCTTTTTTTTTCATCTTCCGTATCTAAATTTAAATAGTGGATCCTAATCTATTTACTATTCCTCTTTTATATCTAGGTTTTTCGTAATTAACAATTAAGTGACTAAACTTATCATCTATTGATTCTACTGTATAATTAATTATTTTATCGTGGTTAATAGAGTCTGTTAGGGTAACATTGTTTATGTGTATTGTTTGTTTGAGATTGTTGTGTTGTGTTTTTAAGTTATAGTACTGATCGAATTTAGTTTGTTAATTGTATTCTGTAGTGGATTTTGCAGGGGATTGTCTATAGGTGGCGGGATACGGCTTAATGCATCAGCGTTTGTATTCAGTTTACCTTTTTTATAAATAATTTCATAGTCAAATTCTTCTAGCCTCAAGCGCCATCGAACTAATTTGGAATTTGGTTCCTTGAGTGAAAATAACCACTGCAATGGTTTGTGGTCTGTAATGACTTTAAACTTTCTGCCGAATAGATAAGGCCTGAAATATTTGGTCGCCCAGACAATAGCAAGTAATTCCTTTTCAATAGTGGAATAATTTTGTTCTGATTCGTTAAGTGTTCTACTGGCAAATGAAATAGGTAAATCTGATCCGATAGTTCCTTGTGATAACACAGCACCGATAGCATAATTACTTGCGTCCGTCGTAAGGTTGAATGGTTTGGTAAAATCAGGATATTGGATGATTGGTTCGTTGACAAGGAGATTTTTACATGTGTCGAAACATGCAACATACTCGGGATTATTAATATCTATTTCTGCTCCCTTTTTTAAGCATTTAGTAAGGGGCTTGGTGATTTTTGTGAAATTTTGAATAATTTTTCTGTAGTAACCTAGTAAGCCTAGGAAACCTTGTATCTGTTTTGTAGTTTTAGGAATTGGGTAATTTTTTATTGCCAAAATTTTATCCGGATTAGGCTTGACGCCTTCAGGGGTGACTACATGACCTAAGTACGCTACCTCTTTGCATAGGAATTCAGATTTGTCAAGCTGAATTTTTAAGTTAGCCTTTTTAAGTCTATCAAATACCGCGCGCAAACTTTCAATGTGTTCTTGCAGGCTCGTACTAAATATAATTACGTCGTCGAGATATACGAGACAAATTTTATTCAGTAAATTTCTTAGCACATTGTCCATCACACGTTGGAAGGTGGCGGGCGCATTTTTAGTCCGAACGGCATTCTTAGGAATTCATAGTGTCCGTTTTCGGTGGAAAATGCAGTTTTTGGTACGTCATCATCGTTCATTTCAATCTGGTGAAAACCAGAGGCCAGATCTAAAGTTGTAAAATACTGGCATTTGCCGAGTTTATCTAAGAGTGTTGTTATATTGGGGATGGGATATTTGTCATCAATGGTTTTTTCATTGAGCTTGCGGTAATCAATGACCATCCGCCATTTCTTCTTAGGTGCTACTTGTACGTAGTGTGGACGCGGCTTTAGCTGATGATAGTGAATGTTTATCTCGCATGCCGGTGTTCTTATCTTATCGTTTACTAGGTCAATATATATATATATATATATATATATATATATATATATATATATATATATATAATGAGTCCCATAATTCCAATGTCGGAACATAGGGGCCGGGCACACCGAGCCGCAGTTTTTACACTGCCGTACTGCCGGTTTCTTTAGTCAGATTATTTAAGGCGTATAAGTGACTAGCTTATAGCGCCCGAGTGTGATAAATACATGAAACTGTATTTTTATATTTTACGACAAATCACACATTGTCGGCAGGCGGATTCGAACCGACGAACCTTGGTTCGGGTGACGTCACAGTATGCTAAGAGATGTGCCTTAACACGCTCGGCCACCGCGCCTACATACTAGGTCAATGGTTGCTTCTATTGTTTTAAGGTTGTCGAGTCCTAATAATATGTCAAATTGATCATGGAAGTCGAAAAGATGATATTTGAGTATAGTATCTGATTTTTTAAATAATTTTGAACATGGCATAAACAAACTAAAATTTTCAGTGGATGTACCATGTGCGGTGGAAATTTTAAAAGGATCATTTTGAATTTTGTTGTTGAAAAACTTGTGTGCGATATTCGGTTTTATAAAAGAGCGTGTACTACCTGTATCAAGAAGGATTTTGTTCAGGGTAAATAATGAATGGTAATTCGCTTTGATTGTTAGTTAAGTTCATTAATTCAAATTCTGTTCCGAGGCTATGAGTTCTAAAAAATTACTCGAGCTAGATTTTTGTTCAAGTTCTTGGCTATCGTTGTCTGATTCTGGTTCGTAGATAAGAGCGTTATTTTCATCGTAATATTGTTCGTCATTATATTCCGTAATTTCTGTGTTATACAGTTGTTCGTTTGGTAGTGGTTGTGTTTGGGGGTACTGTCGTGTGTATTGTTGCGGTCGAGCTTGATTGTTGTAGCCTGATGGGCTTGGTCTGGGTACGAATGATTGTCGAGTGCTGACACTCATTGGAGTAGGATTTGGAAATTGTCTATTGGGATTTGGATTAAAAACATTTTGTTTGGGTGATTGAATTTGGTTAAACGGTTTGTTTATTGAGTTTTGAGGATATGGATTAGGTTGGTATGTTAATTGTGGTGTTTGTGTAGGTGTGTATCTGAGTTGTGGTTGTTGATATCTGAGATGTGTGTTTGTGTGAATGAAATGTTTTGGTTTTTGTAGTGTGTGTGTTTTGTTTTGTGCGCGTAAACAACTTTCAATTTGAAAATCGTTGGTGAGCATGTTCAATGCTTGGTTCATGTCTTTAGGATTCTTTGTGCGCATGAGTGTACCTAGTGGTTCTTTTAAACCGCGAAGCAAAATTCGCAGTGCGTACTGCCTGAAATATTCGGCAAGTACTAAAGCTTCGTCACCTGAGTTATTTAAAGTGACGTAGGAAATTTGTAAGTTTAGTAAATCTTGTACTTTATGGTAAAAATCGAAAGGTGTTTCACTATTTTGTTTTAATTCTGTTAGTTCTATTCCGAGAGTGTAGCAATCTCTTTTATCAGAGTAAGAATTTACTAGGGCTGATTTTATACAAGACCATGAGCTAAAGTTGGAACTAGCTAAGTTTACGGCAGCATCGCCTTTAATTTTTGAAAGAATGGTCGACAACAGATATTCATTCTGAAAGTCTCCCGGTTCTACTGTATTAAAAAATTTTGTTAATAACTTTTCGCAGATTTCAATAAATCGCGGTAAGAGTTTAGGGTCCCCGTGAAATTCGGGAATCATATCCAAATATTCTTTTTTCAATACTGGAGTAGCCATATTTTTATTTATGTTTAAATTATTAAATTCTTCTAATAAAGTTTCAATATGATTTTCTATAGGATTATTATTAAGGGATGAATTACTGGAAGCAACTGAATCTGTATCCGTATCTGAATCTAAATTTAGTTGAATGATATCACTGATAGACATAAGTACTTACAGGATAAACATCAACTTGTCCATGGGCTCGGCCGTGACGATTCCGTGGACTGGTGTCGGCTTCCGGCGTTCTGCGTACAGCTGGGCTTCCGTCGGTCTCTTCTCGTACGATGTTCTCTCGTAGCGTGATAGAGCTGGATTTTTGGTGTACAGCAGGGCCTTCTGAAGATCTCTTCTTACACGATATTCACTCGCGATGTGACAGAGTCTTTGCGACGATTTTTCGTTGAAAATTTTAATACTCAGTTAATCGTTGAAACGAAACGTGATTTTTTGATATTTGTATTAATCAATAATCCGTCTGAGTATCCTACCGACTGCGCCAGTAACGTAAACGTGATTTACGGTTACAATAAAAAATTATTTATTATTTGACAACGAAAGATTACATTAGATTTTTCATACAAGTTGATACTTCAATCTCTCAACACTAACTGACTTACAAATGTGAATACAGAGTACAGGTTGTGTTAAAAGTGCTTATGCACACATAGTATAATATAACATATTTTGGGGAAAGAGAGTGGTGACTGTGCCTGGAATGTGCAGCGGTCGGCGGTTCTCATGGAAACGGGTGCTCTAACTTATATATATATATATATATATATATATATATATATATATATATATATATATATATATATATATATATATATATATATATATATGGGGTAGGTGGCTCAGTGGTATCGAGTCGGCCTGTGGATCTTGAGAACCCTGGTTCGATCCCCACAGCCGACAAACAATTTTCACCAATTTAAAAAATCTACCCCTGTGGCTCCTCCTCCACTAATATCTTTGGAGGCCGCGATCTGACGGCTGGTAACCGCACTTCACACGAAAAAAATATATCACTTACCGAGATCTGCTTAGGCAGAGTGCCACACCCAGTGATGGGTACAAGGCATGATGATATATTTATTTATTTATTTATATATAAATCTGTATATATATATATATATATATATATATATATATATATATATATATATATATATATATATATATATATATATATATATATATATATATATATATAAATAAATAAATAAACTGATGAACAAGAGTCCTGAATGGGGTGAAAGATATATGTCAGTTGAGGATCAACCAAGCATTATTTAAAAAAAAATGAATAAATATATATATATACAGGGTGTAACATGAAAACCTGGCCATATGCGTTTAACATGGGAAATCAGTTTTTCCTTGCGCAAAAGTGGCCAATTGATTTTAGGCAAAAATGCTTCAAATAAAAGTTGTAGAGCTTGAAATTATGGATCTAAATCAGTTTTCAGATTTTATTTTACACGTTTTGTAAGCGATATAATCGCATTAGTATTTTTTAAGAATTTCTACTTTATAGTGATAGCCATGGAATTGAGACAAAATGATAAACACATGTATAACGTTTTAACTGTCAGAAAAGTTTAGTTTTAAATAGATTTGTGATTTATTTAAGTGTTGTTATATCATTATTGAAAATGGATAACTATTCACATAAAGAAAAGTTAAAAATTATTAAGTGGAATTATTCTGGTGAAAGTTTTCGAAGAATACGTGATTTAATCAGTATTATTTGGCCGCACCATAACATTCCAAGTAAAACAACAATTCAGAACTTTATTACCAAATTTGAGAAGACCGGCACATTTAATAATCAAGTGGAACAGGAACAGGGACGTGTGCATGGAGATAGAAATAATAATAATGAAGAAAATGTACTAGCATTAATAGAAATGGAACCAAATCTCAGTGTCCGAGAAATTTCAAAAGAACTAAATATTAGTTTCATGACGGTTTATAGAATATTAAAAAAATACAAATACTATTCTTATAAAATATAAAACCACCAAGAAATTTTTGGACACTATTGCGAAAGACGCGCAACATTTTGCGAAATAATTATGGAAAAGGCCAACAATGATAGAATTTTTTTTAAAACATATTATTTACAGATGAGTGTACATTTACGCTGAATGGTGCACCAAATAAAAATAATTTTCGACACTGGTCTCAGAGAAATCCGCACATTGTTATTGAATACAGAACAATATCGACAATCAGTAAATGTATGGCGAGGAATTTTAGGCAACAAAATTATTGGTCCTTTTTTTATTAAACGACTAAATGGAAACACTTATTTAGAATTGTTACGAGAAATAGTGGGACCGGAAATAGCCCACGCAAATAATGAGTATGTGTGGTTCCAGCACGACGGCTGTCCTGCACATAATACAAGAGAACTTGTAAATTATCTGAATGATACGTTTCCAGAAAGTTGGATAGAGCGTGGAGGGCCAGTAAACTGGCCAGCACGGTCTCCAGATATAAATCCCTGTGACTTTTTTTTATGGGGCCACTAAAGTCTTGCGTTTATAAAAAAGATACAATGCCATCCAAGAACTTAAAAACGCTGTTGTAGGCGAATGCAACAAAATAAATATTAGATAGTTGTGCAATGTTAGAAATAGTTTCTACAATAGATTAGGCTACTGCTTAGCACAAAACGGAGGACTTTTCGAACATCTTTTGTAATTTAATGTTATTTCTAAATAAATAAAATAATTATTTGCGTAAAAGTTCTATTATTTATTATAATAAATATTTAAAAAATATAAAATAAAATTATGCATTTTCAATAATGATATTACAACAATCATCTTTATTGTCAGTTAAATAAATCACAAATCTATTTAAAACTAAACTTTTCTGACAGTTAAAACGTTATACATTTGTTTATCATTTTGTCTCAATTCCATGGCTATCACTATAAAGTAGAAATTCATAAAAAATATTAATGCAATTATTTCGCTTACAAAACGTGAAAAATAAAATCTGAAAACTGATTTAGATCCATAATTTCAAGCTCTACAACTTTTATTTGAAGCATTTTTGTCTAAAATCAATTGGCCACTTTTGCGCAAGGAAAAACTGATTTCCCATGTTAAACGCCTATGGCCAGGTTTTCATGTTACACCCGGTATATATATATATATATATATATATATATATCATCACGCCTTTTACCCATTACTGGGTTTAACACTCTGCCTAAGCATATCTCGGTAAGTGATATATTTTTTCGCGTGAAGTGCGGTTACCAGCCGTCAAATCACGGCCCCCAAAGATATTAGTGGAGGGGGGCTACAGGGGTAGATTTAAATTGGTGAACATTGTTTGTCGGCTGTGGGGATCGAACTTGGGTTCTCAAAATCCGCAGGCCGACTCGATACCACTGATGATATATGTATGCGCTTGAAGTTCAAAATTCCGGAATCTAGCCAGCTTTTGTTCGTTTTCAATGTTCACTTTTTATTGCGTTTATAATGCATTGTTACATTAACTACATTAAATTGTTTAATAGCACATGAGCTACATTAGCTCTATTTCCCAGCGCTTCTTACATAACATATGTAGATATAAAGTGTCGATCACGTTGATATAAGGTATTCCGGCCAATTAGTAAATTATTTTTCGATGTAATTGAATTATTTGTAATACGTTTCTATTTCTTTATACATGATGATATTTGGTGGAGATGCCTCTGTGTACCACAGTCTTTATACGAGCGCTAACATTGCGAACTCGAGAAATATAAAAACTATGACTTCGGTTAAATTAGACAAAAATTGTCATTTTAAGAATTCAATTTTATGTTTTTCCAAAAAAATGCAAAGGTCATTAAATACAAGCAAACATGAAAAAACAGCAAACATTTACATTATAGCATTAATTTTTTTTTTTTCAGTTTCACATTTTTGAGAAATGATATAACATTACATATTTCAAATTTAATCTATAGTTGGAAATTAGATGTAGCGTTTTTTTTCTCTTTTCAATGATGTTAAATTCCCTTTGTGTTTTAATATTCGCCGAGTAGTCAATGTCAAAGTTGTGAGTGCACCAATAAAAACTTTGAATTCTTGGAATTTATTGTGCCGACGACAATCACTGTTCTGGAATCTAACATATCATAGTGGAAGTGTCATCATAGAAAGGGATAATATAGAGTATGAGGAAATAACAGTTTAAACAATAGTGCAATACAGTAGCCGGATGTGAAATACAACTAAACGGGTGAGAGTACGAAAGGTGCCAAAAAATACGCTGCGTCAATGGCAACCAGGTAAACACAACTGTCGGCCTTGTTGCGGAGCAGTAGGCTATTTAACATCTCGCATGCAAATAAGTACAAGTAGACAGATATTTGACTCCACAGGGTCAGATTTTGATACAATAAAGAGAAGAAAAGACGAAGTAGTAAAGGAAAAAATTTTCAATAAAATTTAATGCTGCAGAGAACACCACCAAAGACTGATAACCGAGCTGATAACAACATTGGAATTGAATAACTCAAGCATGGAGGAAATGCACAAACTGATTACTGACATGACTGTACAACTTAAAGTAGAAATACAGGGTAACAAGGGAAACCCGAAAATAAGAAACTAATAGGTAAGAATATCTATATTGACGACGATCTATCACCAAAATAAAGAAGAATTCAATTCAAAATCAGAACAAGAGCAAAAACCGAAAGAGGAAGGGGAACTGTGGTCAAATAAAATATAAAAAGTTGGTAATAAATAATAAAAGGAGCTCATTACCAAAGATTTCAAAAAAAGATTAACACAGAATACAAGAAAAACAGATGCACGGCTAACAAAAGATGCTACGAAAATTGACATGAATAAAATAAATAACAAATAGGAATGTGAGGGGAATTAATGGAAAAGAGACTGAACTAATAGAAGAGATGGAGAAATATAATTTAAAGTTTATAGGAATAACCGAAACAAAGAAAAAAGTGCAAGGTATAGCTTACACAAAGGATCTACACTACTTTTCTCTGGAATATACGAAAACAAAAGAGCAAAACCTGGAGTAGCATTTATTGTGCACCCAGATAGAAAGAACGGTATCATAGTTTGGAAATTTATAAATGAACTAATCATGAAAATAAAAGTAAAAATGGAAGACGAAGAGAAATACAGTTTAATCATCATATACACATCGAATGAAGATGCTCTCATCGAAGAGAAAGATGAATTTTTCGACATGCCGCAAACAACTGTAGATGTTGCAGAAGAAATAATCTTAGGAGATTTAAATGGACGAGTTGGAAACAGCAACCAAGGAGTAAAAGAAGTCATGGAAAATGAAGAAGAAAGTACAGTCAACAAGAATGGAGAACGTATCATAGATTTCTGCATAATTAACAATATGATACTAACAAATACGAAGTTTACACATAAAAACATACATAAAATAACCAGGTATGAACCTAGTAAAAATCAAAAAAACCATTATAGATTATTTCATTGTAAGTAAAAACATATGGAGCAGAATAATGGATACAAAAGTTAAAAGAGGAGCAGAAATAGTCATTGACCACTTCTTACTACTACTAAATATGAAAATATGAATACAAAACACTAACAAACAATACAAACGCACAGTTTATAAACAAATTAAATATAACAAACTGAGAGAACCAGACAAACAGCAAGAATATCAAAAATGTCTTAGGCTCGATCATAATAAGACAAAAGAATCTGAGGATCTGGAAGAAAACTTGAATAACTTCAAAAGGACGCTTATAAGATCAACAAAAGTAGTTTGTGGAATCACAAAAGTAAGAAGTAACAAAACAAAAAAGTAGTTCTGGTGGAAAGATAATGTTAAGAATAAAATGAAGTAAAAGAAAGTAGCATGAAGGAAATATTTAACATTTAAAAGGCAAGAGGACCTTACAGCATATAAATCAAGCAGAATAGAAACAAAATTATAAGTCAAACTGGTTATAGAAAGGGCATGTACGGAATTTGGAACTAAATTGCAGGAAAACTTCCAGACTAACAGAACACTGTTCTACAAAATGATTAAGAATATGAGGAAGAATATAGCTAACCCAGTAAAATTCATAAAGAACAAAGAGGGTGATATATTGACAGACGAAAACGAAATAATGGATAGATGGACACAGTACTACCATCAATTACTACAAGGACCTGACCCAGTCAAAATTACAACCCCAATAAACAATATTGAGAAGGAGGGGAAAGGAACAACACATCCAGAATACAGTATTACCTCAGAAGAATTAAAAGCGGCACAAAAATAGAAACAGCAACAGGAATTAATGAAATAACGTCAGAAATGCTCATCTAGTGTGGGAAGAAAGACTCCTAAATATACTGTACCAATCTCTAGATAAGAATGACGTTCCTAAAGACTGGAGTTATTCTATTATACTACCAATTTTTTTAAAAGGCACAAATAATGCGGAAATTACCGAGAAATATCACTACTTAGTGTTCCTGGTAGTGAAGCACGCGAGACGAGACGAGCCGAGAAACATAAAATATCGATCTCGTCTCGTTTACAGATCTGTCATATCGATCTCGCTCTCGTTCTCGCACATTTTTTTTGTGTCTCGCCTCGGTCTCGCTCGAGAGTCTGTTGAGGGTCTCGCTGTAAAAATATGCGCTTACGCACTGCGTATATGCGTCACAGTTAACTTACAAGAGGCAACAAGTTCGCACCACTCGTTCGTGTATTTACAATATAGACATTAAAAGTTATACCTCACACTCAAATCTAACGAAAATGAAGAGACGAAACAGTAATAACAAAATACATAAACTAAAAAGAAACAATGCCGGCAGTGACACATCGCCAGTTGACACTGATGCCGAGGCTGACCATGAAACAAGTGCTTCAAATTCAACTCAAATATAAGAACAAAGAATTCAACAAAGGGCGAGTAAATTATCTAGATATTTTACATATACAGGTGAGCGATGTGCGAAGATTGGACAATGTTTACTTTGTAAAGTACAAAATAATACAGTCACTATCAAAATGACTGGCGGCAATACATCCGGATTGAAAAGACATTTACAGTCTCATACAAAAATGAGTTTAAAACAATTTATGCAAGTAAAGATGATAATCAACCAAGCATTGAAGACATATTTGCTGCCACTTCAAACAAGGTATTACATTAATAGCCCCCGGATACCCTCCGGATAGTGGCGATTCTACTGTATAAACATTCAAAAGGCATAAATTAGATTCCTTTCAAATGACACGTTGGGGCCAAAAATTATTAACTAGTGCAAAATAAAAATTTGAATCCATATATCGACAGAATTATTATGTCCCCACTGAACAATTAGTAGGCAATTCTTCTGTTCATGATGGAGGAATTGATGATATGTTTGAAGTTTACAGTTTATTTCAATCAAGAAATATCTCATCAAATTATGAACAAGGAAATGAGGATTGGAAAATAGAAATAAATGCGTATTATTCAGGACCCAAAGCAAAAAAAGAGGAAGATATTTTAAAGTGGTGGTTTAAATGAACATTTTTATCCGAATCTTGCTAGAGTGGACAAAGATTTACTTTTTATTCCAGCCACTTCTGTACCTGCAGAAAGATTTATCTCTCGTGCTTCTTTGACCATTAGGAAACAGACTCAACGCGGAATCCGCAAGAGCGCTTTTATGTTTAAATTCTTGGTGCAATAGCGATTTAAAAAACTTTTGATAATAACGTAACGCCTTAATCTCTAGTTCCTATTAATTTCATTTTGAAATATTTTTCATTAATATTTCTGTATTTAATAAGCAAGACTGATTTTTTGTCCATGTTCACTACAAGCAATGGAAATGAGATACCTCAAAACTAAGGAAAAACTAAATTAGATAAAATTGAAAATGAAGAATTCAGGAAAGAATTAAATGTGAACCCACTACCCGACACTATTGAGGAAATTAAATTAAGACGGTATGGACATCTGCGCAGAATGTCTGAACAAAGACTATCCAAGTAAGCTTTCCAAGCCAAATGCCAAGGGAGTAACCTAAAGGCCGACCGAGAAAGACATATCTGCAAGAAGTGACGGAAGCAGTAGAGCATAGGGGCATCGTATGGGAACAAACACACTCTATGACAGCAGATCGAAACGTATGGAGAAGTTTCTATAAGCAACCAGTGTCTAAACCAGCATGTTACCACCCACCTCGACATCGAAAGGTAGAAGAGGACGATTATGTATGTATGTTTTAATATTTTTTAATTCATTACTATATAAGTTTAATACTTATGCAACAAAATTATGAACTAACTTATCAGCCTTATTGTTTTATCCATCAAACTTTATTTACTTTAACAAAGAAAAAATTAAATTCATAGACTGCTTTATTATCGTTTTAAAATTTATATATTATGTTATTAAAATCAAGCTTGGCTTCATCAGAGAGAAAAAATATAATAATAATAATAATAGTTTATTTGTGTAGAGAAACAAATACATCTCTGTACAAACGGATTGGTAACAAAAGTTTGCTTTTAAAATATTCTAATAAGTCTTTATAGTGAATATTATATATATATATATATATATATATATATATATATATATATATATATATATATATATTATTTGTTTAAACAACGCAAGTAACTTTTTAAAAACTATTTATTTGGTTAATACAACAATAAGTTGTTAATAGCGTTACATCTGAATCTAGACTAACTAAAACTACATGATACATTTGTTTTTATGTTCTTGAAACATGACGTGTCCGCGAGACGTACTTCTACGTAAATGTCTTATTTGTCACGTTTGATGTTGTAGCTGGGCATATACTCGTAACTCCTCCCTCCTAAGAAGGAAGCACCCTCTGGAAGTCGAAGTTCGATTTCTTCTTTCTTCGGGGTTGTTGTATTCAGTGCCTGCCTTAATTTCCTATTTCGGAACCACTTAACGGAAAAGTAAATGATTATTAACATTATTCCGAGATATAATAGAATTGTCCAAATGCTCGGGATGTGAAAGTTCGTATCCGATTCTTGAATTGGTGTGAATAAATTAGTTTTTATTTCACTAAGTTTTAGGGATTTTAGATTTATTGTAAAATTAGAAATTTTATTAGATTTTAATCTAATATTGAGTTTTGGAAGCATTAAAGGAGTTCCTTGAGTTTTATCCCAAAATATTAATTTTTGTTGCTTAAAAACTATGTCAAAGTTATTTTCCAATTTAATAAGAAAAATTCCAGTTAATGATTCTACGTTAATTCCTTCTGGGCAGTTTATAGTGATTTTCTCTTCTCGGGGTAGAATAGCCAAGTATTGGTTTATATCGGGCACTAGTTCAAAGTGATTTTCCTTTATTTCTAATTTTGTATAATGGCACTGGTTGCTTTGCTGTTCGTTGAGGATTTCTTTTTCGCATGTTGGATTGTAATGCGCCTGGAATTTATTTGGGCATTGGTATGTTTTGCTTGGAATACATATGTCGCTCAATGGAATAATTTCATTTATTGACTTTAAAAAATATCTTGAATTAGGTATTATAGTTACAAAATCTGAATCATATCTTGTTGGGATAGGATGCAAGTAATAAAGATCGAAATTTGTTTCATAATTAATTGGGATTGATATTAAGTAAATGATTTGAAAGGGTTCAATCTTACAGTTAACTTTTAATAGTGATTCGTATTCCAAAATATTTTCATGATTTGGTTCAAACGGGAGTTGGGCTTTATAAAATTTTGAAATTTTTTGTATTTCTAATAGAAGTTCTTCAGGCTGTATTATACTTGGGTGCAATGTTCTTAATTTACAGAATGTAATTGAATTTTCTATATCCTGGAGTACGTTTAAAATAGAATTATAAAGTATAATAAGTTGATCATAAATATTTTTTGCAAATAATATATCCTGAATATGCATATTATTAATAATTTCGTATAATTGTAAAATTTTGGATTTCAAAGTTGATTCATTATGTTGTATATCTAACAGTGTTTTATTAAAATTTTTAATTATTTCATCATTTACAGAATAGGCCAATTTTAATTGGTTTTATAATTTATGGTCATTTTTTTGTAAGTGCTCTAGTATTTCATTATATCGTTTGCCGTCTTCGGCATCTAAATTTCCGGTGACAAATTTAAAAACGGTTCCCAAGCCATCTATAAGTCCTCTTTTATTTCGTTTTAATGCGGTTGAGTGGAAGCCAATGTTTGTAATTTTGTTATTAATACTATTTCGAATGAATTCCACAATTTTGTCATAGTTATGCAGTTCATCAATGTATCTAGTATTGTTTGAAATTGTCATTTTTAAACTTTCATATTGATCGTTTAAATTATAGTATTGTTCAAACAGGGGCTTGACGTTATAGTAATGCACGAAGGTGTGAGTGGTTTTTTCTAATTTTGCAGGACCCAATTTAATGGGTAGTATTCCCAGATTCTCCGTGATATTTCTGATAATTAATCCATCGCTGAGTGCGAGGAACCTGGAAGTGGATCAAAATTATAAGTTATTTTTCTTGGTCTTTTAATATTAGATAAATGAATTTTTTCAACTGTGTTACCATGTTTTACTTTAAGTTTAGCTGTTTTCAAATTTTTATTGATAGATTTTAATGATTCGGGTATAAATTTATTTTTGGTTTTTGCTTGTTTTTGTCTATTTTTCACAAGAATTTTATTTGGAATTTCGGGTAGTTGTTCTCTCGATTCATTAAATTTGCCAATAATTTTCTCTTTATTCTGATTGTTTTTATTTTTTATTGATTCGTATAATAATTTTGTTTTGTTCTTATGATTCTCTACATAATTATTTATGAGTTGTTTGTCGATGTTTATATTAAGGGGGGATTTAATATCAAGATGGCCAGAAATTACTTCACACGGTTTTAATTTTGTAACTGAATGGATTGTATTATTATAGGCCAAAAGAACATAATTAATTTTTATTTCTATGGATTCCTTATTATAGACTTGTTGATTATTAAATGTCTTATGTGTTCTATAAGAGTCGAATGAAATCGTTTTATGATACCATTCGATTCAGGGTGTTGCGAACTAATAAAGTGTATGTTAATTTTATGAAGCTCTAAAAGTTCTGTTACAATTGAATTTTTGAATTCTAGCCCATTGTCAGAAATTATTTGTCCGGGAATTCCATGATGCGTAAAATACTTTACAAGATTATTAACAATTTCAATACCTTGAGAGGAAAATAATAGTATCGATATGTAATAATTCGAAAGGCTTTGATGACGTAGGCGTTAAATTTAATTTTAGCTTCAGGGGATTCCTGTCGTATTTTGTAATTTGGCAGATTTCACATGAATTAATGTAAGTTTGGATAGAGTTCCTTAGTTTAGGCCAGTAATAATTTTGCTTAAAGCGCGCTTCTGTTTCTTCAATACCACGATGATTTGTTTTGCTTTCGTGGAATTTACAAATAATTTCAGATTTTTCGTTTTCGTCTGTAACATCCGTGAGGTACTGTTTACATCTAACTATGTTAATTTGGGAATTTTTAAAATAATTTTGTAAAATCAGGCTAAACTTTTCATACGTACCGCTCTCGCAATATAAGTGATATTTAACTTTGGGTACTATGTATTCTTTAATAAAATTAATAGCTTCCCTTTCAAAATTTAATTGAGAAATTTCTACTAGTATTCTCTGTTTTTTTGTTGCGTGTAATTTTAGAATAGTTAATTTTTTTGGGCTATGTTGTGTTTCTGAAATAATTATTTGATTTTTGCCGTAATTTACAGGGCATTCTATTATTGGGATTCCTATAATTGGGTGTTCTTTATTTGAATGAATGGTGGCGTTGCTCTCACTAGAAGAGTCGTCAACATCACTTTGTTGATCACCTGTTTCGACGATTAGTGATTGATTATCTTTTTCGTCTGTTTGTCTCGGTTCTAGTAATTCGTTTATGTGTTGAATGTCCTTTATAACTGATTCAATGTCGTCCGTATCATTTATGTTTAATTCGAAATTTGGTTTATCGTCGGGGAGTTTAAAAACTGTAACGAGTGTGTCAGTATTATTGAAAATATATTGAAGCATTGATTTGACATCTAACCAATTCTTTCGATCTAATCCTGAGGCTATTTGTGGTATGGCGAGATTTTTAATTTTGTTTATAATGCAAAAAGCTTTTAAATTTAAAAGTGCATAAAATATATCTTGTTTTGAAGGTTTATCATCATATTTTTCTTTAGTAATCATGTAAATTATATATCTGAAATTACTTTTTAAATGAACTAACGAATGAAGTTTTGGGTTTTGTTTCTTTAATTTATCCACATTATTAAAATTTTCCGATAATAACCAAGCAGGCCAAGAAATCCTTTAATTTGTTTAACGGTTTTGGGAATAGGATAGTTTTGAATTGCCGAAATTTTGTCTGGGTTAGGTCTTACACCTGTGGGGTTACAATGTGGCCTAAATACGCGACTTCTTTTCTTAGAAATTCCGACTTATCAAGCTGAATTTTGAAACTGGATTTCCGTAAACGGTTGAAAACTAATTTTAAATTATTAATATGTTCTTGCAAACTACTTGAAAAAACAATAATGTCGTCCAGATAGACTAAACATTTTTCGTTAGTGAGTCCACGTAGTATGTTGTCCATTACTCGCTGAAAAGTTGCGGGGGCATTTTTCAAACCGAAAGGCATCCGCAAAAATTCATAATGGCCGTCTTCCGTGTTAAAAGCGGTCTTTTGTATGTCTTGATCATCCATTTGGATTTGGTGGAACCCGGAGGCCAAGTCTAAAGTAGTAAAATATGTACATCGTCCTAATTTGTCAAGTAGGTCGGTGATATTTGGTAATGGGTATTTGTCTCCTATTGTTTTCTCGTTAAGTTTCCGGTAATCTATCACTATTCTCCATTTCTTTTTACCTGACGCGTCTATTTTTTTGGGTACAACCCATATGGGTGAACACCAAGGTGAGTTAGAATGTTTAATTATATTTTGGTCTAGCATTTTTTGTATTTGGTCGCGAACTTCAATTTTATGGATTTCGGGATATTTATAAGATTTTGTATAAGTCGGTATTTCGTCCGTGGTTTTAATGCTATGTCGTATTTGATTTGTAAATGTCAGTTTGTCATTTTCATTATAAAATATATCAGAGTATTGATTAATGATTTTTAAGATTTCTGATTTTTCTTCTATGTTCATGTGTTCCGTGTGAATTTTGGATGCATTGAATTCCAATTTTTTTATTTCATGACAATTTAAATTTGGGCTTGTATATGTCACATAATTATCAAAACTTTCTACTGCAACTAAACTAGGTAATCTAAATGTAACCTGATACTCCGTTGGATTGATAACGGTACATAAACAGTGAGAGTTTTGTACGTTTGTTACACATTCGGGAATAATTAAATTTTGAGATTTAATTTGCGGAACTAGTACTGTACCTTTCTCTACGTTTACCTTTATTTTTATAATTTTTTCTGACTTTGGTTCGACAGTAACATTTGGTATAGTTTTAAATGTAAATTAAATGTATCAATTAAAATTCTTAACTTTTTTAAATTGTCCATGCCCAATGGCATGTCGAATTGGTCGTGAAAGTCGAAAATGTGATATTTTAAATAAGCTTCTTCTTCTAAATTTGGGTTTAATATTTTAGAAATAGGTACCATTGTACTGTATAATTCTGTAGATGTCCCGTGTGCTGTTGTAATTTGGAATGGATCTTTTGTTACAAATTTATTATAAAATTTAGATGCTATGTTGGGCCGAATAAAAGATCTAGTGCTACCGGTATCTATCAATACTTTCAAATTATTTTCTGGGAGTATTATAAATGG
This sequence comes from Pterostichus niger, assembly GCA_947425015.1. Classification (NCBI taxonomy): domain Eukaryota; kingdom Metazoa; phylum Arthropoda; class Insecta; order Coleoptera; family Carabidae; genus Pterostichus; species Pterostichus niger. The sequence continues at coordinate 25,607,772 of OX380337.1, read as the reverse complement.
GAGTTTACTCTGATTTATTGTTAAATTCATTAGTTCAAAGTGAGATCCGAGGCTAGATTTCCTAAAAAATGTTGGTCAGAGATATCAGTGTAATTTGTATCGTTAATATTTACTTCTTCTACTATCTCTATTTCGTTACTTTCGTATGTTTCTGGGAGATAACAATTATTATCTGCAAAGCTATCGCTTTCTTTTAATTCATATTCGTCTAAATTAAAAAGTTCTTCTGCATGGAATTGTGGGGATTGAAAATTTTGACGTGACGGTCCTGGTCTAGGCTGAAAACCAGTATTGCGAGTTGATATACTCATGGGAGTAGGTTTTGGCATAACTTTGCTCTGATTATTCGTTGAATTTCTAAAATTTTGACTTTGGAAATTTCTTTGATTTCCGAAATTAGGGTTCCTGTTTACTGTGGGAGTGAAATAGTTTTGTCTAGCAAGTGGGAATTTATTTTGATATGCGGGTTGAGGTGGTATGTATTTGGGTACCATTTAAAAATTTGGAGTGTTTTGTTTTGGAATATATTTTTGATTTTGACTATAAAGGTTTTTAGGTGTTTTAGGGTTTGCTTCGAATTGGAAATCATTCGTAAGCATGTGTAATGCCGCATTTAAATCACTAGGGTTCTTTGTCCGCATTAATTGACCGATAGGGTCTTTAAGTCCCATTAATAAAATTCTTAGAGCATAGTTACGGAAATGTCCAATTAATATTGGTGCCTCGTTAGCGACGAAATTTATAGCAATGTTTGATACTTGTATATTTAAGAGATGTTGCACTCTATTATAAAATTCAAAAACAGTTTCTTTATCGCCTTGTTTCAAATCTGTCATTTCAATACATAAGGTATAACAATCTCTTTTGTCCGCGTAAGTGGTTAAAAGAGCTGTTTTTAAATCATTCCATGTAGCAATAGTGCAACTAGATATATTAATGGCTGCTTCGCCCTTTAATTTTGCTAAAATGCTACTAATGAGGTATTCATTTTGGAATCACTTTCATCGGCGGCATTATAAAATTTTGTTACAAGTTTTCCCGTGATTTCTAAGAATCGGGGTAATAATTCCCGTTCTCCATGGAATTCAGGAATCATGTCCAGATATTCCTTTTTAAGTGTGGGTACGGTTGCCATTTTTAATTTTAATGTAGGTTGTCTTAATTTGAACGAACTTATTTGAGGATTTAAATTAAGATTTTCAGGGTCAGAGTCTGATTCAGAGTTTGTACTATTTTCTGATTCACTTGTTAAAATAAAAATAGGAACAAACGACATATAGTACTCACAGCAACACCAGGATTCGCTTCATATCCTCTGAGACGATGGCGGCTGGCTGGTACTCGGCTCTCGATGAACGCTTCTTTGCGTAGATGCGATGACCTCTCTGGATTGGATGACTGATGTCCTCTCAGCAACTCTCTTCTTTTTGGGTCTCGTACTGGTTACTTAATTGTCTTGTACGTGAAGTGTTATTTTTGCTTTTTACACTTCGAATGTTCGATGGCTAAATTAATCACTGACGTGAAACGATTTTATATTCTCTAAAACGTTTTAGCCATCCTACCGACTGCGCCAATTATTTGTTTAAACAACGCAAGTAACTTTTTAAAAACTATTTATTTGGTTAATACAACAATAAGTTGTTAATAGCGTTACATCTGAATCTAGACTAACTAATATTACATGATACATTTGTTTTTATGTTCTTGAAACATGACGTGTCCGCGAGACGTGCTTCTACGTAAATGTCTTATTTGTCACGTTTGATGTTGTAGCTGGGCATATAACTTATATATATATATATATATATATATATATATATATATATATGTATATATATATATATATATATATATAGTTGAGTTAAGAAAAATATATGGTTTTTGATATATTTAATTTTCAACTATTAATTCCATTTTAAAAATGAAACTTTATATCAGGGGTCGGCTATCTTTCCTGAACGGTGGGCCATTTAAAAATATATATTTTTAAGCGGGCCGCACAATCAGATGATTTGTAAAGTAGTTAGCACCTATTTAAAAAAAAAATCAAAAATAAATAATATTTAAAAAATAAAAAATTAGTAACAATTTTATTTACATGCTATAATAACATCGAAGAATAAAAAATTGACAACCCTTAAGAAAAAGAAAATAATTTATTTTATTCAAATAAAAATAACTTTAAAAATTGCGATTTTTTGTTTTGAATGTTTTTCGATAATTCATTTATGTTAGGTTGGGTCTTAAAACTGAAATCCTAACAATGTTTTGCAAATCTTCATCGATCAATCTCGTTTTATATTTTGATTTTTAGAAATTCATTCTTGTAATAGTATATATTTCTAATGACGGCAATACACAATACACATATGGCGAGGGAAAGCGAGTGCGTGAGTGTACATGATCTGCTCAAACTGTCTCGCCACACTTCGTTCCCTTTCGGATTAGTGGCGTTTTTTTCGGCACGAGTTAAAGGGTTTCTTGGGATTTAAAAAAATATCAATTAAAACTTTGACTATTTCTTGTTATTTTTTATTTATAAAAAATAATATTAATAATACAATCAATAAATATATTTCATAGATACATACACATATACATAACATCACGCTATATCCCATTAAATGGGTTAGCACGAACCCCTGAAGCATTCACAGAACATGCAGTAAAAGATTTATAAAAAAAATTAATCCACGTCAACATTCTCATCCTGACACACGATACTCGTTTTAACCACATTAACGCTCCCTCTTTACGAGTTCTTTCATTCCTCACAACCAAAATCCATCATCGCGCAACAAATTTTCATTCACATCCATCTATTCGCTCCTATACACCTGTTTCGTAAAACTTCACTTACGCCTACTTCTCTAGCAACGAATCTATAAGGAAATGAAAGCAGCGTCCCCTGCGCTTGTTTGAAAATAAATTTAACACAATTGCATTTAGACACTGTATAATAATAACTGAAAATGAACAAAAAAGATAAGGAAAGAAGGGAGCATCGTCTGCGCATATTTATTATTTCATAATATAACAAATAATAATAAAATAAATAAATATATCATCACGCTTTTTACCCATTACTGGGTGTGGCATTCTGCAGTAGCTGATCTCGGTAAATGATATATTTCTTCGCGTGAAGTGTGGTTACCAGCCGTCAAATCACAGCCTCCAAAGATGTTTGTGGATTGAGAGCCACAGAGGTAGATTTAATTTGGTGAAATTTGTTTGTCGGCTTTGTGGGGATCGAACCAGGGTTCTCAAGATCCGCAGGCCGACTCGATACCACTGAGCCACCTACATAATAAAATACTTGAAATTCTTGTTAATAGCAATTATGGAATAATGACACAAGTCTTTTTAATACTTTTCTGGTTACATCACTTTATTTTTACAGTATATTTTTATTACATTTATTTAGAACTTCAGTATATCAAAACTTAGAAGCAAACACAAATGTATTTGCTGTTGACTACCGCAGCGTTAGTGAAATGCATATACCGGCATACGAACTATTACGATTTTACTTTTTTTACAATACGTGCAGGCAAGCAGAACTTCGAGTATTTTCACCGAACATGTAGTTTTTTATAATGCTTTTTGAATAAAATGTCGTAGTAAATACTTAGGTAGGACAGAATAGAATTAAAATCTTTTTATATTTCTGTATTAATAGTTATTTGTGTATTAAGAGCGTAAAGTGATTCTTTGTTACTCGAGCACGGTAGTTGCAGCGCGAGCCGAAGGCGAGAGCTGCAATAGTGCAAGAGGAACAAAGACACTTTACGCTCGTGATACACACATAATTTTTTCTACGATTGCATCTCAAAGTTATTAAAAAACGTAGGTATACGTCTAAAACTAAATTTGTTCTGTTAACTGTCAATATGACAAGTTTCTGTTTTGTTTGTATCCCTGGTAACTATTGAAATAATCTTTTTCGCGCGTTTCCAATGGCAACACGCGAATTTAACGTCTTTTTCGCGCGTTGCTATTGGAGACGCGCAAAAAAGATATTTTTCGATTGTTCCACAGAAAACGTCAACTTTACGATGACAAATGAGAGCGTAATTGTCAACTGTTCATAGCAATCGTAGAAAAACTTAATTTTTATTAAATTTTTAAAATAATAATTATATGTATTCTTTTTACGTATTATTTATTTGTCACTGTTGGCATTTTTAAAGTGCACGAGACGCCGATGATTTCCTATTACTTCAAGTATTCCGATTTAACAAATTTTATTCATTTCTTTTAATGTCATATCTACAATTATTATTGTTTTAATTGATTTTTCTTTTTATTCCGTAGACATTGCAGCATATAAGAAGAGGTGACTGAGATTTTTTATCTCATTTGAAACTTAATTTCCGTTTACAACATATTAAGAAAATGTAAAAATAGAATAGTTATTTATGTAGCAAGAGCGTTATGTAGACGTTATTATCATCTAGTAACATTCGTTGTGCAGACAAGATTTTATTTTTCACTAGAATAAGTCAAATTTAATTTAATTTTGGCCAGAAACTATATTATTTCGTTCATAATATATAAATAACATTTTTTGTAGTGTACAACCACAGTTTGGAATGAAATTTTGATATAATTGTTGCTCACTTTTGAGGATTTAATTTGATATCTTGAATGCCTCAAACTGCACTTAAACAAAATTGCCTATAAAAAAATATATATTGAAAATTATAAAATATATACCTGCTCCGCAATTTGCTACGGCAAAGTATTTATTTATTTATTAAAAAATACATAAGCTACTATTTCTACCTTTTTTTCGAACCATCTACCATTCTATTCTAGTTATAACGCCCCAAGGGGTAATGTCACATTCATGTTATGTTCCGGCGGATTACCGGAACCACAGCAGCTCCGTTTGATCCGGGCGTCGGCCAATTTCACAGGGTTCTCGTAGCTTCGGATTTGATATATTGGAGTAAGCGGATTGAATTGCCTTCTATAGCCAGAGTGTGAAAATGGGAAATTGCAAGCTGATAAAAATAGTAATAATAACAACTACGAATGTAATCATTCTACACTTATTAGTTTGTATTTGCATTTCGTCGTAGAATAAAACAACAAAATTGATGCGCCGCAATTACTATCCCGTATCCCACTTCATGTACCACGATCGGGGTCGAGACAACATAGAACATTCCACCTACCTATCTCAAACACGGATGTTTTGCAACGTTCACCAATTTTTATAATGTGTCATAATGCAGAATTTGTTTATAATGATATATTTTTGTAATTATTAGGTTGTTTTTCTTTAAATCTTACTTTAAATTGAATTTGTCCAGTAATTGGATTTTTCTGTTGGACAATAAATTACTTATTATTATTATTATTATTATTATTATAAAGAATAAATACATGCAGAGCAAAAGTGACACTTTTTTCTTTGCTCTATTAAATCAAATTATATGCACCAAATTTATTAAAGACTAAATCAATTTAAATATTATATATTATTATATTTAAAATATTGAAATGGAAATAACATAGGATCAAAACGATTTTTGAATTCTAAACAATAATTAACAAGAATCTATTTTGATGCGCGTCGCATTTATCAAGAGTAATAATGAATTAATTTAAATATATTTCATAAAATAAATGAAATGTTCTTCTATAGACAGATGCATTTTCAAATGATTTAACTTCTCACAAAATTAAACAAATTGTATTTTAAAATTGTAAACAAACATTAAAGTAAGTAATTAATTCTTATCTGCATAGTCACATGTCAATATCTAATAAACAAAGCATTATTGTCAATATATCTCCAAAGAATCTTTTATTATTGTTTTGATATTCTAAATTCATATTTTAAGTTGGTTGTTTAACAAGGAACCCTCAGAAATTAAAAACAATTGTAATATTAGTGAATGTAAATTATCATTAAGTAGATTTAGAGCTACGAGTATCTTCCAAAAGGGATATAAATGCTACACCGGCATAACGGTTAACGCCTTGTCATAAAATATTTATTTGGCGATTTTATACCTATTTAAATGCGAACGGTAGCACTAACACTGTAAGAAGCGGAACGCAGAAGCCATAAATGATATCGTTAATTTGAGAACCACACGCAAATATATACTTGGGAAAGGAACAATAATACGAGTAGCAATAAATAACAAGAGAGTTATGTGCAAAAATTCGAATATGGAATTTTACCAAATTATAACTTACATGTAAGAATTTAATTGAAATAAATATCTATTTCAATTTGTTTTAAATGTTATTTTATATTAATATAATTGACTAGATGGCTCAGTGGTATCGAGGCGGCCTGTGGATTTTGAGAACCCTGGTTCGATCTCCACAAAGCCGACAAACAATTTTCACCAAATTAAATCTACCTCTGTGGCTCCCAATCCACAAACATCTTTGGAGGCCGTGATTTGACGGCTGGAAATCACACTTCACACGAAGAAATATATCTCTTATCAAAATCTGCAACGACAGAGTGCCACACTCAGTAATGGGTAAATGGCGTGATGATATATATATATATATATTTATTTATTTGTAATTTTGTACTAAAATGTATACAAATATTTATATCTATAATAATAATAATTTTATTTGATAAAGATAAAAATCTATACAAAATGGATTGGCAAAATAATGATACATTGTGTTTCATATAAGTGACATAGTATATTAAATTGTAAAACAAAAGATATTATTCATTTAGAATGAAAGCTCGAAATTTCAGGGCTGAGAGGAAGTAGTAGCCTATGTCCAAGATTTTTGCTTTGGTTGGTTCGGTTATTAGATCTTTAATGGAGTCAGCTGCGTCGCTCCGGGAAACGTGTTTGTCTATGTATTGTGATCTACATGGTGAAAATATTGGGCACTGAAACAGAAAATGCACAATACTGTTTTCCTCGAGTAGATTACACAGACTGCAGATTTCTTCTTCGTAGAATCTGTGCAAGAGGCCATCTTGGAAAACGGAGAAATACTTGTGATTTACAGTTCTTAAGCGTCCGAAAAGTTTTAAAAATTTGAAGGGGATATCTAGTGTTAAATATAGTGGACTGGTTATGTAAGATTGGTAGTTTGGATTATAGGATGACTGAACTATTCTATTAGTGTCTCTTACGTATACTAGTTCACCATATGCTTGCACTATATTGTCAAGCTCTGATTTCAGCATTACACAGCTTTGACTTCTCCACACTTCATCAAAATTTGCTTCTGAGAGTATGGCCTGTAGTTTGCTTATCCAATTATATTTAAGTTGTCTCTTGCTTGTTAGTTTAGAAGGCGGATTTTCGTGCAATGATAATAATTTATTATAGCAGAGTTTAACATAACGCGTTTCTGGCATTAATAAAATTTTAATCCAATAGCGCAATGTTTTTTCCACAATTTTGGTTTCTGATTTAATGATACCAGTCTCACGACGTATTATATGATTGGGGGTGGTTTTTTGCCAGTTGAGAATACTTTTAACATAATTGGATGTTCCCTTTTCAATGTTTTCATGCTGAGACAAGCCCTAAACTTCCGCTCCATAGCACGGTATTGTATAATTTCATGTATGTTGGCCAGCAAAATATTTTAGCTTTCAACATCGTGTTTTTAATAGCTCCTGCAGCTTTTCTCCCAGCACTTAATTTTTCGGAAGTGATTTGATTATATAGGCCGGAAGGAGTAAAAGTAACACCTAAATAGGTGTATTTGTTTGAAAACTCTATCTCCTTGTTTTGACAGAAGTGTTTGAGCCTTCGCTTAGGATTTCTTCGTACATGAAAATGCATAATTTTTGTTTTGTCCGCGTTGATAGTAAGTTGATGGAGGTCACAGTATTCGGTAAGTGCATCAAGCTTTCTTTGGACATCTGGCTGGGAGTAAGCAAAGATAACAATGTCGTCCGCATATTGAAGCGATAGGATATCGTTTTGATTATTAATGAAGTGTCCTTGTAAGTTCTTGCCTCTTATGAAGTGCTCTATATCCGAAATATAGAGTGCAAAGAGTAGAGGGCTAGTGCACTCTCCCTGTAATACTCCTCGGGTAATATTAATTTCCTCAGATAAATCATTATTTACATTTATGCGCATAACTGCACCATTATATATATTTTTAATAATCTTGTTAATTTGCCACTTATACCTTGCTGATAAATTTTATTCCATAAGATGTTAGGCGGAGCAGCGTCAAATGCTTTTTGAAAATCTATGAAAATAGCATAGATACCTTTTGAGCTGGTTAAGAATGAGCTTTGTATAATTGCATTGGTGGCAAAGATATTGTCAATACAGGATCGTTTTTGCCTGAAGCCAGCCTGCGCTTCAGGTAATAAACTTTTGCTCTCAACGCAGGATTGCAGTCTGTCATTTATTATGAATGTAAATATTTTGGTGATTGCGTTAATCAATGCTATGCCTCTGTAGTTGTTTTCCTTTAAACGATCACCTTTTTTGTAGAGCAGCGTTAGTTTTATAGTCTTCAGATTTTGCGGCAGATTTTCTTCTAAAAGAAATTGGTTTAGATATAGAATCCAGTTTTCCGGAAGATTTTGGAGTTGTTCGTATATGATACCGTCAGTCCCTGGCGATTTGTTTGATTTGAGTTTCCTCAGAGCACTGTGTATTTCCTTAAGCGTAATGTCGTCATCAAGATATGGGTAATAGATGTCGAGATATAATGCATCATTATTTACTACATTGTTATACCATTCTTGAAAGTATTTTACCCAATTATCTCTTTTTATTGGGTTAAATACGTAAGCTGTGGGCTGTAAGGAATTTATTGTGTGCCAGAAGGCTTTCTGGTCAGCAATGTTCTCCAGTTTATATTTAATTCCTAGTTTATGTTTTTTCTTTTCTTCAGTGATTTTCAGTTTGTATTGCTTTTTTGATTCTACATATTTTTTAAGATTCTCTTCTGTAAATCCGTTCTTTTTACATATTCTCAGATGTTTACTAGCTTCTCTCTTAAGTGTGCTACATGTGTCGTCAAACCATGGCTTGTTTCTTGGCTTATTGAGATGATTGTGAAAAATTTTAGTTTCATGAACGATATCAATTGTTTTCGAGACATTTATAATTTCAGATTTTATTGTGTTGTATAATTCCTCCGAATTCATGTTAGTTAGGTTGATAGATTTATTTTGAAGTTCTTGTTTATATATCAGACCTTTGTCTGGGTCCCATTTGGTTTTAGTTAACATTGGAACAAACTCTTTAGTTATGTTATTGTTGGTGCTGGTGAAATTAGAGAGATTAACTGAACATATGAAATGGTCTGATACTATTATGTCTTCGATTATCTTAAAATCAGTGATAAATTGTAATGCGGTGGAGTCAACCCACACTAAATCTATTGTGCTTCTTCCACAAGTACCCATAAAGGTAAAATTTGCAGGGCAGTCACTGCGAGATCTACCGTTGAGCACTATAAAGTTTTCTTGTTCAAATACTTCTGATAGATCTTTGCCTTTTTTATTTATTACTATATCGCGAGTGGTTCTAGTAGGCTTCCAGTTGTTATTAAATAACATATCCTCAGTGAGCTGGTTCAAGTCACCAATTCTCGCGTTGTAGTCGCCGCCAATAATATAACAATGGTTTGGGTACTTATTTAATGTGGTTTGTAAACTAAGTGAGAACAATTCGAGCAGAGTGGAGTATTCGAAGGATTGTGAAAAATATGTTACACCTATGATGAAATTTTGTGAATTGTTTTGAAAAAGGAGAAACACCCAGTGCAGCTCCTTTTCTATAACTGAGATAATATTTGAAGGATGTGTTGTAAAAATTATGATTCCTCCTATAGCTCTCCCCGAGCTTGCTTCCTTTTTTGCTACTTGTTGAAATCTGTAATATTTTTGAAGAAAAGCTGGATTTTCATGTATTTCAGTGTTTACCCAAGTTTCCGTAAGACATATGATATCATGTTTTAGAAGGAGATTTTCCTTTTGTTTATTAAGATTTTGTATGTTTCTGTATCCTTGAATGTTCCAAAACAAGATGTTTTTTAAATTTTCCGGTATTTTAGTTATACTTTTGCTGGGTTTTTTGAGATCGAATGGGAGCGAAGTTTTATTTGAAAGTGTTTGTCTAAAGGGCCTGTTTTCGAGTGAATATTTCTTGTTTTCTTCGACTGGGATCTTGGAGTTTGTTTGGTTTTAGGTTCTTCTGGATCTTGTATCATGTTTATAGGTTGAACTTCTTTTATGTTTTCACGTTGTATTTGAGCATAGTCTACAGATGTTGCAGATACTTCGTTGTATTTCTCAGCATCTAAAAGTAGGTCGTTGGAAGGTAGGGAGGTTGACAGTCTTCGCATACACGTGGGAGAAATGACTTCGATTTCATCTGCTACCGTAACATTTTTGTTAAAATCATTTATGGTATATTTTTCTGCATTAACAAATAACATGTTTTGTATTAATACAGCTTTATGGCCGTCTTTTTTAGCTATATTGAGATGTGTTTTTAAAATTTTACGTTCCTGTCTTACCTTTAGCTGAAAATCTTCATCAATCGAAATGTTTGTATTTTTTAGGAGCTTTGTGTTCTTAAATATCTCTTTTTTTATTTTAATTGAATTGAACTCAGCCAAAACTGGTCTTGTTTTATCCTTTATGAATCTGCCGAGCCTTTTCCAATTCTCGATGTTAATTGCAGAGATTGCTCGAAGTTTCAAATCTGTGTTAAGCAAATGTAGAATCTTTTGCTCTAGGTTTTCCTTTATCTCCTCTTGGAATCCAAAAAAGACTATGTTTTTTGCACGGATCTTCATTTGGAGATAATCGATTTGTTTATCCTTCGCTCTTAAATCCTCTGCCAGTTGATCAAATTTTATTTTATTTTCAATCTTGTTTTCTTGAACTGAATTATTTAATAAATTGAGTGACGTTTGTATTTTATCAATTTTATCGTTGAGAGGTGTTAACAAGCTTCTGATGTCTTCTATTGTAGTCATTAGTAGGTTTTGTTATAAAAGTTGTTTTATTTTCAACAGAGTTGGGAACACTGATTTTGTGCCTCAAACTTGCTAGAACGCGCAGTAATTAATTTACTCAGCGTGTTTTTGACAGTGACTGCGACAAAGACCTTGAAACACTTACTTTGTTTAAACCACGTTTGATTTTATGATATGTTTAAATTTTATTGAAAGAGAGGTAGTATTACTGATTTAGGTTAAAATGTGTCGCACATATGAATTAAAAATACACTTTATTATTGACTATAACACTTAATTGAATGGAGCACTTTTTTCACTACTTATTCGATGTACATCAGTGTTGCCAAATCAAATATTTATATCTACTAAAATATAGATTCGAACCTAAGATGAATTTAATCTAATCATAAATTTTAATAAATTATTAATTCATACTTGTTCAAAGAAACAGATAAAGGACAACATTAAAACCATTTGTGAACAACAAGTATTTATGTTTCATTTGTTAATATTCTTAACCCTATATCAGGCGGCACGTCGATCCTCAGATCACACCTACTAAAAAACCAATTTAAAAATATGATCAAAATGATTACATATTCATAATAATTAACATTTGTAATATTTAATCATTAAAAGGGAATTATATAATTTTCGTTGTTGAAGATATATTTTTCAACAAAATTTAATACAAATAATTCACTAACATTAAATGTCATTGTTTAAAAACATGTTTTTCAAAATTATAAATAATTATAACTTGAAAATTTAGTTAACAATTATAAATAATTATCAAGAACATATAAAAATATATATTATAAAAGTAATTGGAAAGAAATAACACTAAATCACACCTACTAATTTGCATTGTGATGACAGTCAACATATTATTACAATATGTCATAAACATAAGAATCTTGAACAATCACGGCAATAGGCATATGGTTTTCTGTTCACAGTAAAGAAATATAAATTTTCCTTAAACTACTAATCAGAAAGCTACTAAAGAGTGGCAGTCAACAAAATAATAACAATTAAAATAATTAAAAATAAAAATTAAAACCGGCCGCGCTCTGTGTATGATGGCACATTCTTTTTACAACAAATCTTACAGCTCACTTCAGTTTCTACAGAGAGATTCAAAATGATTGACCCTCACGTGACATGAACAAGTTCGCATTATAATAATAATTATTTTCCACAGAACAAAATTAGCTTTAGTTGTCCTGAAAATACAGGTAAAACTATATAATTAATGACATTTGGCTAAAGCAGTAGCGTTGTCGTATTTTTTCTCTTATTGATACATATTTTATTATCATCTTGTTGTTTGGACTACAAAATCAGTATAGAACTGAATGAGGAATTATTTTTTTAAACTTATTTATTGAAATTGTAAAGTTCATTACGTGACCGTATTTAGACGGAGAGATTCGGAGTTTGTAACCCCCACCGAAATTTCATAATATATTTTTAAAAATTAACTTCTGAAATGAACTGCTAATTTTTAAAATAATGACAAATTATGTGAGTACAAAATATTTGATGAACAATAACGCAATACTTGATTACAATAATATAATAGCTGATGATAACAACTTTAGCGTTCACCAGAATCGAGCCAGCTTAGCATTGGTTCTCAACAGATTTATCGGTAAATCTCCTGGCATCTCTATCTTTTTACCGATCTCCTGAAATACCCTTAAAATATACAAATACTATAATAGTTTATTATATATCATCATCTGTGGCGCTACAGCCCAAACCGGGGCTGGGCCTACCGGACATACCGAGCCGCAGTTTTTATACTGCCGTACTGCCGGTTTTCGTAGTCGAATGCTACATTATTTAAGGCGTATAAGTGACTAGCTTATAGCGCCCGAGTGTGATAAATACATGTAGCTGTATTTTAAATTTTACGACAAATCACACATTGTCGACAGGCGGATTCGAACTGACGAACCTTGGCTCAGGTGACGTCACAGTATGTTAAGAGATATGCCTTAACAGTTTATTATATATATATATATATATATATATATATAATATATACATTCTAACGAATACGTTCGCTCGTTCAATAATGTAATTTACTTTGTGGACTGTGTATTTAAAAAAGTTATTTTGTTATCAGATGTACCTAAAATTAGTGTGCAATTATTACAATAAATACGTTACTATATACTGCTCATTAATTTGATGGAGTTAGAAATTAATCAAAATCAATATAACATATTTAAAACTACCTAACAAATATCTACCGAAATATTTACATATTTTAACTTAAAGAAATATAATTTAAAACTACCGAATTTTTTCAATGATACCACCGTCAATAAAGGAAAACTAGTCAACACTGGCGCTGGGCTACAACGCCATAACAGCTATAGCAGAATGGAATAATTAAGCTAGAGGTCCATTTTACTGGTTTATAAGGCATTTCAAACAAAAACTATTATTTAAAAAAAAGTTGATAAGAAATATTTTCACATTTCCATTGCTGTGATTATTTATGGAAAACCTTGTCTACTAAATTTAAATTTTCTGTTCAAAATTGTATTGATAAAATTACATAGCTACAAAATGAGTTAAATGAGCGATTGAAACATTTTTATAACAATGAAAAATCATTTATTTTATTGCTGATGACTAAAAAACCTATTATATGCCAGCAAAAATATGCTAAATATCCATGCAATATGCACAAAATATAGGAAAATATGCATTATATAAGTAAAAAATAATTCAATATGCATAACTATGCAATTAATTTATTTACTAAAATCACAAAAATAGGTAAATAAAAGAAATATCATTTAGAACAAAAAATCAAACAAGTAATAAATTTATGTTTTAACACCAGTCCTATTGCCTGTATCCCGAGTATTTAAAACAGTAAATAAATAAGTATTTTTCCAGATTTTCATTTGTAAAAGAATGTCTTCGGTCACTTTAAATTTATTTGTATGCAGAAAATCTTCTTTCTACGTCACAAGACGTGTTGGGAGCATATTTCAAATTTGGCAAACTATTTGGATTCTCGAAAACATTAAAATTATTTTCAAAATTTTCACTTAAAGCATCTTTGATATTACTAAGTGTGTTATATCCACGATTCAAAACATAATAAAAAAATTTACCAATGTTTCCAGGGACGGCTGTAAGTATTTTATTTTGCAAATTATTGACACCCTCACTTCAGGTTAAGTTTTTACTTTCAAATGTTTTTATTATTTTAATTTAATATATGTTAACTGATTTTTTAATTCTATGTTTTTAGTTGTAATTAATTTATAGTAACTATCAATTGCTAAAGCACATTTTGGATCAAAGCTACAAATTACTGTTTTTATAGTTGTGTAATGCTCGTAATGAAACAAAAATGCTTCCAACGAAGTACCCCACCGTTTGGTAACTATTGTTTATATTTGTATTATTTATCCTCATCACTTCAGAAAATTCTTTTCTACTTTTTCAGCGACACGATTTATACAATAACCAATCCTGAAACAGAGAAAAAAGTGTATGTTTTAATTTGAAACATTTGAAAATGCAAGTAAATCATAGAAATATTTATAATTAAATATTGTATACTATCAATTAATTATTTTACTTATAGATCCTTTATTCTTGCAAAGTTTATTAAATTATATAATAGATAATAGGCAGGCAAGTGAGGAAAGCGACCTCAAAAAATTTAACAACTGTGTGAACACCTACCTATCCAGTGTGCATTTTTAAATTTTTGTTTGCTTTTTTCTGATGTATTATCATTTATGTATTTTGCTTGTTTTATATGTCAGTATTTATTAATTGTTATGAACATTTTTGTTGTTAATTAGTACTGAAAATAGCGCCCAAGAAAGCTTTCATTGAAGATGTCGCTTCGATCGGACTCTATAAAATTATTTTATTTTTATTTTGCATTGATCAGCAACAAAAATTGTGTATAATAATCACAATGGACTAATGAATAAAAGAAGCACAATATATGAAGCATAATACATGGGAAAAAGATAACGTCAGAACCAAATTTTTATGTTGCTCACTGAATAGCTGTTTATGATGTTGTCATTTTCAGTGAAGGTTGCCTTTATCACAAATCAAAGTGTTACAAAAAAAAATTAAACAACTGCTGTATTTAACAGTTATCTCAGTTTGGCTTAGCTCAGCTCAGATAATTTCAGCTCAAATCAATTATAAGTAAGTTGATGCTTGATGTAAAACAATGTGCTACCAAATTTATACTTATATTTAAATTTAATTGAAATAATTAGTGAAAGTAGAGTAAATACATTTTGTGTAAATATAACATAATATGTAAGAGTGTAATGTTTTTCTTTTGCACATTTTTGGTATTTCTTCGTGAAATACGAGTACACAGGTAGTTGAGTTTACAACATCTGGCGGCCGGCGGACCGACACCTCGGGACGCGTGTTTTCTTTTAGTGTTTTTAAAGAATGTCATCAAATCTCAAGACTACATTTGAAGTAGCGTAATCATAGTTAAAATGGAAATATTATTCTATTCTTTCATTGTTAATTACTAGGTGAGTTAACCATGGAGATTATATGAAACTTTAGAGCATGACTTCATTAATACTCGTAATATTCACAAGTGGATTATACTTTGGTTTTAACAAAAGGTCCCGGTAAGAATCTTAGTAACGCCATTGATATAGAATCACAGTGCACTGATATCTAATAGGTATTGTGGTTTTTTCAAACCCTGGCGAGATATGTATATGTGTGGTTCTTCTTTGTTTCAGAATATTGTGAAAGATATTAAGCAGTGCACGACGCTACATTATGATACTTCTGAGACGGGGGAGAAGAGAATTCACGAAATTTCTGAGACGGGGTACAGAAGAGAACCCACGCCAACTCCGGGAAAGAGGTGAAGAGGATTCACCCAACGTAAACCCTCGGGGTGGAGGAACGAGAGGGCAACTAGCGTATATTAACTGCATGACTTGCCATAATCAAGGAAGCTCTCACGATACTCCAGGAGGCTCCCACGAGACTACACTGGCTCTATGCCTATTAAACAAAAGGTTTTAATTATTCACACCTTCCTCATAACCAAGCACTTCTGGCACTACCATGGTTGCTAGTCACCATCTTCACAACCAAGCGCTTCTGACTCTGCTAAGGCTGCTGGTACTCTTCCTCATAACCATGCGCTGCTGGCCCTGCCATGGCTGCTGGCCACCTTTCTATAACCAAGTCACTAAATTATCATTCTTTAGTTATAAAATTATGCGCTACAAATGTTAAATATAAATTGTCATACTGTCAGACGGTCACAATGATATAAATCTGAAATATCATAACTATTCACTGATCAAGTGTTTTTTATTAATTCTTTTCGCAAAATTGTAATTAGCCTATAGATTTGAGAACCCGGGTTCGATTTTCACAGTCAACAAACTATTTTCAGTACATTAAAACTATCCCTATGGGTCTCTCACCACTAAAATGTTTTGGGGCCGTGACTTAAAGGCTTGTAACCGCACTGCACGTGAAAAAAGATCACTTACCGACATTTGCTACGGCAGAGTGCCACGCTCAGTACTGGATAAAGGGCGTGGTGATATATTTATTGCATTTAAACATTATTTCTGGGTATTGGTTACCTTCAAAGGAAATTCCCCTATGGGCATTGTTACCTGTCAAAAGAGAAGCCGCCCTAATGGATATTGGTTTGCTATTATGGAAATCCTCCATGTTATTCGTAATCAATAACATTCAAATACTAACAATGTTTGTAACAAACGCTAATCCATCGATTTAACAATCACTCAAAGATATTGATGAACTAACAAATTATTGCGGCGATTTTAAAGTATAGATTATGTTTCTTTAAATGCTATATAAAAATGTATAATTTTACCAGAAACATTCTAAATGATTTGACAATATTTGATGATTGCTTTTGTTCCTCTGCTTCGGGGTTTTCCCTCTTGCGTAGAGACCTAATTTACTATTTATTTCACAACACTACTTTGTCATTCTGTTCGTTTAAAATTCACACAATAATTATATTTCGTTAATTACTTGAATTTCAATCATTGCACAAGGTATGACGTCAGCGTCATGTCTTTTAGAAAATTTATATTTTTTATTTAATACATCCGTTCCCGATTTCCCCCTTTTTTAACAGCTACTTCGTACTACTTACTTTTAAGGGTTACATTTATATAAACACAACGTAGGTAAAGAATAATTATTTAAACACAACGTAGCTCCATATATAATGATTGAGTATACTACACGATCACAAAATTGTGAATCCTTATTAACGGCATTTTACCCTTTCCAATCACCATTGTTGATTTGGTTTTATTTTTAAAGTAGAACAGTACTGTTACACAATACAAGATAAACAATCTTTTATTATTCTGCATAGCGTATTATTTTTGTTAATATCATTAGATATTTTACTAAAGTAATTGACATTTATTTTAGTTAATATTTAAAGGACATTTTCGTACATTTGAAAGATGAAATGAAAATTTTTAAATGCTATAAGTTTATAGTTTCTTAGTTATTCGTCCATACATGGAGGTTTTATATTTCCTCAAAATATATATCTTCTAGGTTTTAAATAAATTCTCTATAAAATCACATTACTATTTTGCAGAGAATTTTTTTAAATTAGATAAATAGTTTCACAATTGTCAGAGAAACAGATAGCATATTTACTTCCCGTATATTTGTGTACTTAATCTGACAGTTGTAGTGCGTGAATGTCCTAAATAATCAGCATCAACAATATAAAATTGGCAGGTTTATTCATTAAAAATAAGTATTTAAAAAGTTACTGGCATATTGAGATAAAGTAACATTAATATATTTATTTTTTCGCGCTTTTAACTGAATTGCGCCCGCAGCTGGAGCCCCGCTCTAGTTACGGCTCTGTTTATTTTAACTATTTTATGCTTCAAATAATCTATTCTCAATTTATGGTATACATACAATAAAACTCAGAGATAATATACAAATTTATTCTCCTTCAAGCTTTCTTGAATTAACTTTAACACTCGGGCACTAAAAACCGGCACAATAAAATATCATAAAACAAAATTAAATCTATCATGATACATATATTCTAAACTTGTACCGTTAATAAATTTATCTCTTAAATATCATTCTACAGTGACGGCTCGCGACTGCTACAAGAAGAAGGATGAATGTTAAATATATATTTATTTTCTTCTAATTTTTTCTAAAAGCATAAAAACAGTCCAGAATAAAACCTATATCAAAAGAGCGGAAAATCTTTATATAATATAATTTGTTCACAAAATAAATATGCAAAGCATTCGTTAATTTAAAGTTGTATTGATTGCTGTGAGAAAGTTTAGAAATAAATTGGATTTTTGTACTAACAGATTTATCATTCTAATTGTTTTATTTCTCGTGGTAATTCATAAGTAGTCTGTAAATTGATAAATTAACTTTGCGTCTATTTCGTGAGTAAAACAAATCAAATGCAGATTTGATTCTAATTTTTTTTCAATTTGTTTCTTCTTGAAGAAACGGTTTTGGTCCCTGTAGTGATGTTGACAAATTTAAATTCGCTAGATTCAATGTTTTCTCGAATCGCGGCAATAATCTTACCACATATTCAAGACCCGAGTGCTCCTGATCGCAAATGAACAGCAATAAACATTGCAGGTAGAACTAAATCATAAATATGATCAATTAAAGTATTAAAACTAAATTCACAACCCCGTTGCAGATAAGACGAACATCCACTGCCATTTGATGTACAGCATTGTATTTGCAGCTGTTCATTTTTAAACTTCTCATGAGGAGAAGAAAATCCCAACGATACAATGGCGTTACGGCTAACTATTTTAATTATTTAATCAATACTGATACATATTTTAAATTAGACCACCTTTAATTGTTATTACGTATAAATGCAAAAATATAGAGGTATTTCCAATCAACAAATAAAAAAACATTGACTTTCTTCAATGAATGGAAGTTTGAAAGTATAGGAAGTTTTCGGAAGTAATATTTAAGGGATTGAATTATGATGGCAGAAAGAAATTATCGAAAAATCTCCTTGTATTCACGCTCTACTGATCAAATATTTCTTTTTCCTCTTTGTTGTCGCTTTCTGCTATATTTTCTACACGAATTTCTTTTACAACTTACATTATTACGCTACATGTTCTTGTTAAATATTTATTCTAATTGTGTTTCCATGTAATACAGCTACAATGATAAAAATTTTAATATAAAGCTTCTCCTACAAGATTTCTTAACGAAATTTCTTTTTATACACGAGTAGATGTATATATATATATATATATATATATATATATATATATATATATATATATATATATATATATATATATATATATATATATATATATATATATATATATATATATATATATATATATATATATATATATATATATATATACCAAGTGTCTGTTTTAAAAGTGTATATAGGAGATTAACATGGGAAATCAGTTTTTTGCATGCTGTTGCTCAGTGTTCTACCGGACAACAAAGATTGAGGTGTCAATCGAAAGATATCATTTTTCTGAATCAAACGATGTAAAATACATTTCAATTTACTAGTTTTTTGGTTCCGTAAATTAACTTTTAAGTTTTGTAAATTCACGGATTTATTCAATTCTTAACGAAAATAAATATCGTTACCTATGATTGTTTTGTTTTGATATCTTGCAAGCGTTTTATTTGACGTTTCTGACATTTTGACTTGACAATTTATAAAATATGGTTATTTACATAAATAAATATCGTTAGTTACTGTGCATACAAATTTTATTAAATAAATAAAAAATAAAAAAAACTAACTTACAATTGTGGTTACACTTGGAATCGGTCGATCCATAAACTTAATAGAAAGTTGATGTCGCACTCTTAATAATACATTTTTATTATAAAAATACACTCGTCATTAGTGTAAATAACCAAATTTTAAAAATTGTCAAATCAAAACGTCAGACACGTCAAATAAATCGCTCGCAAGAAATCAAAACAAAACAGTCATAGGTAACGATATTTATTTTCATTAAAAATTGAATAATTCGGTGAATTTACAAAACATAAAATTTAATTTACGGGACCAAATTACTAAATTGAAATGTGTTTTACATCGTTTGATTCAGAAAAATGATATCTTTCGATTGACACTTCTATCTTTGTTGTCCGGTAGAGCACCGAGCAACAGCATGCAAAAAACATATTTCCCAAGGTAATCTCCTATATACACTTTTAAAACAGACACCCGGTATATATATATATATATATTTGCATTTTCTCCCGATATATGATCACTTGATTTTTGTATAGAGCTACGTGAAAGATTTTGTTTGTAATGAACCAGTAAACACATTAAACGGACTGAAGAATAAAAATGAAGCAGCAATTGAATCTTTATCTGCTAACCAAATATAAAGGGCTACTTATTCTGTTTCAAAACGTTGTGCAAAATGTATTGAAGAGACTGGGAGCCAGTTTGAATATTAGTTATAAAATCATTTTGTTGTTATTAAGTGTTTCTTATTCTTATTTTCTGTATTACTATGACAAAAAAAAATATTATTTCGTTTAATAATAATAAATACAATTGTTTTAGTTAATTGTTTTATTTCAAGCCACAGTCATGGCTCACTATTCTCTTTCCGAGTTGGTGTATATAAAGTGCCCGCCATTTTACTTTTTAATCATGTAACATATGGATTATTTTACATGATTGTAAAGCAAATTTGATACACTTATCAAATTTGTAAAAAAAATACAGGGTGAGTCTGGGAAGACGCCCCTCCCCCTTTAACTTTTTTATTATGAGTAATAGAAAAAAATGGTTCATATGAAAGTTTTATTATTTTAAATATACTATTTGATGGCAGATGTAGATATTTTTTATAAAGTCAGGTTTACAAGATACGACTATCAACTTTTATTTTTTAAATAGCAACCTATAATTATTTTACTAAAATAAAAACCGCCATTTTTTTCTCTTTTCAACGGTGTATTAGTTTTTATTAATGTATCTGAAAAAATTCGAGAAAATTGAGAAATACTAGAAATAATTTTTATACAAATATTATGTGAAAATAAACAAAATGTAACAGTGTTATACAACTTAACAAACTAAAGCAACAAATTCAGTAACAAAAACACCTTAAAACAAATTATTAGTGAATTGGTTACGATTAAAATATATTATCTCCAGGTTTACAATATGATAGCACAATTATTTGGCAAAATTAAGTTATAACCTAACATGTAGATTCACTTTTTCAGTTGACTTTTGATATTCTTGCAAAATGAGAGTATTAAATTTAGAATTAACTACATATATCTTCTCATTTAAAAGTGATTATTTAAGAAAGAAACCTAGAAGATAATTTGGAGGACACTATTCGGATCCCTTATTACCGCAAGATAGCAGAGGAACCAATTTATTTATGTTTTTATAGCAACTTAATTTCAATTACATTACAAGGGATTTACATCTTATAGTAGAGTTCGAACCACGCAGACACAATTTAGTTTTTTTAATATAAGTTGAAGTGAGGTAAATTTGAATGCACTCTCTCTTGAAGATAGACACAAATTATAGTCACTGGTCTACGATTGCCTGTATGTAGGTATCCCATTTAAATGTACCACTACGTATAAATCGAAAAATATTAATCGGATCAAAAAATTTTCAAATCAAAAGCGTGATGGTTTCGAAAGGGACATCTGATTCTATCATATCCCCCCAATCCCGACAGTCAGCGAAGAAAGGTGGTAACATTGTAATCTTAAATGTGACCCCACACCCCATGTTTTATTACAGATTCGGTTAAATTATCAAAAATTAAGTAAAGTTTATCCGGGAAACTGTATTTATTCGTGACAGATGGTGCTAGAATCGCTTTGGGCGTAGAAATAATGTGTATACAAACTGTTTGCAACTTATGGCGCTTATTTTAGTCATATAGTATTTAACGTACTGATTATGAGACAGAAGTAAAGATTTCTAATGCTTCTGGATTGAGAATTATTTCTAATATATTAATAAAGTTTTAATTTTAAATACTACATTAGTTATTTCATTTATTATACATCATCAGATAAATGCCTGTTAGTTGTGTTAAAATTATAATTTAATTATTAATATAAATAATTCTCAAATTCTGAAAATTTTAATCCGTACATTGAGTACTATATGGGGTTGAAATAAGTGCTAAAAGTTGTAAAATCCTTCATTCCAATACATATGAATATATTTGTTACTTAAAATTATTGACGTCAGAGCTATTAACAAGACAGAATAATTTTCAGTGACACCGAACTATCTATTTAAACAAAAACTGTATTATTTTATAAGCAATTCTCAAATTCAGTCTTAATCATTCTCACAACAATTCCCACGATAAATATAAGATTTATAAGATAATCGACTGAGTAAGTAAATACAATAATAACTTTCATGTTGGAAACTCAGTCAATTATTCTTTCAAGTTATCTAAGTTAAAGCGTTGGACCGCTTAATAAAATATAATCTCGTAGATAAGTAACAAGTTATTGAAGAACATTTCCGGCTTCGGAATACTTTCCACATCTTTCAGTCGCAGTTTAGATTCCAACATCGTTAAATTCGTTTTAACCTAATTTTTCTTAAATCTAAGTCGAAGCTCTTCGTTGTACGTTTGCAGCTTCTTCCAACTTAACTTTTAAAAGCAATTACTATCACTTCTTCACAGAAAATCGTAAACTGTTTTAGCTTGTAAACTTTCAAAATCATTGCATAGTGCATTTTTTTTACTATGACGGTGACAACCGGGTAAATTTTATTAGGACACAAGCTCTTATCGTTGTTGATGACTCCGTAGTAACAATGATTTTGTAAAGAGTTCAATGGCTAGTCCGCATATAAGAGCATGGATCCATATTTGTCACAATCTCATAAATATGTTAATTCTTATATTTGTAGCTTATATTTTATTTATACATATACTATTTACAAATTTACAAACTATAAATTTTAATTGTTTTTATATTTCACAACCAGTTATTAAAATAACAGACTATGTCGTAAGTAATATATATATATATATATATATATATATACTAGTTTCGTTCAAAAAAATAAAGTTTTTATACTTTATTGGGTTTTATACAAAACTTTTGATTTTGTTTGAGGTATCTTAATAAGTACATACGCGGCGCAGTAGTCGTTAATAACAAATTAGTATTTTTTTTAACATTTTTTTTCATATTTACATACAGTAGAGTAGCTACAAGTAAATACTGTGATGTTTCTATAAGACTGTGCGAGTCGCCGAGTATCGTTGCCACCCAGCTAGCTTAGGTTTAACAACAAATTCACAAGAGCGAACAAGTTAAAAGTAATAAATAAGTTTGATAAATCAATTTTCATCATATGCATCGATAATGAGCATATGATGATTAATATGCGTTTTCTTACACACCCAATATTCAAATATGACATACGATTGCTCTGTATTCTCAATTTATTAAATGTAGAAACAACGCCGCGAATAGTACTGAAACATATTTAACTTGAGACATATTTTCTTAACTATCATCAACCACATGGATGGCTAAAATAACAAGATGGTCATATGCTACAGATTCAGAATGATCCGAGACGGAATTTTCAACATAATTGCTTGAATACTTATATCATAAATTATCTTGAATATGTTCAAATTACAATTGAACACACTGTTGATATTCCTCTAAGTATTATGAGAATCTTGAAGAACGTAATGATATATCAGAACACAATAATTTTCTAAAACAAGTAGAAATTGTACGTAGCGTGCTTGATACAATTCAGTCGGATACTACGAATATATTGACCGTAGTTAAACAATGGTTGGATTTACTACATAACAAAGATCTTATCAATCATACTATGAAAAATAAAAAAATAATGGTTTAGGCTTTTCTCTCAATACATTTTTTGGCAAATATTACTAACTCAAAATAGATAGATTGAAGATTAACACCAGAATAGAACGATGAAGCGTAAAATTGATTAGTTCAAATCTATTCAGCCTTCTACCCGTTGTTTTTTTTTTTGTGTACAAAATTATTGACGCAAATATGTTTCCCTCATCTCATTTTGAAGAAAATTTAATGATAAATTTCTGTGTTGCCAAATGGTGGAAAATTGTGCTAACAAAAGCATAAAAAAGTCTTTTAGAAAACTTTTTAACTAGGAATTCGCTGCAGTTGTCCAAATTTTTATCGTATACTTTTCAAGAAATTCATACCAAAGTTTAATTTTCAAATAAAGGTCATATTAGACTATGCTACTTTTAAAATGTTTTTCTTTTCAACGATATAAGAAAAATAATACATATAAATTGAAATAATTGTAACATATGACTTCGACTGAACGTACAGTAATGAAGATAATTTTTAAAGTTAAATTTTTATGAAAGAAAAATTCGGATGACGCCTGGATTTGAACCAGGGACCCTCCGCTTGCCGGGCAGAGATGTTAACCGCTACACCACGTCACCTGTGTCCGACGTATGGCTTCAACCGAATTCTTCTTTCATAGTGTCTAACGTAGCATCGATCCCAAAGACTCCTATATCTATGATAGGCATTGACAACGGGTTTCGTCTACAGCGACACAGTTCTGATTTATAGGGAATCATTCCACGAACTAATTTTAACATATGACTTCGACTGAACGTACAGTAATGAAGATAATTTTTAAAGTTAAATTTTTATGAAAGAAAAATTCGGATGACGCCTGGATTCGAACCAGGGACCCTCCGCTTGCCGGGCAGAGATGTTAACCGCTACACCACGTCACCTGTGTCCGACGTATGGCTTCAACCGAATTCTTCTTTCATAGTGTCTAACGTAGCATCCCCCCAATCCCGACAGTCAGCGAAGAAAGGTGGTAACATCCGACGTATGGCTTCAACTAATTTTAACATATGACTTCGACTGAACGTACAGTAATGAAGATAATTTTTAAAGTTAAATTTTTATGAAAGAAAAATTCGGATGACGCCTGGATTCGAACCAGGGACCCTCCGCTTGCCGGGCAGAGATGTTAACCGCTACACCACGTCACCTGTGTCCGACGTATGGCTTCAACCGAATTCTTCTTTCATAGTGTCTAACGTAGCATCGATCCCAAAGACTCCTATATCTATGATAGGCATTGACAACGGGTTTCGTCTACAGCGACACAGTTCTGATTTATAGGGAATCATTCCACGAACTAATTTTAACATATGACTTCGACTGAACGTACAGTAATGAAGATAATTTTTAAAGTTAAATTTTTATGAAAGAAAAATTCGGATGGCGCCTGGATTCGAACCAGGGACCCTCCGCTTGCCGGGCAGAGATGTTAACCGCTACACCACGTCACCTGTGTCCGACGTATGGCTTCAACCGAATTCTTCTTTCATAGTGTCTAACGTAGCATCGATCCCAAAGACTCCTATATCTATGATAGGCATTGACAACGGGTTTCGTCTACAGCGACACAGTTCTGATTTATAGGGAATCATTCCACGAACTAATTTTAACATATGACTTCGACTGAACGTACAGTAATGAAGATAATTTTTAAAGTTAAATTTTTATGAAAGAAAAATTCGGATGACGCCTGGATTCGAACCAGGGACCCTCCGCTTGCCGGGCAGAGATGTTAACCGCTACACCACGTCACCTGTGTCCGACGTATGGCTTCAACCGAATTCTTCTTTCATAGTGTCTAACGTAGCATCGATCCCAAAGACTCCTATACCTATGATAGGCATTGACAACGGGTTTCGTCTACAGCGACACAGTTCTGATTTATAGGGAATCGTTCCACGAACTAATTTTAACATATGACTTCGACTGAACGTACAGTAATGAAGATAATTTTTAAAGTTAAATTTTTATGAAAGAAAAATTCGGATGACGCCTGAATTCGAACCAGGGACCCTCCGCTTGCCGGGCAGAGATGTTAACCGCTACACCACGTCACCTGTGTCCGACGTATGGCTTCAACCGAATTCTTCTTTCATAGTGTCTAACGTAGCATCGATCCCAAAGACTCCTATATCTATGATAGGCATTGACAACGGGTTTCGTCTACAGCGACACAGTTCTGATTTATAGGGAATCATTCCACGAACTAATTTTAACATATGACTTCGACTGAACGTACAGTAATGAAGATAATTTTTAAAGTTAAATTTTTATGAAAGAAAAATTCGGATGACGCCTGGATTCGAACCAGGGACCCTCCGCTTGCCGGGCAGAGATGTTAACCGCTACACCACGTCACCTGTGTCCGACGTATGGCTTCAACCGAATTCTTCTTTCATAGTGTCTAACGTAGCATCGATCCCAAAGACTCCTATATCTATGATAGGCATTGACAACGGGTTTCGTCTACAGCGACACAGTTCTGATTTATAGGGAATCATTCCACGAACTAATTTTAACATATGACTTCGACTGAACGTACAGTAATGAAGATAATTTTTAAAGTTAAATTTTTATGAAAGAAAAATTCGGATGACGCCTGGATTCGAACCAGGGACCCTCCGCTTGCCGGGCAGAGATGTTAACCGCTACACCACGTCACCTGTGTCCGACGTATGGCTTCAACCGAATTCTTCTTTCATAGTGTCTAACGTAGCATCGATCCCAAAGACTCCTATATCTATGATAGGCATTGACAACGGGTTTCGTCTACAGCGACACAGTTCTGATTTATAGGGAATCATTCCACGAACTAATTTTAACATATGACTTCGACTGAACGTACAGTAATGAAGATAATTTTTAAAGTTAAATTTTTATGAAAGAAAAATTCGGATGACGCCTGGATTCGAACCAGGGACCCTCCGCTTGCCGGGCAGAGATGTTAACCGCTACACCACGTCACCTGTGTCCGACGTATGGCTTCAACCGAATTCTTCTTTCATAGTGTCTAACGTAGCATCGATCCCAAAGACTCCTATATCTATGATAGGCATTGACAACGGGTTTCGTCTACAGCGACACAGTTCTGATTTATAGGGAATCATTCCACGACCTAATTTTAACATATGACTTCGACTGAACGTACAGTAATGAAGATAATTTTTAAAGTTAAATTTTTATGAAAGAATTCGGTTGAAGCCATACGTCGGACACAGGTGACGTGGTGTAGCGGTTAACATCTCTGCCCGGCAAGCGGAAGGTCCCTGGTTCGAATCCAGGCGCCATCCGAATTTTTCTTTCATAAAAATTTAACTTTAAAAATTATCTTCATTACTGTACGTTCAGTCGAAGTCATATGTTAAAATTAGTTCGTGGAATGATTCCCTATAAATCAGAACTGTGTCGCTGTAGACGAAACCCGTTGTCAATGCCTATCATAGATATAGGAGTCTTTGGGATCGATGCTACGTTAGACACTATGAAAGAAGAATTCGGTTGAAGCCATACGTCGGACACAGATGACGTGGTGTAGCGGTTAACATCTCTGCCCGGCAAGCGGAGGGTCCCTGGTTCGAATCCAGGCGTCATCCGAATTTTTCTTTCATAAAAATTTAACTTTAAAAATTATCTTCATTACTGTACGTTCAGTCAAAGTCATATGTTAAAATTAGTTCGTGGAACGATTCCCTATAAATCAGAACTGTGTCGCTGTAGACGAAACCCGTTGTCAATGCCTATCATAGATATAGGAGTCTTTGGGATCGATGCTACGTTAGACACTATGAAAGAAGAATTCGGTTGAAGCCATACGTCGGACACAGGTGACGTGGTGTAGCGGTTAACATCTCTGCCCGGCAAGCGGAGGGTCCCTGGTTCGAATCCAGGCGTCATCCGAATTTTTCTTTCATAAAAATTTAACTTTAAAAATTATCTTCATTACTGTACGTTCAGTCGAAGTCATATGTTAAAATTAGTTCGTGGAATGATTCCCTATAAATCAGAACTGTGTCGCTGTAGACGAAACCCGTTGTCAATGCCTATCATAGATATAGGAGTCTTTGGGATCGATGCTACGATAGACACTATGAAAGAAGAATTCGGTTGAAGCCATACGTCGGACACAGGTGACGTGGTGTAGCGGTTAACATCTCTGCCCGGCAAGCGGAGGGTCCCTGGTTCGAATCCAGGCGTCATCCGAATTTTTCTTTCATAAAAATTTAACTTTAAAAATTATCTTCATTACTGTACGTTCAGTCGAAGTCATATGTTAAAATTAGTTCGTGGAATGATTCCCTATAAATCAGAACTGTGTCGCTGTAGACGAAACCCGTTGTCAATGCCTATCATAGATATAGGAGTCTTTGGGATCGATGCTACGTTAGACACTATGAAAGAAGAATTCGGTTGAAGCCATACGTCGGACACAGGTGACGTGGTGTAGCGGTTAACATCTCTGCCCGGCAAGCGAAGGGTCCCTGGTTCGAATCCAGGCGTCATCCGAATTTTTCTTTCAAAAAAATTTAACTTTAAAAATTATCTTCATTACTGTACGTTCAGTCGAAGTCATATGTTAAAATTAGTTCGTGGAATGATTCCCTATAAATCAGAACTGTGTCGCTGTAGACGAAACCCGTTGTCAATGCCTATCATAGATATAGGAGTCTTTGGGATCGATGCTACGTTAGACACTATGAAAGAAGAATTCGGTTGAAGCCATACGTCGGACACAGGTGACGTGGTGTAGCGGTTAACATCTCTGCCCGGCAAGCGGAGGGTCCCTGGTTCGAATCCAGGCGTCATCCGAATTTTTCTTTCATAAAAATTTAACTTTAAAAATTATCTTCATTACTGTACGTTCAGTCGAAGTCATATGTTAAAATTAGTTCGTGGAATGATTCCCTATAAATCAGAACTGTGTCGCTGTAGACGAAACCCGTTGTCAATGCCTATCATAGATATAGGGAGTCTTTGGGATCGATGCTACGTTAGACACTATGAAAGAAGAATTCGGTTGAAGCCATACGTCGGACACAGGTGACGTGGTGTAGCGGTTAACATCTCTGCCCGGCAAGCGGAGGGTCCCTGGTTCGAATCCAGGCGTCATCCGAATTTTTCTTTCATAAAAATTTAACTTTAAAAATTATCTTCATTACTGTACGTTCAGTCGAAGTCATATGTTAAAATTAGTTCGTGGAATGATTCCCTATAAATCAGAACTGTGTCGCTGTAGACGAAACCCGTTGTCAATGCCTATCATAGATATAGGAGTCTTTGGGATCGATGCTACGTTAGACACTATGAAAGAAGAATTCGGTTGAAGCCATACGTCGGACACAGGTGACGTGGTGTAGCGGTTAACATCTCTGCCCGGCAAGCGAAGGGTCCCTGGTTCGAATCCAGGCGTCATCCGAATTTTTCTTTCAAAAAAATTTAACTTTAAAAATTATCTTCATTACTGTACGTTCAGTCGAAGTCATATGTTAAAATTAGTTCGTGGAATGATTCCCTATAAATCAGAACTGTGTCGCTGTAGACGAAACCCGTTGTCAATGCCTATCATAGATATAGGAGTCTTTGGGATCGATGCTACGTTAGACACTATGAAAGAAGAATTCGGTTGAAGCCATACGTCGGACACAGGTGACGTGGTGTAGCGGTTAACATCTCTGCCCGGCAAGCGGAGGGTCCCTGGTTCGAATCCAGGCGTCATCCGAATTTTTCTTTCATAAAAATTTAACTTTAAAAATTATCTTCATTACTGTACGTTCAGTCGAAGTCATATGTTAAAATTAGTTCGTGGAACGATTCCCTATAAATCAGAACTGTGTCGCTGTAGACGAAACCCGTTGTCAATGCCTATCATAGATATAGGGAGTCTTTGGGATCGATGCTACGTTAGACACTATGAAAGAAGAATTCGGTTGAAGCCATACGTCGGACACAGGTGACGTGGTGTAGCGGTTAACATCTCTGCCCGGCAAGCGGAGGGTCCCTGGTTCGAATCCAGGCGTCATCCGAATTTTTCTTTCATAAAAATTTAACTTTAAAAATTATCTTCATTACTGTACGTTCAGTCGAAGTCATATGTTAAAATTAGTTCGTGGAATGATTCCCTATAAATCAGAACTGTGTCGCTGTAGACGAAACCCGTTGTCAATGCCTATCATAGATATAGGAGTCTTTGGGATCGATGCTACGTTAGACACTATGAAAGAAGAATTCGGTTGAAGCCATACGTCGGACACAGGTGACGTGGTGTAGCGGTTAACATCTCTGCCCGGCAAGCTGAGGGTCCCTGGTTCGAATCCAGGCGTCATCCGAATTTTTCTTTCATAAAAATTTAACTTTAAAAATTATCTTCATTACTGTACGTTCAGTCGAAGTCATATGTTAAAATTAGTTCGTGGAATGATTCCCTATAAATCAGAACTGTGTCGCTGTAGACGAAACCCGTTGTCAATGCCTATCATAGATATAGGAGTCTTTGGGATCGATGCTACGTTAGACACTATGAAAGAAGAATTCGGTTGAAGCCATACGTCGGACACAGGTGACGTGGTGTAGCGGTTAACATCTCTGCCCGGCAAGCGAAGGGTCCCTGGTTCGAATCCAGGCGTCATCCGAATTTTTCTTTCAAAAAAATTTAACTTTAAAAATTATCTTCATTACTGTACGTTCAGTCGAAGTCATATGTTAAAATTAGTTCGTGGAATGATTCCCTATAAATCAGAACTGTGTCGCTGTAGACGAAACCCGTTGTCAATGCCTATCATAGATATAGGAGTCTTTGGGATCGATGCTACGTTAGACACTATGAAAGAAGAATTCGGTTGAAGCCATACGTCGGACACAGGTGACGTGGTGTAGCGGTTAACATCTCTGCCCGGCAAGCGGAGGGTCCCTGGTTCGAATCCAGGCGTCATCCGAATTTTTCTTTCATAAAAATTTAACTTTAAAAATTATCTTCATTACTGTACGTTCAGTCGAAGTCATATGTTAAAATTAGTTCGTGGAATGATTCCCTATAAATCAGAACTGTGTCGCTGTAGACGAAACCCGTTGTCAATGCCTATCATAGATATAGGGAGTCTTTGGGATCGATGCTACGTTAGACACTATGAAAGAAGAATTCGGTTGAAGCCATACGTCGGACACAGGTGACGTGGTGTAGCGGTTAACATCTCTGCCCGGCAAGCGGAGGGTCCCTGGTTCGAATCCAGGCGTCATCCGAATTTTTCTTTCATAAAAATTTAACTTTAAAAATTATCTTCATTACTGTACGTTCAGTCGAAGTCATATGTTAAAATTAGTTCGTGGAATGATTCCCTATAAATCAGAACTGTGTCGCTGTAGACGAAACCCGTTGTCAATGCCTATCATAGATATAGGAGTCTTTGGGATCGATGCTACGTTAGACACTATGAAAGAAGAATTCGGTTGAAGCCATACGTCGGACACAGGTGACGTGGTGTAGCGGTTAACATCTCTGCCCGGCAAGCGAAGGGTCCCTGGTTCGAATCCAGGCGTCATCCGAATTTTTCTTTCAAAAAAATTTAACTTTAAAAATTATCTTCATTACTGTACGTTCAGTCGAAGTCATATGTTAAAATTAGTTCGTGGAATGATTCCCTATAAATCAGAACTGTGTCGCTGTAGACGAAACCCGTTGTCAATGCCTATCATAGATATAGGAGTCTTTGGGATCGATGCTACGTTAGACACTATGAAAGAAGAATTCGGTTGAAGCCATACGTCGGACACAGGTGACGTGGTGTAGCGGTTAACATCTCTGCCCGGCAAGCGGAGGGTCCCTGGTTCGAATCCAGGCGTCATCCGAATTTTTCTTTCATAAAAATTTAACTTTAAAAATTATCTTCATTACTGTACGTTCAGTCGAAGTCATATGTTAAAATTAGTTCGTGGAACGATTCCCTATAAATCAGAACTGTGTCGCTGTAGACGAAACCCGTTGTCAATGCCTATCATAGATATAGGGAGTCTTTGGGATCGATGCTACGTTAGACACTATGAAAGAAGAATTCGGTTGAAGCCATACGTCGGACACAGGTGACGTGGTGTAGCGGTTAACATCTCTGCCCGGCAAGCGGAGGGTCCCTGGTTCGAATCCAGGCGTCATCCGAATTTTTCTTTCATAAAAATTTAACTTTAAAAATTATCTTCATTACTGTACGTTCAGTCGAAGTCATATGTTAAAATTAGTTCGTGGAATGATTCCCTATAAATCAGAACTGTGTCGCTGTAGACGAAACCCGTTGTCAATGCCTATCATAGATATAGGAGTCTTTGGGATCGATGCTACGTTAGACACTATGAAAGAAGAATTCGGTTGAAGCCATACGTCGGACACAGGTGACGTGGTGTAGCGGTTAACATCTCTGCCCGGCAAGCTGAGGGTCCCTGGTTCGAATCCAGGCGTCATCCGAATTTTTCTTTCATAAAAATTTAACTTTAAAAATTATCTTCATTACTGTACGTTCAGTCGAAGTCATATGTTAAAATTAGTTCGTGGAATGATTCCCTATAAATCAGAACTGTGTCGCTGTAGACGAAATCCGTTGTCAATGCCTATCATAGATATAGGAGTCTTTGGGATCGATGCTACGTTAGACACTATGAAAGAAGAATTCGGTTGAAGCCATACGTCGGACACAGGTGACGTGGTGTAGCGGTTAACATCTCTGCCCGGCAAGCGGAGGGTCCCTGGTTCGAATCCAGGCGTCATCCGAATTTTTCTTTCATAAAAATTTAACTTTAAAAATTGAAATAATGCTACAAATTATTATTTTTCAACAATTTTCATTTGATCTTATTTACGAAAATTAATAAATAATTTAATTCAATATTTGTTAATCAAATATAAATAATTTAAACCAATTTAAAAATTTCATGCAATTTGCAAACAGAGCCATGGTGATTTATTTGAATTGTTATTGTAATTGCTGTTTGTTTTAATAATTCATTTATAATTAGGTTAGGTTGCTTATTCAAGACTGAGAACCTGGTGTAGAATTTGGAAAGCACCAGTCAGTAGCAGTATTAGGAGAAGAGCTCAGGGACACGGGCATCCCTGAAATAAATATTTGTAATTTGCTACCATACGCAAATCTATAAATATAAGAAAGTTTACAGAAGCCATCAATCTAAATAGATGCATATTTAGTTGAGCGTTCTTTTCCCACATTAAGATTGTTGAAATTATATTTAAATTTTCCAATGACACAGGAAAGGTTATCCGAACTATTGTATATTCATCGCGATATAATTCTAGCCCCGAGGAAGTTATAAATAATTTTGTATTGTTACATCCAAAGAAAATGAAATTACGAGATATTTAGATGTGGATGTATGTAGCGTTTATTTCTAACTGCATTTTTTTTTACATTTCATACACAGTACCTTTTTTGTTAAACTTATATTAGTATTGTTTTTGTATATTTATTTTATTAAAATGCTTGTTATTAGTATTATTCATTATTTTATATTTGTATATAGTGCAGCCCTCCCTGTCGAAAATTATAAATGTGCCCCTGGCGCCAGTTAATTACGAGACACAACAATAGCAACGAGTTCTTCAATCAGTAGTGGCTTGTGGGTAAATTTACAAAGAATTCAATTTTACAAGTAAATAATAATACTATAATTTTTTTATAATATATGTATGACAACATAAATAATATGAACCAGAATTCTCAGTTTGCGTAAAATAAAACTGTTTAATTTAATACTGACAGCACCATATTCTCATTTAGGTACTTTTTTACAAACAGCGCAACATATGAATGCCCAGAATAGTTAATATCTGCAAGTGCAAGACAGTTCGAATAACAGTGATACTTTCCCCGCATGCTTCTATGCCACATATGAGTTATTCACTTGCACTGATGTATTGTCGTATATAAGTACTGCTTCCGTTTAACGCAATGATGCAAATTTTATCGTGGTTCTACCTGTCTAGACTTCAGTCACTGGTACGCGCAGTCAGAACCGGATGTAGAATTTTTAGACGGACAGAGAGAAATTGAACAAATAGCAAGTACTGAGTATCTGTTATAATAAGTATTTATAATAAAATAAATAAACAGAAACAATACCAATATAAGTTTTATTAAAACGGAGGTAATACAAGTAATAGTTTTGTTACTTTTGTTCATAAATATATGTCTTCGCGATTATTCAATTACTTATTAATAAAAAAAATAGCTAAAAGAATCAACAACATTTTTTATCAATAATTGTGTGAACTGCGGTTATCAATCGTCAACTCGCGACCCCAATACCTATTAGTAGAGGAGAAACCAAAGGAGTAATTTAAATCTAGTGAAAATTGTTTAATCGACTGTAGGAATTGATCCCGAGTTCTTAAATTAAACTCCATACCACTGATCCACTTGCCCCATAATTAATGTACCGGTGTTTTATATCGTTGAAAAGAGCAAACAATCTTTATTTACAAGTATCATAGCCTCTTACAAGCTCCATATGAAAGTAAAAATTTGGTATGCATTTTCCGAAAACTATATGAAATTTTAAAATTTCTATAATTTCCTCGTTAAAAAGTGTCTCAACTCTTGAAATTCTCAAAAGAAGTAAGATGATGAAAAGGTTGCCAGGGAAACGCAATTACGGAGA
Source organism: Pterostichus niger (assembly GCA_947425015.1). Lineage (NCBI taxonomy): Eukaryota > Metazoa > Arthropoda > Insecta > Coleoptera > Carabidae > Pterostichus > Pterostichus niger. The sequence goes on along the minus strand of OX380337.1, from coordinate 25,573,203 downwards.
TAAATCAAACAAAAGGAGCATATATTAGACATAATAATCCAAACGCTCTTAAAACTGTCAAAAGATGTGAAAGAAATTAAACAAACAGATACGGAAAGAAAATAAAAGGTTAAAAAAAGGTAATGAAAAAATCAGGAATGTGAACACACTAATCAGAAATATAGACTGTAAAAAAGAGAATGGAAATCGTACAGAACCAGAGAAAATAAAGCAAGTTGTGGTAACGGGTGTATCCTAAGTCCACTTATTATTAGATTAGTGCTGGATAAAGCTGTAAAAGAACAGAAGAAAAAGAAGCAAAACATCACACTATGGGAGATGGAACGTACACAAATTCTAGTGCTGCTCGTATATTATGTCAATGACATGGTCACATTAGGAATAGACGAAAATGCGCTAAACAGAAACTTAGAAATCCTTAAGAAAAAACTGGAACTAATAAACATGAAAACAAACCTTAGTAAAACCAAGGTAATAATTATTAGCAGAAACAAGAAAAAGCACACAATTAGTCAAGCCGGAAATATACTGGAATAAGTCAAGAAATTAAAATATTTAGGAACAGTCTTAACCTGTATTGGAAGACTGGACGGAAGAATAACCGAAAGAACAGGAATAATAGGGAGAATGCTTAACAGTTTTAAAAATATCTTATTAACAAAGAATGAAATACCTGAAGACACTAAACTACAAGTATACAAAAAAAGACTTACGGTTCTGAAATATGAATAACAACAAAAAGTTAAGGAAGTAGACTGAATAATACAGAAAAACTAAGGAAAAACAATCATGGATAAAATAAGAATTAAAGAAATATGGAAAGCTTTACAAATACAACTAATAGACAACATAATAGAAGAACAAGTAAGATGTTGGAGACACATCAAAAGAATGGGAGAAGACAAGAAAAGTTTACGAAGCAAAGATAAAGAAGAAGAAACAAAGAGGAATTCCTAGAAAAACTTGATCGAAGGAAGTGAAGAAAGCATTAGAAAAAGGGGTGTTAAATGGAAAGAAGCAAGATCATTAACCTAAGTAAGAGAATAAAAGAAGAAAATATGGAAAAGAAAGGCAAAAGATTAAAACTGCATCCAGCCGTACACCCGGAAGACTCTAGAAGGGTTTTAGGATTAAATAACTAAGTATATAGGGATGTTCAGACGTTTTGTTCACAAAATTATAAATATTATGCATTATGTTCGCTTAAAATATCGAGTCGGCCTGTGGATCTTGAGAACCTTGGTTCGATTTCCACAGCCGACAAACAATTTTTGTAAAATTAAATCTACCCCTGTGGCTCCTCATTCACTAACATCTTTGGGAGCTATGATTTGACGGCAAGTAACGGAACTTCACGCGAAGAAATACATCACTTATCGAGATCTGCTATAAGAGAGTGCCACACCCAGTACTGGGTAAAAGGCGTGATTATATATTTATTTTATTTATAAAACATAGTTTCAACTGTTAACATATAAAATGTGTATAAAGATACTTCGGACCCAACCAGATGCATGTTTTACCTTAAAATAAGTAATAAAATGTAGTAGAGCTACAAAGGTTTGAATAAAATCGAATTTTATTATCTTTAAATTCATAAAATCCTTTTTAAAATGTTGTATGCAAATATATAAGTTTTTATCTCAAAATCCCAATTACTCGTACTTGCATTCATACATCCCACGTTTAAGCGCCTATACTACGATGTTATTATTTACAATAATTATTATACGTTATCTACTTAACTATCACCATCTTCTTTCAATTAAAGCCAACAATTATTATTACTGATTCATTAGAAAATATTGTCAATATCAAAATCTATAATTGTTACTGCTACTCCTACATTCATAGTTAATATGGATGTCTCGCTGAATCAATTAAGTTTTGTTATGTCAAACGTAATGACTTTTTATGATGTTTCATTGACAATATAAAAATGTGAAAATGAAATGTAGGAATAAAGCAATTTACTATCAGTACTTCCATATAAGTCATTTTAAAAGAACCCTTAAAATAGTAAAATATTAGATCATTTTAATAGTTACATGCAATTTTAACGGTATTTATTATATATTCCATAAACAATATGAAATTAATTGCTAAATTTGTGAATTTGGAGTAATAAGAATGTTGTTTTTCTCATTCTATCTATGGTCAAGCGATTAATGGCCCAATTTGACGAATTTCAGTATCGCTACAAATGTGATCAGAATTGTCTTTCTAATCGTAGTGCCTTACTGGGTAGTGCTACAGTACATACAGATGTAAACGTAATAGATTTATTATTAATTTAACACTACAAACATGATGATTTTACATGAAAATATCAAAACATTCGTATTAATTAATAATAATTTATAACATTCTTTTTTGTCAATATCAGAAAAATTTCTGGATCGATGACATCACCATCATAATACTTCAACTGTACTCGTATACTTTAATAGATTCTTAAAATAGGTATTAAGAAAAACTAGCTAATAATTAACTATTTAAAATTATCATTGACGGTCATGCTCTAGAAATTAATTTAAAGAACACATTTTTTTAGAACTGTCAGGATATTTTAAACTATAAGTGTATTCACTTAAACTCTTAGATAACATCCTATATTGTTGAGTACACATTCAACGATTATTTTAATAAAAAAAACTTTAGAAATTTTCATATTAAATAATAACTCCTTAATTTTTAGACGAAAACATAATTAATTTATTTTTTTTAATGAAATTTATAAAGAATTAAAGAGTTTTTTTAACAGAAAAAAAATTGTCTTAGCCACTGGATACCACGGTATATATATATTTAACTACTTTGAAAATAAGTTTTTTTACGTATTGACGTTCTGCAGGATTGTGTTATCTTTCAAGACTTGTTTGCTCTTTTCCATCCTATTGTAGCCCCTTATCATATATCCAACATCGCGGCATTTTATAGGCAAGATAAGCCTGTCGTTCATGCCGCCGTTCTTCTGTTTGAATACTAACGTACAAGAATAAAACAGAACGGCAAATTTACGTTAGTGTTGTCTAGAAATTACGGCTTTATAGTAAGATTCAGCAGAACCTGCAAAGGATATTGTACAAAATAGTTATTTGTTTACCCAGGGTTGAAAGTAGCTGTTGCCGGACGGAAGTTAGTAATAACAGCACGCACACAGCGAGGGTTGCAACTAGTTAAGATCTGCAAAAATATTTTCAACCAAAGTTGAAGACAATATTTTTTTTCTAATATCAGAAAGAACAATTAATCAAATTTCAATAGTAATTAAAAATTTTAATCTCGCTGCCGATAATAGTGGTCTACAAAGATTCTTGGTCACTTTATCTCATCAAATGACATTGAAAATTTTTATTTTTTTAACGATCGTAGAAAAAAAAATTAATTTAAGTAAATTGTAATTCAAAATAACAAATATTTAAAATTATATTAATAATGGGGTAGGTGGCTCACTGGTATCGAGTCGGCCTGTAAATTCGTGAACCCGGGTTCGATTCCAACAACCGAAAAACTAACCAAATTAAATCTACCCCTGTGGCTCCTCCACCACTTACATCTTTGGGGGCCGTGTTTCGACAACTGGTAATCGCACTTCACGCGAAAAACGATGTCAAATATATATATATATATATATATATATATATATATACCGGGTGTAACACGAAAAGTGAAACATAGGCGTTTAACATGGCAAATCAGTTTTTCCGTGCGCATTGCTTCCCTAATTATTTTAGGAAAAAATGTTT